>CADDXX010000350.1:265745-399392 GCA_902810485.1 Alauda arvensis
TCCCCACATTGGTCAAAGCTTTGAGATMTAACTGTCACATCCTTCCTTCCCTTTAAGTGAGTACACCTAATGTCTAAGTGAGTTGGATAAGAGCACAAATTACAACAAAATAACTATGAAAATTGATAAGATTTAAATATTCTGAGCAAATTAAAATCTGACAGCATACCCTTTTAAGGTCCTTCTTTTAAGCTTTGATCTTTTTCCATGAATTTTGATTAATTTTATGCTTGTAACAAACTGTATCAACTTACCTGCATCACCAGGAAATGTCTYACCTGACAACACCTTTTGACCCAGCTCTATTCAGTTTCCATCCTACTTCGTGCCCCCTCAGCCCCATAACACACCTCCAGCAGTGATGTCTCAGAAGGAGAAGCCCTCTAATTCTCAGCCAATGACATTGGCCAATTTTCCAGCCAAGGACACCCTCCCTACATCCCTTAGCTCTCCAACATTTACCTGCCTCAGTGTCATCATGTATGCCACTCTTTCAGATCTCAAATTCTATTTTCAGTTTCCAGCCCTTTCCCATGCCTCCACCTTCCATTTGCTCAGCCTTTCTACACCTATCTCTCCCTCCCTCYCTTCCTCCCTCCCTTTGTTTCTTTAATATTCTTTGTCCTTATCCTAGTTCTTGTGTTGTGGATCTTTTAGTTGTCATTTAACCRTTCTCTTGAATTCCATCACAATTTTGTATAGAACAAGGAGGGATTTATACGTTTGAAAATCCTCTGTACTGGGTAGGCAATAAGTATTTAATGCAATGGGAGTTTCACAGATGGCAGAGATACAGAACAAGTACTCTTAGGCTCTTCTTGCTCTGCTTCTGGCCCTGTAATGTGMAGTTCCCTCTTTGGATGCACAAAAGCTGCACCTGAATCATTAAACAAGGCTGTATATGAACAACAAAGTCCAGGTCTCAGAAAAGAGAAAAGAAAAAAAACTTCTTCTCTTTGGGTACTTAAAAATTAACCCACTCATTTCTCTGTCAGGTGCAATGCTGCTAAGTTCATGGGCTGAAGTGCAGACTGARTACAACCTGGTTAAATAAAAATGAACTGTGAAGTACAGCTTCTTTCATTCACAAAAATCACTAATTTTAATACTAATCCTAATCAGTATTAAAAATCATAAGAAAAGAATAAATGCTAATACTTTAAAATTTCCCACTGTGTTAACATTTTTTCTGCAGTTGAAAAAGCCCCACTATTTCCCCAATAACTAGGAACTTTCTTCTCTTTTGAGCTACATACTGCAGAAAGTAATACAGCTCTGTTATTCCAAGCATGAAGTAGAACAAACCACCTGAAATAGTTAATATAATTTAGTGCAAAGCAATTACATCTATTGCCATGAGAAGCACAATTTACTATCACAGGGAAGTGAAAAAGTCCAATATGTCATAGTAAAATGCACTTTAAACTGCACATAAATGAGACCTTCCTCACATCTCTGCATATTTCTTTTTGGAACCAGAGCTCAGGATTACACCTTCCTAGATGACTGTCCTGCCTGCTGAGTTACCAAAGCTTGCACCTTCATCTGTGCTTACTTTCCTTCTCCAGCAAATCTGCGTCCTCCTCCCCTCCATAGTGSCACAACCTCAGCAGGCGGCCAAAATGTGCTGCCATTCACAGCAGCCTCCTGAGACAATAAAGGCAGCAGTGATATTGCACTCCAGGGCTCGGGCATATGCAAAGAGAAGTTGCTGCATAAGGAGTACACAGCCCCCAACTGCCCTGCACTGTCCCCCTGTCCTTCCTGCCCTGTCCCCCCAGGCTGGACACTGAACTTGACCTCTGCAGGGACTGCTGGACTTAAAATGCCAGACTGCCACTCACAATGCAGGTAGACACTCACCTCTGCTGCCTCTTCTCAAGGKTATCCCTGTGTAGAGATGAGGGACAGGCAGGCATCTAAAAATTTGTCTGCTCTAGGAGCTTACTTGCTAAAAGAACATTTTCCCCTTGGAAAAGTGCTTTAATCAATGGGCAGTTAAATGTTGGTGTTACTCTGCCTTTCTMCACCTGCCAGTACATATTTTAATAGAAATTGCAGCTGCCTTGTAATCTTCYGGGGAGACTGACTGCACTCTAAAAATGCACTGTAGCATCAAGCCTTTGTGYGGACCAAACAACCTTCCTCCCAGCTGGCTTCTGCCTTCATGTAGCACACATAAGAATATGTGTGAAATCTGGGGTACTAAGGATGTGGAAAGATTTTTAGCCTCTGTAGACAAAAGGCTTTTTCTGTGATTCCTTTTTCATTCTGTGCTTTCAGTTTAGTTGTCCAAGTCTTACTTCAGATTCAATTTTGTGATGCTAGGATACTTTTGGATTGAAAGATGAAGAGGAGGGGTAACTGAAATGTGTTAACCTAATGACAACTTATAGGTTGYCTATGATGACACTGCTATTGTCATCTAAGATAGCAAGCCCAGCTCCATTACAAGCACACACTATTTTTCTTTTAGGTTTAAATTCAGGATTTAGACTTTTCTTTATAAGGAATATAATAAATGTGTTTTCTCCTTAAAAGCAAGATATACTAGAAGACATTAAAAAAAGAAAAAAACAGTCTATAAAACTTTTCTGAAGTCTCTTTTTCCAAACTTSTGCCATTGGGATGTGGTCCTAATGTGCCATATTTTTTCTCTGYTTGCAAATCAAGGAACAAATCCAGAAGAAATCTTAGATTACAAATCCGAATTATGCCCAGTTTTGAAGGCTGCAGACATTTTGCTGTTTAGTAYTTTTCAGTTCAGAATTTCAGCACTGATCTCTCCTTGAAGCAAATGTATACTGCGGTCATTATCCCTTTCAGTAAATATCAACTGGCTGCATTTAAACCATGGAAAATGGAAGTGMTTCCAATTCCTTGCTATGTTCCCCTCTCTCCATACCTTGATTTCCATGGCCAAATTGGTCTGGATGACCAAAGGGAGTTGCTGTGACAATGTCCTTTTGCTGGCTGATCACTAAAAGGACTGGGGGCTGATCACAGGTCCCACCTTGGCTTCCTCACAGCAACTAGATSAAGCCAACAATGATTTATTTAATGAAAAGGAAATTGTGACTATTTCCTTTACATTTCTAATTACAAAACCTTAATTTAAAAAAATAAGAAACCCACTAAAATCACTGATGGCAAAATATAAAACTCAAATAGCTGCTCTCAAATACCTTATCTTTATTTMATAAATGACAAAAAAACCCCACTAATGAGCAATAAATTATTTATTCAAAAACATCTATACAAAATAACACTCTTGGAGATATACACTTTTACATTTTTAAAGTGCATCTCTTCATTGCTACAATATTTGATTTGCTAATTTACACTGTACATTCATAATTTATAAAAAAAATAATTGGTGAATATTTCTCCAGTTGGATGCTAATAACAGTGACAGGGAGCACATATTCCATTGTAGAAATCACTTCTGAAGTGTGTACATATACAAACCATTCATATCCAGATTTAAAGACAATACTGTGACAATAGCAAGAGTATCACTACAAAGTGGAATTACAGTATACTGTACGATAATAGATTCTTGTTATAAAAGRTTATTTAAAAGTGCAAAATATATACACTCTGCTTTTATTTTACTTCYTAGTTTAATTTTTATTACTTATTAAATCCCTTTCTGACTTCCTGAACAGATAAAATTACAGTAATTTTACACTATGCAAATCTATAACCATGCACATGTTGAGAGGCTGCATTTCCAATTTAAAAAAAGAACAAAGGCAAAGCTGTACACACAAAGAAATGTTGCATTTCAGATGTCTTCTTTTTTATTTGCCAACTGAAACTCATAAAATGTGTAGTAAAATATATAATGAATATCATTTAGATGTGAAACACTATGAGTATGAAAAATTTTTGTTCATTTTATTTTGATCATTGCAGGATTACCTGCAAGTAGTTCCCTACACTAAGATGATCACATATATAGGCTCATTTTGTTGCATTGTAGCCCTCAGTACCACCTTCCTCCAAATAGGAAAGAAACCTGCAATCCCAGGTTGCAAAATCCAGATGCAAAATCCCAAAGAGCTTCAACATACATTTAATTACCACATGGCAAAGATGAACAACATTCAGTCTAATGTGTCTATATAGAATTTTGACACCTTTTTAAGTTTGGCTCTATTATGAACTGCTGAACTAATGTATTTTTAGGACAGAGGTAGTGAACTGTCTGGAAACATTTAATAAGGTATAGTTACTGGCTGCAATAAAGCAAAGTAATTTAAATGTTCTTCAAAAAGAACTTCTGAGATCATGTTGTGTAAAGTTTTAAAATGGAAAACCTTTTGCCAATTACCTGCCATAGATCACTTTTTTTCCCTGCTTCATAGACTGCAATGTACTTGATCATTCAAAACTTATGTCAAATACTGAAGAAAAKATGATCTTTCCTTTTCAATAAAGATTTACAGGGTATGCATAAGAACAGATGGCAATTAGAGGGGAATACCTGAGTATTAATGTCACCACTGACTAATYCTAAAACCCTGAGTTCTTAAGGAATTCCAACAATGCCCACTGACTTTCAAAGGCATGTCTGAAAGTGGTTTGAAACATTTCCTATAAAGTGTCTACATATCYTATTCTTCTTTGGGTTAATAAAAACATTGAAAAGAATATCAGAAATATACACCTTTTTTTTTTCCCCCCATGAACAACAGTAGCCAGGAGTCAGATTTATGCCACATTGAGAGTTACTGATCAGAATAKGAACCAGCTCTGGACATCACTGTCRGTGATACTCATACACTGGAGAAAAGCACTGATTTCATTAAAAATCTCCACACTCTCCTCCATCACATATTCTTGCAAGTTTTCCCCAAGAAGTGGCAATTGCCTTTCACTTTGCAAACAAGATTAGATGATGGAGAGGCGGAAAAGCAACAGCTGCRTATTTCAAACTGATTATTTTGGGATAGAAATTCCCACAGATGTACTGTGTGGCTCAGCTACTGATGGTGCTTGCCACCCACACTGGACAAACTGCAGTATTTAAGATCGTAATTCCTGGGAATATTGATACAAARGTACATGTAGGAATGCTCCTAATGCAAATTTCAAGGACAGATAACAACCATTTTTTTCAAATAAAAAGTCAAGTAACTTTCCCTTCTTTTCACTTAGCACTTTCAGAAAGAATAAAGTTATCTTCATTTTTCACAGCTAAGTATAACCTGAGAACATCCCAAGAACCTTAAATTCTTTACTTTAAATCATGTGATTTAAAGATTATCTCTATCAACATAAGTAATTGGTCAAGTTTACATTGAAACACAACAAAAATCAAATAATATACTCCAAAATATGCCAAAATAGTTAAAATTAACCTTCCCAGCATAATTGCAATTTTTTTAAAATTTACTTTCCAGTGGATACAAAGATAAACACAAATCTGAGCATCTAAYGTCATAAATTGTTACTCCCTTTTTCTAAAAAGTATCATGGTTTATATAAAAAATATTCAAATTTTTCATGTAATGGAATAAAGAGAATGCAATAAGTATAAATAATGAATTATTTGTGTACAYCTGATACTGTCATGTCAGTGTAAAAATTTGAAATAACTGACATTTTGTATTGTCAATAAAGTAAGCTATCAGAAAATTCCAAAYAGGGCTAAAACTCCTATCTCCATCTGCCTTTGAGAGAGTCAAGAATTCAAAAATATTGGTTGCAAATAAGAGGTTGCAAATAAGAACCCAACCACTCAAGGATGCTTGGTGAAAAAATACAGTAAATGGGAGGAATACTCCTAGTGAACAGACACCAGCTGCGGGAACAGTGAATGCAGAGGAATGACACGAGAAAATTTTCAGTGGCCACCAGTGATTTGACCTCTTGGAGAATGGAATTGCATCCACTGAGAGAATGTTCATAATTTTCTCCAAAAGGCATAATTAATATTATAATCTGAGGAATAGGGCAGTGAGTTGTACATTAACACACTTCAAGAAGAGATGCAGAAAGTACTTGCACTTGCAAAACCATTCACAAGCACAAAAAGGAAACCAAAACCCAAAGATTTCACTTTCTATCACAGAACCACTGTTCCATAACAATTGAGCAATATTTCTGCTCACACTGTGCAAGTAATTGTTGAATAATTCTCTTTTCCTGCTCTCCATGTTTGTAACCATGTATGCTGCCCACTCTGGTCTGCATAAGAGCTTCTCAGGACTCAGTATATTCCCAAGMACCTGGTTACTTGCTGCTCCAGTTGAGATTATTAGGTTTTTTTTAGCTTGCTTGTTTTCTGTTCACATGCCAAGTTTTTAACTTGAGAGAGTGCTTTTACAGTTTAAACATACTTTTTCCCCACCACTGAATTAATCTTTAAAATTACTTTTAAGTATCAGTGGTGCACCTAACTGTTTATAGAGCAGAGCATCTATAAAAGCAGTGYTCTTTATTTCAAACAATGCCACAGCTATGGCATAAAGAAAATGATTGAACAGCAGTAAGGTAGCTGTGCATAAAAGGTGATTAGAAGAACTTCTGTGTGCTTTGCAGAGCTTTGTGTTCTACAGACAAGAGCCTTGTGAATGCAGCTATCTCATTTACAAGATGGTTTTTACATAAGTTTTGCCTTCATGACTGTAATCACATGTTGCATCACAACTAGTCCTTTCTCACAAAAAAAGAAAATTAACTATGTARATATTAAATGTTTGAAACTAAATGACAAGTTGCTCCAGTAGACTGGTCTCTATTTATACACTTAAAATTAGCCCATTGTTGCCTTTTCAAGGTGATCAAGAGACAACTGCACAAACTCTAGGCAGTGAATTAGTCCAGTTTTACATTCTTGGCATGAACAAGCACCATTTTCAACAGTGGTGGGTGCTGTGATCACCATGAAGATGAAAAAGCTGAGGATGCTCAGCTAAAATCATGGAATCATGTGGAACAAAGATGATCAGGGAACACAAAGAGAAAGAGGATATTCAGGCACTGCTCATTTCCACCTCATAACAGTGAATTTGCTTCTGCTTTAATCTGTGSTATGGGAATTTTTAATGAAATAAGGGTATTTCTCCATTTCTGATTGGTTACCCCTAAAGCTCTGCTGTTACTAAAAGAGAAGAACTTGGAAACATCTTTATAACCCAGGGCCTGTTTTCTGAAATGAAGCATGGTGGCAGGAAAATTTACAGGCTGAGAATTCTCCAAGTGCTGGATCCTGGAGCCCCAAGTCTCTGCTGTCTGGACTTGGATGGATTGATTGCTGGCTGGGAGCTAATGTTTTCCATGATGCACAAGAGCTGTGCTGGGATGCACAGAAATCTATTTTGTTAATTCATCCCAGCAAAATACTCTTCCAAATTCAGCTTATAATTAATGTTGGAGTGTCAGAAAAACTTTATTTTGTGGAGGCAGAACAGTTCAACTAGGAAAAAAGCTAACAACAAAAGTATAGATGACCAAAACAAGTACAAGGAAAAAAAAGATCAAATTAGTATATATTTATCTACAAATATTCATCTTCTTTCTCCTTGTAACAGCTGAGAATCATACCTTTGTTTCACAGTGTGTGTGTAGAAGATGGGCAGAGGCCACATTTGCTTGCCAGCAACTTTAAAGTGCTTGTAATCCTTTTTGACCAATTCATRGAGCCTTGGGGGAACATAGAAAATATTTAGGAACACAGTGCTAAATTAAAGGGYTTTTCCTCTCCCACAAAGTGACCTGCTTAATTGATGAGGGAAAGGCTGTGGATGTAGTCTATCTAGACATCAGTGAAGTGTTTGACACCATCTCCCACAGCWTCCTCTTRGAAAAACTGGCTGCTGGCAGCTTGGATGGGTAGGCTCTTCAAAGAGTAAAAACTGTCTGGCTGGCTGGGCCCAGAGAGCTGTRGTGAATGGAGCTAAATCTGGTTGGCAGCTGTCACTAGCAGTGTTCCCCWGGGCTCAGTATTGGGGCTGCTCCTGTTTAACATCTTTATTTGAAGACCTGAGCATTGGGRCTGAGTGCACCCTCRGTAAAYTTGTAGATGATACCACRCTGGGTGGGAGRGAGCATTGATCTGATTGAGGAAAGCAGGAAGGCTCTATGGAGAGACCTGGACAGACTMCATCAGTGGGCTGAGGACAACTGCAGGAGGTTCAATAAGGTGAAGAAGAGTCCAGCACTTGGGCCACAACAACCTCCTGCAGTGCTACAAGTTAGGGGATGGGTGACTTGAGAGCTGTTCAGCAGAAAGGGACTTAGAGCTGCTGGCCAACAGCTGGATGAACATGAGCCAGGGTGTGCCCAGATGGCCAAAAGGCCAGTGGAATCCTGGCTTATATCAGCCATAGTGTGGCCATCAGGGCCAGTGCAGCAATTGTCCCCTGCACTCAGCATTGGTGAGGCCACACCTTGAGTACTACATTCAGTTTTGGGCCACTCACTTCACAAAGGTATTGGAGTGTGTACAGAGGAGGGTAACAAGACTCGTGAAAGGACTATAGAATGTGTCCTGTAAGGACCAGCTGAAGGAGCTGGGTTTGTTTAGTCTTGAAAAGGGTAGGCTCAGGGGGGACCTCATTTTTCTCTACAACTCCCTTAAAATAGGTTGCAGTGAGGTGGGGGTCAGTCTCTTCTGCTGTGCCTGCAGTGAGAGGACAAGAGGAAATTACCTTAAACTGAGACAGGCGAGATTCAGATTAGATATTAGGAAAAAAATGTCACTATTAGGGTGGCCAGGCACTGGAATAGCTTGCCCAGGAAGGTGGTGGAGTCACCATCCCTGGAGATGGTTATAAGAGACATCTGGACCTGGAGCTGGTTTAGCGGTTACAGTGGTAGTGCTGGGTGGGCAGTTGGACCTGACGATCTTGGGGTTCTCTTCCAACCTTAATGACTCTATGACTCTACCTTACCCTGGTTAGAAGATCTGTATCCTTATTGCGTGTGTTTAAAATCTGTCATGTACTTGTTCTTTGTTAGATGGAGGTTGTTCTCTGACGGAAATTATACAGCCTACAGATTGCAAGTAGCACACAGTGAATGCTGTTGGATTATATTGTCAGGTGCTAGAATTCAGCTTTTAAAGTCTGGTATATGATGCTTTAAAATGACAGAGACGAGGTCTGTCTAAAGAAGAAATTTTCTGAAGAGTTGATTTAGTCTGGGAAATTCCTTCCTATGTATTTTTACTCATCTCTGGCTTTTCTGGGAGATAAAAAACAGTCAAACACAAATTGGTAGTTCCTATGTCCACATGGTTTACAAAACATTTTAATATTAAAAAAACCCACATGCCTGATACTAAAATGTCCCTTCTTCCTTATACTATAGAAATAGTCCTAGTTTCTGCAGTATTTAATGAAACAACCATTTCCTCAGTTGCAATTTTATTTGCAGTTCAGATAATTAAAGTAGAGCTGCACAGAGTTCTGCCAATTTACAAATTCTGGAGTCAAACAATAGTGTACAGTAATCTGCCCAGGAATATTCTTGTGAGGTTATTTCACACAGTTTGAATTCTTAATTTTTGATTTTGGATTTCAAWTTTTYGTGCCACAMAGACATAATTCTGGGCGTATTTTGRATGTCAGAATTAAAAAGGAATGTGGGAAAAAGAAAAATAGGATGGAGCATGTAACTAAAAATTCAAATAAAACTTTTTTCTTGTTTTTTGTCAAAGGAATAAAAAAAGAAAATGAAGAGAACAAAATAGCATCAATGAAGTAAGTTGTTGGAGAACAACTACAAAGATTTTTTTCAGGCAATTGAATTTTTTCAGACCAAGAGATGAGAATGTAACTGTAAAAAAGTTTGATTGATTTTTTTTGAAAGAGCTGTGACAAATGAACACAACATATAATCTTTCAGAAAAATTACCTTGATAAAATGGAAGYGGTATGATAAATCTAAGGGTAGTGTTTATTGCAGATTAAAACCCACCAATAAAAATGAATAAAAAGATTAGCAAGCATTGACAAAAACTGGACTCTTAGACACAGTTTAACACACAGGCATTTTCAGCCTATTGGAAAAGTAGTGTAGCTTTGGATGGTAGATAATATACTGTGCATATCAAAAATAATTAAGAAAAAAATCATCTATACCTTACCTACTTGCCTGTATTGTTACAAAACAAAGTATCAGTCATKTCAAACTGGGAGAACATCATCTTTGAAAGCAGAGGAGCTAAGCAAATCTGAGTAAAGAGAACTACTTCATGACTGGCCATGCAATTTAAATAAAGAAAAACAACAAAAAACCTACGTATCTTTAAGATAGATTAAGTAAAATCACTAAAGCATGACATATAAATGGATTGACTACTGATGAAAGGCAAATATTGTTGAAGGCTGTATAATAATTAGCATGGCAAAGCACTACTGCACTGCTGTGCATACTACRACATATTAGAYRAAACTGAAGTGTGGTACAAGTTTTTCCAAGTAAAAGGTCTTCCTGATTAAAGCGCAGAAATCTTGTTTACATCCTTTTCATATGAGCTTTTGGAAACTCTCTTTTTAGGGATAATTTCCTGATTGAAATTTCTTTTGCTACAGGATATAAAACACTGAGTGAGAAACTTATTGACAAATTAAAAGAAAATGAAAAAATATTGTGTGAATAGAAATGGTTAATGTGGCAACAAAAAGCATTAGAARCACTTGGCTATATAGAATTAGGATGAAAAATATTGTAATGAAACAAAAGAATGTTAAGAGTATTTTGAGATATTAGTAAAACTCTAAAGTGCAAAAGAACACAAGCAAATAAACTCAGAGAGATTATTTGCAGGACTGGGAAGAAATGAACTCTGTGTAAGTGACCAGGAACTGAGAATCTGATGCTGTCATAAGAGCATTTTCACCTACCATATGGAGTGAGATAACTGAAACTCCAACAGTGCCTTGGTCCAGAGGAAGGTAAAGGGCAAATTAAATTAAAGTTTGGTTATGAATCTGATTATTTTTCCTTTCATCCTTCTACGAATGTCCGTGATGGAGAGAAATAAATCTCTAATAATACTACAAATGCTGATTAAAATCATTGACTGGGATGAAAATCTGAAGCCCAGAAATGTCTGTGACATTCAACTCTGCAGACATTTGGATGCTGCTGTTTCCTACTTCTCTCTGGCTGCACACATTTCCCCTTTTGAGTTAATCAAAAGGAAATTTTCATCAGGGAAAGCATCAATATATCTCAAGCATGATGATGTGATATGTGCTAGTAACTGCTGGAGCTTTTGTGGAAGCCACTGTGCTTTTATTCGGAGGCAAATGAGGAAATCTCCTGTCTTTACTCCAAAGATTCTTCATTGTATTGAAAACACTGTTAGAGTACAAGGCAGATGCAAATCACAGCACTTCTCACAGTCTTAGTGTGAAAAATTCAGGAAGTAGCTTTTTCCAGTTCTATCCAGTAACAGTTCAGTAAAGGACTTCCACTTTAAAACACAAGGAAAGTTATAGCCTTAAAACCAATTTAATATTCATATTCACTCCACCAGGGAATACTTGTCTGTCTTCTGTACAAAAAGAAAACAGTGAGCTGATTATGTACTCTGCTTATGGATATTGTAAAGCAGTAATTTAGCTCAGTTTTGAATGTTAATTAAACATTCAAAACAAAGTGTTTAAAGACACAGTAGAATGTCTCTAATATTTTTTTTTTCTGAGTAGGTCTGTGTTCCAGGAGTCAGTGCATCCCCTGAGACATAGAACTCATCAATGAATTAATACAATTTTTGCTGTCTTATTTTAGAAATATCATCTACTAAGCACCAGGTAGTAACTGTTAGTTGGAAAAACAGGCTAAGACCTTTTCTTCTCTCCCCTCTTCCAGTTACATGGGACAACATTTCATTYGCTTTGGGATTGTTTTATTTTATTCTCATAATCCTGCAGCATTGCTCATGATCACTACTTTTTATTGTATTGGTACATAAATCTGATATTAAACCTATCTATAGAAAATTGAGCTGTCAAAAACCTGTGTGGTAGCATAGCTGGTTGATGGAGAAAGATGCCTTCTCAGAAAATTATTCAATACACTGGTTTTAGGCATCTCTTGAAGGAAGGAATAAAGCACTCCTTGGATTTGCTGGTTTCTAGGCACTGGTTATGGGGTTGAGACCAGATGATTAACACATACTGGACACCTAATTTCTACATTAATGCATTAATAAACATCGAGTATGACATTTCCATCATAGTTGGGAATTTAGAGACTTGTAAAAAACAATCAGTTAGCTCAGAATTATTACAGAAATAATGTTCCAATAATAATTGGTAGTGAGGAAAGAAAAATAAAGTTCTTACATTTAAATTCCTTTCCCTCCTTGGTTGTCTTGCAATCCTAGAGATCTCTGCAGCTGAGATGTTTCTGCCACTCACACCTCCTGATGTGTAGACTTGCACAATAGATCATGTCTTTGCACTGAAAAAAAGTCTGAGATCCATTTAAAAGGTTGGAATACCTGCATAAGTGCAACTTGTACAGGGCACCATGACAGCTGTTCAAAAAAAAAAAAAAAAATTACAGTTTTCAGTCCAAATAGTTCTGATTTTGATTCCCTACTGAAAAGTCTGCAGGAATGAATCCTTTAAGTGAACATGTAGGCAGCTRTGCACTGAGGGAATATTAGAAAAGAAAAGCATTTTTGTTCCTCTGCTTATTATTTAAAATCGTGTATCTTTGTTTCAGGCAAAGTAGTGTATAATTTACTGGGACTTAAAACAGCAGTGGATTTTGGCTCATGTCCATGGAATTTGGTGACTTCAAATTTCATAAAAATATTTTACTTAAGAAGTTTTTGTGGTTGAACCATATTAGAATACATATTTGATTTCATCTTGYGTGCTACACAAATCTGTTTTGCACTTAATAAATTTACTACAAGGTCTTTAGTTCACATAAGAATTGCTTCTCTACATGCTTCAACACAAAAGTACCTAAACATTTTTKAAGCATAGGTTAAAAAAACCCCAACATGATTACATGATACATTTAATATTTTTTCTTTGAAGCCTTTAACTCTTCAGCATCCCTAACTCAATGAATAGCAATTCAAAGTAAGAGAACTACACTGAAAGATGGATTTCCTGATGAAGTTCCAAAAATGAATCTAATTAGGTCCAAGAGCTATTTTTAGCTTGCATATCTAAGTGAAGGAGTTTTTTAAGATTTCACAGTCTGTCAGTCTGACTTTGCTGTGCTTTATCCCATTTCTCATGCACAGGAAACAGGGACAGAAATCAACACTTTGCCTCTTATGAGAGCATGAAGAAAGGTGCTTCTTTCCTAATATTCACCCTCTCTGCTCTGAAAAAGCTTACTGGAGAACACAGACAAACTATATTAAAAGAAAATCAACCACAGAAGTAACCAAAAAGCAGAAAAATTGCATTGCCATTACACACACCTCACTCTGAGCACTGTGACAGAGAAGAAASTCAKGTGGGCAGGGAAGTGTTATAAAATMCTGACAGCATTTTGAGAGAAGCATTTATGGAGATGTATTTAAAAAGAAATTCAGGCAGTTTTAAATTCTGCCTAGGCCACTACAAAGATCAGATTATACATAAAAGGTTTTGTGGAAAAGGCATGCCGTGTCTGAAGTTACTTATGATATAGTTCAGATATAATACAGGATTTTAGATTAATGGTTGCAAAATTTGGAAGAGCTTAGTCTTTCTCTCCCAGAAAATTGTTTTTTAACTTTCAGACCTACTGGCTCAAGATTGAAAATAATTTTGAAATGCTTTTTCTAAGAGCCTAACCTTAGAGGAATTCAGTCAGATTTCAACAACTTGAGCTTTGGATCAGCACAGCTTCAGCCTCCCAGGCTTTATGATCACAGGCAAAAATAAACCAAAATATTATAGGTCAGATTAAGTCACTGAAATACTCTGGTAACATCTAAATTTATGACTAAAATTGTCAGGGCTTGTTTTTTATCCCTGAGGCCATCTGGTACAACCTGGCCATGTTCCCTCTATTAAATGCTCTGGTGTTTTCAACAGGGTAGTGCAACCAAGCCATGCACTGAGAACAGAGCTGAGCTGATTTTTGCTTGATTGTGAATAGGATTTTTTCTGCAGATTTTAATCATGTTAGAGCAAAAAATGCCAGAAATTATATTAACAAATCATCAGTATGATTCAAGTCCAGAGCCTAAGTCCAGGCTGTACCACTCCTTAATTTATAATCACTGATGAGCCTTGTTTTAATTTAAATCAACAGTACTACCCATTTGCTCAATTTCATGTTTGTAGATGGGATTATTTTTAACCAAGCCTTGAGTTAAAGGCATAAAGATAATATGGACACACAGAGACTGTCCCCTTTTTACCCTTAACCACAAGCAGCTATCTTGATTTTGTGACAAGGCCCAATTTTATAATTCTGTGTTTGTATGCTYCCTTCCCCAGCCTGCTGTTTATGGTGCTGCTTTAGCAAATGCTTGTCTTTTCCTGCTCCATATTCAATTCTGGTACACCTTTGTTTCCCTAGAGAAAAATAAAGGAAAACAAATACATAATGAGGTAGTAAGGCTAAAGATTAATATATCACAAGCATGTACCAAGGAATATTAAAATTTGTTTTATTATCTCATTAGAAATTAAATTTTTGACATTTGAAATGCCTCAAGYAGGTGTCCTCTGCTTCAGCCTGTGATTCCTGAGGGGTGACTGTGGAAGGTCTCTACCAGCAGATCTATTTGTGAATCCTACTATTTTCCTATTTTGAGGTGTTTAGTGAGCTGAATACTTTGCAAATACTCAAAACTTTGAGAAAAATATATGCTTGATATATAATCCACATTCTGAAGGCTATATGCTTTACCGATGATTAAGAATTTGACAAAGAAACATAAGCAACTGAACAAATTGGGAGTGCAGCATTTTCAAATATGAGGTGTGTGACTAAGAAATGCAAGGTGCTATGGAAGTCCTACACAGCCTATATAACAGATGAGTAGCTAGTAATCCATTAGCTTTTCCCAGGTTCTGGCAACTTCCTCAAAATCTGGCCTTTAGTCCCTTCCTTGACACTGCTGCAGAATGTGAAAGAAAGGCAAAAGCAAGTCAGCTAATAGAGATCTTCAAGTTCCTCAGTAAAAAATAAGCTYGGAGAATTATTTCCAAAATACACTGCTAAATTTCAGAGGGTCAATTTATAAGAATTTTTTCTCTAATGTTCCTTGAGGCTGATTTGGACATACAGAAGAAAACTATACCTTGCAAAAACACTACCTCATCAAAATAATAAAAGAATTTAGAAATGCCATTAAACAAATAACAAAATTACTTAAAATCAGCATAAGCAACTTCATATAAGAGATTTGAAAGTGCTAATGAAAAAGCGCAATAGCCAGTTGCTTGGTAAAGAAAAATCAATAATGCTCTTTTTGAATTGCAGAACATGATTTTTTTTTTGTAGAAATGAAAAATTAGTTAATAAATTAGGCCTAATTTGTTTTAARGTTTTATTTCAGTATTTGGGGATATATGTTCATTTATAATAAAATGATTCTTAAAACATTGGGTTGAGATGTCTGACTGTAGTATTAGTTCAGTACTAGCTGGCACAGTTTTCTACTGTAACTACCATGTTAGTRTTGAACTTTGTCTATGAGAAAATATTAGAAAAACAAAACTGAATTAATTACATAATTCTTCATCCYACAGAAACAGTGATGTTTCTAATTATTCATGCTAATAAACTGAACTGAGAATTGGTTGTAAGAAAGATATTCTAATGTTAATGCTGTAATTTATGAATGTTAAAATCTCAGTAAATACAATGAGCTGAAAATAAAAAGGAAAGCAGAATTAAATGAAATATTTTCAAGAAATGCATGCAAGAAAAAAAGGTTTTAAAATTTTCTTGAAATAAAATCATTGTAAAATTGAGATTATGTATGTTAAAAATAAAAGAATGGCTATAAAGATTTATTTTAAAGTAATAAAAATATTTATCACATTTGCAAAATATTGTTTTATGAGGATTTAGCACTCCTACTATGCCTCATTGCAAACAACATTGGAAGCCTAAACAACACTGGAATTACAAGCAGAGTCTGCACTGTTCAAAATAATTTTTCTATGGATAACACTTAGGAACAAGTAATCTTCCTGACAGGATTAAATCACCTGCATTAGGCACTTAATTTGTGCCCAAGCTTTAGGTGCACAGAGAAGGATCTGTTTGAAGTTGGTGCCCCACTGCAGTTTGCTAAGACAGCTTAAGACCTGAAGGAGAGAATTTAGCTGACTAAACTTAACCACTGAATTTATGTAAAAACACTCCTCACTTGAGACCTTTTAAAGGCACCAACCTCTTTTCATTAAGATAYAGTAACTTTAGGTTATAACTTCAGCAGGACACCTGATAAGACTCCTAATTTAGGGAGGACTTTAATGAATTCATTCCTTATCCATGGCTCTTTATCTACTTCAGATATTCTACTTGTTTGATTTTGATTGTTTTATTTTCTTACTGCTGCCTTAAAAGTACAAGTGAGAAAAAACAAATCTTCTATCACAAAAACTTGCAATATTTGGTATGACTTACAGGGAATATGCCCTAAGGCTAAAATGTCTTTATTTTAAATAATATTTTCTACATACAGCAGGAAGAATTATCTGTGTGTTTAAAATTATGATTTCAGAAGGAAGGTTAGGCATATGTCAAAAGTAAAACAATATTGTTTTCCCAGCAAGGACAAAATCCACTTTGCTTGAATAAAGTCAATGTTAAAGYTATAGGAAAAAGAAAGGCAGATGTCCCAGAAAATTCTTTGTTTTGTTATGTTCATCTTTTCTTGGAAGCATGCTTCTCCAAATAAAAGCTGTTCCCAATCATACAGAGCATTACATCAAAAGATAGGTGTCAAGTCAATCTATGAATGAATAAATGAATAGGTCATGGAAGCTTTATGAAAAGATAAGAAAATTCTATGGCAACTTTGTTAAAACTCAGTATCTAAAGTCAGGCTTCTTAGCTGAGTCTAAAGCTCTTCACAGTTTATCTGCCATGATACTTAWATACACACTTAGCATTACCTTGCACATACACTGGGGCTACTGAGTATTCTTAGAGCCAAGCGTGAGCTTAACTATGTTYCTAGATCTGAAATAGAGTATTTAGTGTTTTGAAAGAGCTAAAATCTCAGGCCTTGAAAGAACCCAACCATGGAACTACAATGTTTCAAATATATAGAAGGAAGATGAAAGTTCAATTCCTACAGCCATTGTCTTCAATAATACTTCTTCTCTACAGTGAAGATGGTAGTAATTGTCTGTATGCCCAGCACTTTTCAAAACAGACTTATAGGCCAAATTTTGGATGTACACTTTTCAAATGTTATTCCACATTACCATGTAATAAGGGGGAGAATGTGTCATAACAATAGCAGAAATCAAAATGACTCTACAAATATTACTGAATGAATATTTGCTTAGAACTGTAGATTAATATGGAAGATAACAAACTATTTGACTTAGTATTTTTTAACTCAGATTCAAAATAATTATCAGATTGTGAAAACTCTTAACATTACAGATAACACAACTGTAGGCCTCTTATAAAATCACAAAGTTGCAATATTGTGAATGAAATAACTACTTTTGTTAAGAAAATAATTTCTTTTCCATAGTCACAACAGATAATCTAGTATCAGTTACTGTACATATATTTTCTTGCAATACTTTGACTGTCTATGAATACTGGGTCCACAGATGCCACTTTTGCTGCTATAAAGGAGTGAATACAGTGTAAAACTGCCGTCAGATCCTGAAATTCAAGTTCCTGAAAGAAGTAAGAGAAAAAAAAAAAAGAGAAAATTTTAATTCAACTTAGGTTTATAAATATTTTACATGAATATAGAGCAGACATAGTTAGAAAACAATTACGGCATTAACATGAAAATGGAATTTTTATAGGAAACTGCAAAATTAAAATTTTTGTATGTCCATACTTTGTTCACTGGCAGTGCTGTGTGTAAATTTAGTTTTCATTCTGTGCTACGTTATTGTTCACGTTGCACTCAGCTTGGATATATATTGCAACATAGAATAATTCAGGTTGTAAAAGATCTTGAAGATCACTAAATCCAACTATCCACTCAGCAYTGCCAAGTCTACCAGTAAACCATGCCACATCTACACTTGACATATCTCCTGAGATGGTGACTCAACCACTTCCCTATGTAGCCTGTTCCAATGCTTGTCAGTCCTTTTGGTGAAGACATTTTTCTTAATATCCAATCTCAACTTCCCCTGGCACAAGCTGAGCCATTTTCTTTCACCCTGTCATTTGTAACTTGTTTCAGGCAGTTGTAGAGAGTGGTAARACCTTCCCTGTGACTCCTTTTCTCCAGGCTAAAAATCCCCAGCTCCTTCAGTCACTCCTGAAATGACATGCCCATCCGATCCTTCACCAGCTCCGTTGCCTTTCTTGAAATGAAGGGTCCAGAACTGGATGCAGGACTCGAGGTGTGTCCTCACCAGCACTGAGTACAGGGACAATCACTGTTCTGGTTCTGCTGGCCATAGTGTGGCTGATTCAGGCCAGGATGCCATTGGCCTCCTTGGTCACCTGGGCACACACTGGCTCACGTTCAGCCACTGTCACCAGCACCCTCAGGTCCTTTCCCAAAGGGCAGCTTTCCAGGCACTCTATTCCCAGTCTGTAGCACTACCTGGAATTGCCCTCATGTCCTAGGTTGCAATGTAAGATGTGCCCAAAGTATTTATCCTATCACCATCTCCATGAGCTGTTGGAACCAGGTGGGGCAGTGTTTTCCTGCCTCCTCCTTCCAAATTATCTTCTGTTAATGGCCCATCAATGCCCTGGTCAATGAYKCACAGGTAACTCCCTTCAGGAGCTGTCTCTGCTTAATGGGCAATCAAGGACCCATTGTATGACTCATAGAATGATATCAGCCCATTGGGAGATGCTCTGCCCAAGGGGGAGGAGCCAAGCATTCCCACCTGGATACTATCTGGGGTTTGGGGCAGCACAAGGAGCCCTCACTGACTGGGTCCTCAGAGGATAAGAGCTACCAGATCTTTCTACAGGATCACTGCTTCAACAAGACTACTTCATCTGGACTGCTACCACCACCCTAATGAAYAGGGTGTCAGGTTGTGCTCTGACTCTGTCAAGGGTCTTTTTTTTAACTATAGAATTYATTCTATTGTTTTCCTATTTAATWGTATTTCTGACTTGGASTCTCTCACTGATTTTGCTTTCAAGGGCAGGACTTAGCACTCTTCCTTGTTGAACATTATCAGAGTATTTGATAAATCAAGGCTGTTTGAGGATGATGTAGTATCAAGGAGGGTAGGGTGAGGAGATCACATCATTTGTCAGCCTCTAAAAGAGAGGTGAGAAGCCAGAGGTAGTGTGAAAGATAAGGTGAAGTCACAACACCCTTATGATAGGAACAAACATGGCTAGGTATGAAATTCATACACCCCGATCCACAAAGAACGACAGAATTATTCCTAAACGGTCTCAGATTTGTTTGCCCTTTTACAACATACTTCATCTTCTGTGTACAGGTTAGCTTTCTTTTTCACTTTGAACCCAGACAGTAATAGAGTGGTAGTCCAACACAATGACATGTAAATATAATATAATAAAAACAAATATAATGTAAAAAAAAAGTTCAATTCAAGTATTATCACTATGTGTAAAGTCTGTGCTGGCAAATATGTTGTGGGGACACCTGAGACAGTTTTTGGTTTGAGCAGAAAACTATTTTCAACAATCTTCTGGCTAATTAGTTGTTTGTTGAGGCACACTCTATATGCTTGTTTTTAAGCTAAAAGCAAAGCACTTGTTTATTTATAACACACTTCTACTTTTTCTGTAACAGAACTTCCCAGTGTGTTCGAAATAAAATTGGCCCCATATATTTGGAATTCAAACTGTCCCAGAAAAGCTCACTGTCACATCATTTTGTTATCCAAGGGCAGGTATTTACTAGGTACAAGAGGTCCTACTACTAATGAATGGTTCACTTGTATTTGTGGGGCATGATTTTTTTTACCCTATTTGGGGCACAGCTGGGAAATTTTTGGAAATGGAGGGATTTCTGAGCACAGCCTCTTCAAGGAGAGTCCAGGGCTGCCCTGGGTAGGTGCTAGATGGGTCCAACTAATGCCACATRGGGCATGGTTGAGCCCCACAGGGAGGCAGGGATTCATCAGGGTAAATGTATGTAAGAAAGGGCAGAAAGTTCCTCAAAAAGGTAACAAGGCCAGTGAAGTAGGAGGTGCTCCATGGCAGAGCAGGTAGCACCCTTGAAGGGACTGAAACTGATGGAAAAGGCATAGTGGAGAAGAGGAAAGYGTGAATGTATTTAAGCCCATGTCATCTTTGTCATACATTCTTGGGGGCAAAAAGTTCCTGGGTTTTCCATTTTAAATGATGTTTAACTGACATTTGAGGAACAAATATGGGAGGAGTTTTCTTAAAATACATTTTATTAGCAGCAGATGTTGACTTTAAATATTAATATAAATTAATATAAACACTTCCAGGAAAAAAAGTCCTACAATGTCACTATTTAAATCTCTATATGTAAGTTTTATAAAACTAAAATTATGTAGACAGTAATGATTATTATCAAATATAAAATATGATACATGAAATATGAAAGAATACAGGTCTCAATACATTTTGGCTCTATCAAATGTTTTACATCTACAGAAATTCCATCTGCCAAACYAAGAAGTTAAAAAATATGACCATTCCCAATAATCTTAGATTTGCTCCAAAATCAACTGAAATTGCCCAACAATTTCGCCTTAGGTTCTGACATTCAACACAGTGACCAAACACCCTGAGAGAAGGGGGCCCTTCACAGAGTTCCTATTTCTCTACTCCAATGTACTTCCAATCTATAAATGTTTATGGGTAACTCAGGTAACCTAACACAGAATGTAAAACAGGATTTCAGACTGCTCTAACAACGTTATTTGGAGAGCTTTGGGATTYGAAAAGGGCATACACCGAAACATCTCATCACTGTGAGTTAGTCTTTGCCAATGTCCCAACTGCAGAATCCTCTCTGTGTTTCCATCACAGTTCAGGGCATGGATCAAAGTGCAGTAGCCCCTCCTCCATGTCTGAGTGAAGTCATCTCAATCTGGGGTGAATAACCTTTTGAATACTAATATRCTCTTGTTTCTGTAAGATATAATCTACAAAGAGGTGGAAGACTAGCAGTAACACTAAACTTACATTTTATGTGACAACAACAGTATTGTCTGTAGTTAATACTTCAAGTGCCCCATTTTTTTGATTATTTTTAAGAGTGGTGCCAATTTTACTACAGAGCTGAGAAGCAAAATATAAGCATGTGGTGTATAAGCACTCCTCATGCAGTTTACCAGCTGGTCCACTCCTGTGTCTCATATCTTCATTATTTTATGTTAGGTTTGTGCAGGGATGAGCAATCCTCTGGCACCATAAAACAGAAGCAGAGCTCTGGAGGTGTTGTCTTGCAGGCCTAAGTTAGAGGTGGCCACCTATGAAGGCATCAGAAAAGTGGGCCTCATCTGAGGCCTCGTGCACCAGAAGCTTCCAGAAATACAGCTTATCACAGTAGTATTTGATCCAGAAGACCACTAATGGGATAAGGCTGTGGAGCTTTGTGTCTGAAGGATGTTTGATGCCTGTGCTGGCTGCCTTTGTAATCCTGCAGCTGGCTAGTTGGGTGTAGATAATGAGGAATAGTTACACCTATCTAAGGATAAACTGGGATAGGGATTTGTTTGCATGTAGGTTACCACAGGGAAAGGGGAAGAGGACTGGAGGTTAGTTTGAAAACATGGATTTAGTAAAAGATAAGGATGGCCTTCTGACTTGGGAAAATGTACAAGTTACATAGTCTGAAGACTGGGACACTATCTCTTTGATATCTTGAATACAGTTTTATTGGTGGAAATTTAGCCTTTTTAGTATGGAATGTAATATGAATTTTTCCTAGAAAATAACACCAATGACACTTCTTTCAAACAAATATATTGCTCTGATAGTCATCTGCCTGACTGAGTACAGAGAGAAATGTTACTTTTTAAAAAATAAACTAACTGATAATTTTATTTCCCCTATACCATCTAACAGCAACCTTATGTTTGCTTTCCTTACCTGAGCTTTTTTCTTTAATTAAGATCATCAGTTTTGGAGGAGAATCTGTGCATGTCTAATATTTCAATAACCAAAGCTATTTCAGTTTACTGTATGTACCATAATAAGTAGATTAAATACAACAAAGGCACTAGAAGGAAGACACTGAGAGAAGAACACAAAAGATTGGATTAAAGCAGTGGGAGGAAAAGACTGCAAAACTTCCTGCTGGTACTCAAAATATTAAAAATGAGTACACTGCGCTGACCTCTTCCACTGTACACGCACAGCCAAGGAAGAAAAATATATGTTCTTACCATCCATCCACTAGGAGAGTTGGATTTATTACATATCATAAAGAGCTTGACAGGCATGTTGCATTATTACCATGCACACAATTTTATTGAGAACTGTTGAATCACTATTTGAACAAGACATGAACCTGTATTACATCAAAGGCAAATAATGGGGATGCTGACAGTGTTATTGTGCCCTGTGCATTTCATGACTTTAAGGACGCTGGTTAGTCTCAGTGTATATTATTTGTTGACCAGAACAGATCTATTACCACTGTATTGTTCAAGATATGTTTTCCAATCAGACTGATTTTTTTAGTTGTCATTTTTTGGTTTTGCTTTTGTATTGTTTGTTTTTTTGGTTTGGTTTTTTATTCAGGTTGAAAGCCCAAATAAAGATATGCAGGTTTTAGCTCCAGACAACATCAAAGTCAAAATAGAAACAAAAATTCTAAATTTGGCTCAATATCTCAGCAGGTGTAGCAGCGCTTGATTGCCATATCATGGATGAGAAGAATATGCAGGGTTCTTAAGTGATCTTCTTGCAATAGACAATGAATTTATGAGACCAGCAATGTCTAGTTGAAACTTCAATATGGCTCACAATACTCTATTGACCACAATGGTTTATCTTTTTTCAATAAATATTTGAAATTAAGTAAGATGAAAAGGGAAATGCCCAATTAAAATGTGCTTCAGAAAAAGTCTTGTCTTCCAAATATATAGCTACACTTTAGCAAAGGGAAATAAAGCATTTTATTAACCTGAAAGTATACATATATATATTTTTTTTTTTTAGAAAGAGAAAGAATGTCTACTGTTATTAAGATTACTTGTAATTTCTCAATACTAAAGGCAGGGTAAATTCAGGGAAGTACTGAAGTGGGAAAGTATAAAAGGAGAAACAACTGACAGTAAGATTTTCCTTATTATCTCATTTCAACAGAAAACTTTATCAATGGAGGAATGTGTTGKTCACCTAAACTAAAACACATAGGAAGAAGTACTTGGCTTAAAATTTAGAAGCCAAAAGCAAAGGAGAAAAAAATCACATCTAAATAGTAAATAAGACGCAAAAATAGAATTCCCAAACGTGATTTTTTTTTTTTACCCCCATGAATTCATAATAATATACACTTAGACATAATCTGGAAAATTCTTTTGCTACCTTGACTCTGTTTTCTGCCAAGAGGAACGTAAGTCATCTGCATTATGCTATCTTTCATGCATAGTGGCTGATTTACCCAGGAAAAGYGAAACTTCTGTTACTTGATAACACTTTTGTGTCTCATCATTGGCTGCATTTCACTGTGTAGAACCATCTGGTCCTATGAAATCTCTTTCAGTGCAATAAGAAGAGATAATACTGGATTGTATTATGGGTATTAGTGCTGGGCATTTTCCAGCCAGCCTGTAACTCTCAAGTCTAAGAACACATACCATTTAGGTGGTGGTATATATTATATATAGCTGATTATATATGTCAGKTATCTGAAGTGGAGAGGCTGCACAGCTCTCATTTAATGTGAAATTAAATGTCCCATTTAATGTGAAATCCTGGTGGGTATGTTGCACTTTGCAGGAGCAGTTGTAAAAGGTGTAATCACTGAAAAGCTGATAAACCCTCAGCTACTTAGTATCAGCCTTTCCTCTGGCCTTTAATGAGCTTTTTCTGGGATCTTCCACCATTTACAATGCATATTTATTTTAGGTACATCGATATTAAGAATTCTGTATGAACTAATCCCATCTCAGCTTCCATCTGATACTTTCAAGGTACCTCACAAACATTCTTGTGAATTTTGCCAGTTACAAGATGCTTTCATTAGAGCTAAGTAAAAGAATAATTTTTAATGTTTTAACTAATGTCTCCAGAAGAAACTTTACCACAAAATTATCATAAGGACTCACTTAYAATAACTTTACAGATAAAAAAATTCATAAAAATGCTAAAGTTTAAGATTTGTCTAGCTAAAGGTAAAAATCAGGTGAAACCAATTAAAAACAATCTAATTTGCTCAAAAGCAAAAATAAGATTTTAAAAATCAGACTTTTTACCACAACAGAAAGAGGAATGATACAGTATTAAAGTAAYAGAATTCCACTGCAAGCAATTGCAGCCCTTGGCTAATCACACAGAGACTATCTTATGATTTAATGCACAGAGATACACAAAGTAGTTATTCAGGAGTACAATCTTCCTGTCTGACCTGAAACAAGTTGTTAGGTCTCTGTAAGAGATGATCACATATAAAATGAAGACAGTAGTTCTCTTCTGTCTTTGAGGACTACTGTGAGAAATGAAGTGGAAATGGCATGCTACTAGAAAAATATTATACATTGCACCTTTTGTAACAGATATTATAATATCTTTTACAGTAGAGTCAAGAAGCAACTCAGGTCAAGCTTGCCAATGAAAATCTCGAATAATTTATTAATACAGGTGCATAAAGGAAGATATATTGCCTGCACTGTGACTTCATGATAAATAAGAAAGGTTATGGACTTCTTCCTTACAATTTTTTTAAGCATTAGAAAGATAGGTATATATATTGTTTGTGTATGGTCAGTATAGAAAAAGATCACTTTCCAAGTGACTTTAACCTGTACAAATCTAGGTTTTTGTCAACCAAAACCCAGTTGAGCCACACTGTTAATTTCCTCTTCTGTGTCATATCACACCAAAGTTCTCCTCATTCTTTTTGAAACCACATAAGTGAAAAACTGTCTATTTTTTTATTCAACAGCAAGCTTGGGATCAAATTTCATTTTTACCTTATCTGTTTTTCAATGCAGTTTTTAGGCCTTATATTGACTATAGGTTGACCATACAACTTCAGAGAATTTATCTTTCTGAAAGAGTAAAATACCATCATAAAACAACTTAATGGCAGGCTTGTAGCAATAGTGCAATCAATCTATGGGTATTACATTGCTTCCATTTATTGTGGAGTTTCTAAAGAATCAGCAAAAAAGGGATAAGCTGTGATGTGTTCACCACATGTACRTCTCAGTAAAGGGGTTTTCTGATGCCTTGACAGTAACTTTGTCATGTTTAATTGTCATGTAAATTGAAAAAGAGGTTGTTGCTTACCTTTGTCTCAATTTGTTTGGTGTCTAGATTTTGAAAAAGCAGCTTTACTCTTGTTTTCCCATCATCTGATGAGCCTTTGAGCTGAGAGAATTTAAACCTCCACAGCACATTCTAAAGAAAAAGAAATTTGATTACGGACTCTGCTACATGTTTTAACCTGGAACTATAGGATGATGATCAATGTTTGTGTACTAAAATAAAGCACTACAGCAGTAATGCAGTACATGATAACAGGCTCTTTGCGGAGCAATTAAAATTAATGTTTCTGTGCCCTTTATGAAAGCAAAAGAAGCAATATTAATATTCRCTAATTAAACTATTTTGAAATTMTCTGAGATATAAATGCTTAAATTCYCTACATAGCATRAAGATGGCAAAAGCATAATTGCATAAAAGATCCATGAGGATATTTGCATCAGTGTGAACACAATTCCATGCCATATCTTGATCTTTCATATTTCAACTGACTCTTTTGCATACTGTAGATAATTGTGACTTACACAGATATTGCAAAGCTGAACTTACTGATTTGTGAAATGTGAAGTTCTCAAAAAAGCTAAAGAATGCAAAAATATTGTTACTGAACGTAGCCTCAGAAACCACAAAAATGTGTCCTAGATTACATAATGGTTTGTAAAATATATGACTTCTAAGCTTCTTGGTTTATGCATGGCATCTTACTAGTGTTGGCAAATTCTAGATATGATAGATATGCTTTAATCGTTATAGAGGTATTTAGTAAAAAAAGAAATTGAGAAATTATTTTTGAAATCAAGATAATTTTCTGTATTTATCTGAATGTTTTCTGTTSATCACTTGAAAATGTATAATTTAAAAAACCCACAAGGTAACAACTTGCACCCAACTTCCTGCTGGTGTTTCCTTAAATGCCTATAATCTTAATGAAAATTCTCTGCACATGTTGAAATGTGCTTCAGTCYCTGGACACTGCTGAAGGAACACATTTTAAATACTTGGGAGGTTATTTCAAAAGCACACATGGAAAAAAGTTTGCCGTGTTCCATTTTCCAACATGCCTCTTCTCAAAATATTATTTTTAAGYAGACCAGTGCTACCAGTGGCCTTCAGAACCCTACTCATAGTTTAAAATGGACTGTCCTATAAATAAAAAACTATCTCCTGGTTCCCTGCAGACATAAATGTCATCAACTTCTTAGAGAAATATAACAGATGAAGAAAAATTGAAGTATGCTAGAGCACTGTGATGGTGCTTAAACTTTACATTCACAAACAGATTTTAACTGGGTCCAGAGGGCCTAATTAGACCACCTGAAAAGTGTTCAAAGCTTAAAGGAGTTTGGTTCTAAACAGGATAGATAAATGTTTGCTGTGTAATATAACTGCTAAGGTGGAGATGAATCAAGAGCTTAGGACCAGTTTAGTAATAATAAGCATTGCTGGAGTYATCATCTCTCTCAAGTTGACACCGAGTGGGAAAGATGAGAAGTAGAGAGCACTGAAAGATTGAAGAAAATGCACACTTTGGGGTCCCTTTATATGGAAGGAGCAGATGAAGGTCTACCAAGACAACAAAATAACAAGAATCTCTACAATGAGATATAAAGCAGATGCAGGCTACAGAAATATCTCTGTGATGGGCCAAAAAAGATAAAAGCTGAATGAATTAAGCCCATCAAGAGCCTGGAATAGAGTATACAGGAAAAAAAACTGTTCTAGAAAAGTTCTTTAAAGAAATATTTCTTGTGCTGGAGAGAATGTGTGAATATTGGAGAGGAAAAAAACCCRCAGACACCATGGCCAGTGAAGAAGGGGGAGGAGGTGCTGTTGCTGATGGGCTGCACCTGGTGGGAAGGACCCACGCTGGAGCGGTAATGAAGGGCTGCAGCCCRTGGGAAGGAYTCATGCTGGATTCTGGAGGACTGCCTCCTGTGGAAKGGACTCCATGCTGGAGCAGGAGAAGAATGTGAGGGGTTCTCCTCCTGAGGAGGAAGGAGGGRCAGAGGCAACATGTTGGTGAACTGGCTACAGCCCTCATTTCMAAACCGCCTGTGCTGCTGGAGGAAATACAGAAAATTGGGAAGCAGACAGGGATTGGGGGAAGGTGTTTTAAGATCTGCTTTTTATTTCTCATTAGCATAGTTGGCTTTGATTGGCAATAAATTAAACTAATTTGCCTAAGTGGAGTCTATTTTGCCCATGGTGGTCACTGGTGAGTGACCTCTCCTCACCTTTATCTTGACCCACAAGCTTTTTGTTGCATTTCCTCTCATTTGCCCAGCTCAGAAGCAAGCCAGGGTCAACCCCCCACACTCCAAAGCAAAAATTCTTGTGGTTTTCATTTCAGAACTTGTAATAGGAAAGCCCTTTTAAAATTGTTTTTCCAAGTGTAAAAAGAATATTTTTCAATGAATACATGAGCTGGTTGCATAAAATTTGCGATCCAGATTTAGAGTCATAGAGAAGACAGGGGACTGGCCTTTGTTTTAATAATCCTCTTCGAATACCTGCTGGGGTGTAAGAGCATTCTTAGCATTCATAGAAGACCTTAATTTTTTCATTAACTCCATGAAAAAAAAAATTCTTCAGTAAAATTGCTATGCCCCTAATGAACTGTTAATTGCTTGACCACTTTAAGAATCTGTTTTGCATTATTCTGAAATAGCTATGCATATGAGAAAACACAGTGAACTTCAGGTGACAATTATGCAAAGTAAGATGAACTGCAGAAGTCACCCATTACTGCCTCACTCAGGCTTGAGGAAGCAGAGAACATCTCCATCTCTCACACAGATGAAGAATAAATGTACTTGAGCTCTCCAGAATTTTTACAGCTTAGCAACAGAATCRATATATCTGCTGGTATTCTGTGTTTCTCCTTTTGTAAGCAACAATGATTCATCTAAATCCTCCCGATCATCAATACTGAAGGTAGATACTGTGACACAAAGTCCTATTAATAGTGTAAGGTTACAATTTTAAAGGTGGGAGTACATGCAATCATCCTTCACATTTAAAAGAAACCCTTTCTATAGGCTAGAGAGATTTCTTCTTACAGTTAACTTGTGGTTACATGCAGAATGTGTATAACTGTGCAAGAAGCAGGATTCCAAAATGCATCTGAGGGAGAGAAGGGTATAAAAAATATTTTCTGAAATTTTATCCTGCTTCATGGGATTCACACTTAATTAGTCTAAATTTTCATGCCATTTTGGTCATTATTTCTCTGCACTAAGATTTCAATAGATTGGACACTTTGGGGCATTTTGGCCCCAAACCCACAAAATGACAACATGCTAAAACTAGATCCTGCATCAGTATTTCAAAATGGAGTGTTTTCCCTTTTTTTCTCAGAATGACTGATTAAAAAAAAATTTAGAAGACAGACCTACTGTACAATTCTTTTAACACAGAAAACATTTTTTGTATATATGTTTACTTCAACTGTCAAACAAATGTTAAAATGCACTTAGAATAATACACATTAAAGTACCACTAAATTATACAGAAAATAGTAGCATTATAGACAGGGCYTGGAAGTTGGCATGTATCATTAACCATTCCCTGTAGGCACTTTCTATATAGCTGTTGTTTTGCAAGATAAGTGCATATAATCTTTTAGATTCTGACTTTGAAAAACATTTGCCTTTATTCTTTTTATGACATGACCTATATTTCTYATGATGGAAGAATAATTAATCCTATTTTATATCTGCAGCTTCAAAACAAATAGAATAAGATGACATTTCATTTTTTTCATGACTTGTAATCTTTTATAAATCTTGAAGTTTCTTCATTATAACAAGCCAAGTTCTCTTATAACTAAGAGATAACCTAAATATAGCCTTCTTTTGCTTTTATTACTTGAAAAGGAAGTTTCTTTTTTTATATCTTTCTCCAGAATGTATCTTTACATGCTACACARCTATAATCATCCTTTTCAGGTCCCAAACTGACTACATTTCAGTAGGGCTAAATAAATAAATAGTACAATATATTGGAAGAATAAATACTGGACATAAGCATAAAGAAAATGCAATAGACGATGACTTCAATAACTGTAAAGAAATACAGAGTTATGTTTTCCTTTTCTTTTACTCTTACCTTCGTTTTACTGTCAAAACAGGTAAATCCTAGAGCAAAGTCGACTGTGAAACACAGGGTATCCCCTTGCCAACTGCACATATATGTTTTAGACTGAAAAAAAAAGGTATGATTTTTGAGAGGACAACCATCACTGTAAATGAACATATTAGAATAAAATTTTATGCAGGTATTCTTGGCTGGGAAGACACTCAGCTGACAGCACTGGTACTGCTTTATATTGCTGCGTTTGAAGATGGTCAAAAACTTCTGACTGTAAATCAGTGTCACATCTGTCAGCTAGACATTAACTTTTATCTTTTATATTTCAAGTCAAGTCACTCTTCTACAAAATCAATATATTCTTGAAAACCAACCCTTGCAAAATGCAACCAAACACACCAAATCTGACTACTCTAAGCCTTTGGAGACTGGTTAGACCAGAGCTGTTAATGACTTCTGACATCACTTCCAGCAAATGTGCAGGCAACTGTGCCTATATGTKTAGTCATTGCAATCTAATTATAGAAAAGCATTCTGTCTGCTTGACCTCTCCATCTGATTTAAATTTTGTAGAGAATCTTTCTCTTTTAGAACACTTTTTAGTTTATATCTGGTGACATGCCAGCGCAGCACTATGCTAATGTTAGTTAATTTAATTTAATAGTGAACTATCACGTCTTAGCACTGATATTGCTGGACATTGCTATCTATACACCAATTCCATGATAACCTTTCCAATYAGAAAGGAAAAAAGTCTGTTTTGTTAACAAAACTCAGAAGTTCTGGTTAAACTTATTCATAAGCTTTACAGTAAAAGGTCAGTTAACTCTTTCCAGGCATTTKTAAGGCTCACTAACAGATATATGACAGATTCTGAAAAGTCATGAACAATATTTGCTGTAATATGGAGCAACCTGGTGACATTCACCATTGACAGACAGTTAATAGCAAAAAGCTCATTGCCTTCAGCACAGCTAGAGATCAGATCCTGTCTCCAATCTTTCCTTGCCACACCTTACCAGCCATTTTTAAGATTATACCCTTGTGCCTTATGAAATCTGGACTTTTTTTTGTTTGTTTCTAAGGAAGCATTACTTCACCATCATTGATACATCATAAATCTCAATATTGCCTTATGCTTAGACATTTGTTTACACAAAAGTAATGTATCTGGATAGTTTCTTTTAATTTAAAAAATCCCTTTTACACGCAAGAATGCTCTAGAGGAGACTGAAAGCATTAATAAAACTTGCCTAAAATGTAAAGTGACATTTGAATTGTTTTTTTAAAAATTTTTAGTATAGTCTAAAACTTCTGRGTGACTGTAAAGGTTTCTTCACTTCAGTATTAATAAAAATACTTATACTAGAATAAGCATTTTTGAGTTACAGYTATGATGTTTTAAAAAGGATTTTGAAAGGGCTAGCAGTAATATGAGTTAATAAGTATTACAATCATCTCCACAATAATGGGGATGTGTATTTCCGAATAAATTAATTTGCTCATTGGTGTTCAAAGATCATATTATTTGGCATTTAAAAAGATCCCAGTGACTGATTTTCAATTAGAATGACATTTACATATCCTTACATTTCATTCAGTAATTAAAAGGTGGCATTAAGCACTAGTCATAACTTATTCTCCATTATTTTCCAATTAAAAAGGTCATATTAGCTGAGCTCTGACTGAGCAAAGCAATTTTTAAAACGAATAAAATTAGATTCCCCTAATGAGTAAGCATCTAATTGCTCAGCAACAAATGGTGAATACTGAAATGAACTATGCACAAATAATGAGCTTGGAGTACTTTAAAAATATTAACTATTAGGAAATAAGGGAAACAGTTTGGAAATCATTCACAAATGCTATAGAGAAACATAATATGCCTAATTTTCACTGTTATTAAAAATAGATGTGTTTTGTTACTTACAAAATAGACTCTCAGGGTTTTCTTTACAACAGAATTAGCTTGTATTTTGCCATATAAATTTAAAAACCTGCTTATGGCATGTCCTCAGGTTGTCAGAAAGTTCTATGGTAAGGACCCTCATATTAATTCATTAATACTAGGACAGAGCCTTATTCCTTTCAATTTTTGCCTTTGGAATAAGCTTTCCATACACTTGCAATTGTGATCACCCTTGGCTATCTAAAACAATTGTTTACATGGAAACTTAAACATCAGAGATCTAGGTTCAGCTGTCTTTAGGTGAATTTTGCAAAAAAAACCCAACAAAAACAAACACTGCATATTAGCCAGCTTGCTAACTCACAGCTTAAACAACAGAGAGAAGGATAGGCCTCATAGTGCAATAGATAACAAATTTGTACTATACAACCTAGATCAATCACCTAATATTTTCTGAGMAATGTAACAATCCATAGAATACTATATTTGTAATAAAAGACAGTCACAAAACTCTTACTTATGTAATGTTCAGGTATCARTATCTCAATGCATATTCTTTTAACTCATGAAAACATCATTAAACTAATAATATCACTGTCCAAATAACAAAAGAACACTGTATCTGACTCATTTATGACAGAATTCCTCAGACTGTCAATGATCAGAAGCCTTAGTCGTGTCTGTCTCTGTCTCTGACATCTGTCCTCCAAGATCCTGAGGGCTTAATGATTACAATGACTACACATGTACACTCACTGTCTTTCCTATAGACAGAGATTTCCCAGAAATAATTCAGCTTTGAACTATGTTTGGTGGTCAAGAAACAACCAGGCATAGCACTTAGGGCCATGGTCTAGTTRACAAGGTGGGRATCAGTCTGGTTGGCCTTTATGATGTCACAGGCCTTTTTTATCAATTTTTACAACAGGGCAAGGAGAAGGGACAGTTTGTTTCAGTACTCTAAAATAAAGACTCATGTAGGGTTGTGTCTAACAGTAAGAGAMATTATAAATATAAACAATTATGAGCCAATTAATCCCAAACCCAGCTTCTATGGCTATGAGATACCATGACACTTTACCTCAGGGGACAGAAGGTGTTTGTAAACAGATCAGCTAACACAAAAAGAAGGGCTTTGAACTTGGTTTATAGATCTTAGGTACCCAAGCCAAGAGGTGAGTAARCACTCCAGCTGGAAAATGAGTGCATGGGAAAAGACAAGAAGGACTTATTTCCACWCAGAGAGGAGAGCACAAATATACTTCAGATGTGTGTGAGAGACAAAGCCTGAGGGGCAAACAGAAAGAGGGAGCACTTCATGGGGAGTCACCAGGCTGTGAGGAGGCTGAAGCACAAAGACTGGGTGGGTAGCAAGCACTACTGCAGCCCAGACACAGCTGTCTGGAGAAGGAAAGGCAAGGATGAAGAGGAACTGTCCTCTTCTTCAGTTCCCTTCTGTGTGTTGGTGCTTTGTCCACGTTAAGCTGTAGTAGGACAGCAGAAGGTCTCTCTGACCTCTGGATCACAGAGAGGCCTTCTTATTCCTCCTAAAGCTATAAGTACATTTGGTTTCTTCTGGGACTGGGTAGTCCAGATGCTTCTATAAATCATGACATGCAACAGATTTTTTGCAATAGACTTTTATGGCTGGAATATGAGTTAATTGCAATGCTTTAGGTGGAGGGCTTAAATAGGCCCAGTTCTGCCACAGACATCCAGTGTAKTATCTCTGGATTCTTTTTTGAAGACAGAGTCCTTAATGTTACTCATATGTGGGATTGTATTCTGTCCAAGAAGTAGGGGTTCAACTTGTTTTGTTTTTCAGTAATATTCTTTAAAATCAAGATTAATAACAGTAACTGTCAGTTAAGATAGTACATTCTGAGATTCTTAGTAAAAAATACCATTTACCATAATTTTTTAAGAATCAGGGCACCAACTTTTTCAGTGCTCCTTTTCCTAAATTCATGGCAAGTAAGTTTTCTAAGGCTCAAATAAGACTCATGGATGTTGCTTATCTAAATGTAACACAGAAAAATGACATAGTGTATATTCATTTTAAAGGATATTATTTTTACAGCTCTAATGCTGTTGGTCCTGAKGTCTCATCACATTTACAGTTTCAAAAATTCAGCTGGTGATTGGCTACATTGCAGTTAATTATTGTCTTGAATGAAGGAAACCCTCATTTTTCTTTAACTACAGCACCAATATGCAATATATTCATCAATTTTGGACTCAACGTGTTCTATTGACCAGGAATTTTAGTGTTTTTAATCAGCCAAAATACAGAAATAATACYTACCTTCTAATCTAAGTGAATAAAAATTGGGCACACAAATGATTTTGCTTGTTTATTTTCCAAAAAGCAATTGGAAAGTTGGCAATACCATGACACTTTCCTGCTTGAACTACATATTTTCCCCGCTATGCTGTTAACTACTTTAATGATATAGATATACATTTACTCTAAGATGAGATGTAAAGGTTTATTACATGTAAATGGGAACACAGATATTATTTCTCACTGTACTCCTGACATAGAATTTAACACACACTTTCTAAAACTAAATTATAACCAGACAGCACAGCATTAGGCAATAGCCATATCCATGCAGTGCACACATTTCACACTGAATTCACCTGCTCACTTTAAGTCAAAATATGTGCTATGCATCTGTGTGGAAATAATATGCCATCAATGAAAAAATGCTAAAATCTTTCTGAAAATTTGCCTTTTCTTAGAAAATGTGTTTACATTATAATTTATGCTACAAAGCCAAAACATATGTTTTTGGAGTAGAAGACTCCAGCATTGCCAGTTTGAACTGATAAAATTTTAGCATTCTCCAAATATCACTTCTACTTGTTTCATTATATTTCTGGGAGCAAATCTCTCCCCGCATTATATTTAATATTTTTTTCTTCAGTTTTCTGTCAATGTCAGTAAAAACTGGGAGGAATTTTGTAGGACTTGTCAGAGGAACTTAAATGCCTGAAATAGAGAAGGACCTAAATTATGTGTTCTTTTATTCTGAATTAGAAATAAAATAATGCACACCAGCATTTAAGATACAGTGACAGGGAGGGRAAAAATTATACCAACAGCAGATAGTTTGGAACACAACTTCTGGCATTAAGACTTTATACATCAGCTTTTTACAAGCTTCGAAATCATACAGGAGTGACCAGAGTAAGGTGTCTCAATGCATCCCATGTATTTGCAAAAAAATAAGAGTTTGGTAAAAGCCTTAATATGGGACCAGAAATATAAAAAAAAAAAAAAAAAGAAAAAAGTCTTTATGAAAATTGCACTTTTAGCATTAAAAGAAACCCAAGCAAGATGTGAAAATGAAGATAAGAGCAACCAGAATTATTATGGTTGTTCTGAGAAATATATATCAGCCCACACAGAGAGAGTACTAGAAGGCAGTTCTGTATTCTGAAGACAGCCTGCAAAACCTTCAAGTCTTTTTGCATAGAATTACTAGTGCTAAACAGAAATGCTTTTTAAACTCTTTGAAACAGCAGAATTGTTGAACTAAAAATGCAGACGTTTTGACTTTCTCATATTAAAAAAAAATAAATTGGTATTTAGCATAAAATATTGTGTATATAATCTTTTTATTAAAAAATACAACTTTCAGAGCATGTTTATAAAGTACACCAAAAACATTGTCACTCTGAATTCACATTATACATGAGAAAATGAAGCAACAATGAAATCTGTCATTCATCAAAAGCCTGAGAGTTTTCAGAAATTTCATCTAGAACAGACTCCCAAGCTCAGGTGTATTCCTGTTCCAGATATCAGTAAAAAAGGATTAGTGAAATAATTTCAGTGAGAGTGATCAAATGACTGTCATCTTCACTGAAAAATCATGGCAGATTCACTCATTTGCCCATACCTTTAAGGAATTTGCCTTTGATATCACAATTGAAAGGTTTGATAATTATGGTTACAAATAAAACCACTTCATTGAAACAAATCAGATCTGATTAAAAATCTTGTATATTCCTTCAAGATCTGCTGTTGCTACAGCCAAAGGAATTACATCTTAATATCCTAAAATAACTCTTCTTTTACATCCCTTCCTACTATTAGTATGAAAAGTGCATTCTCTTATAAAAGATGGTACTGTAATCTGATGATTTCAAGAAGACATTATAGTTCTTTTTTTAAACATTTATGCRCATTTGTGGTTCAGCATATATGTAKGCAAGAGACACTCTGGCAGTAAAAGTAAGATTTTTCAAAGGACTTAAATGATGGCTCATTATATTTTCACTGAATTTCAAAGAAAGCTTTATTTATTTCAGGAGAAGTGGGACTAGCTCAGTGCTTTAGAAAATAATACCTAGGTTTAATATATCCATGTTTTAAATGCTGGCTTTCTCAGGATACTGCTAACTTGAAACTTTTCCCTTTAGGCCATCTACTGAAATAAATATCTGATTTATTTGTAATTTTTAATTTGTAACACTGATGACATTATAACAGCTAAGTACAAAAATTGCTTAGTAGAGCATTCATTGGACAGACTGTCTTTTCAGAAACTTGCAGCATCACTGAGGTTAGGCATTAAACCATCATTCAGATATTAGGATTACGTGTGTATGTGGGATGAAGAGAATTTTGCTTCACAAGAAATTCTGTTCCTGTAGGAAGACTGAGGTGAACTTGTAGGTTCAGTTATTCCTTGGCAAAACAGATAATGCAGTGGTGGATGTCTAGTCTTGTCCATGGTGTTCTCTCTGTAATATGAACGTATGACTAAAGCAAATCTGACAGAAGAAAAGTCTTGCTACCCTCTTTGCTGAACAGGCAGACAATGGCTTAAATTGGTTGTAGAAAAAGGCAGTGAGAAAAATGTATTCGGGAGGTAAATGGGGTATCCACAGCATCTCTGGACAACCTGTTCAGTGCCTCACCACTTTCTGTACAGAATCCTAACATGCAGTCTAAACCTGCACTCTTTTGCTTTAAAGCCATTCCCCCTTCTTCCATCACTGCATGCTCTTGATAAAGTCCCTCACCAGCTCTCTCATGGTTTCTTCCTCATTCAAGTCTATAAGGTCCTGTGGAAAATAATAACAAAACTAGATACCCATGACATAATTTTTTATCTAAATATTTGGATTTATAAACAAATATATGCAATACATATAAAATTATTTAGATTTATTCTTYCAATATAAATAAATGTAATTTTAAGGGTATCTTTTCAGAAATAATGATCAATATTTTATAATCATCATGTTTAAAATACAGAATACAGAAACCAAAAGTTTGGGTTCAATAGCCTTGTAAATTGGTAAATTCTCTCTCTGTTTTAAAAATTCTAATAAATGCATTGCTTGATTTTCATCTGTTATGYGAATAGTTGAATTATTAATAATTATTGAAAATATACTTATTATTAATCTGTATGGTTCTCAGAAMCCTTCTTTGTCTTAGGGAATGGTAGGTTTTTTGTATCAGTGTGAAAATGAATTAGAATCTGACACCATTTCTAAATGTGACCAGTTAAATTGGAATTGTAATAAGCTTTCTGTGCATAATGAAAACAATCTAAAACTTAATTGTGTAATTAAACTGAGTGCTTCTTGTAGCAAAACGGTGAGTATCTTTTAATGACACTATAAATCTAACCTAATCTAAATGCTATTTAATATCTCACCTGAATATAAGGAGAATATTTCCTTTGCTTAAATGTTTGTCTCAGAAATTAGCTCTGAAATTAGGATATGATGGCATTTCCATCCTTAAAGGAATGGAAAAGTTACATATAACTCTGTTTCATATATGCTTTGCAATCATCACAGAATAATAATAATAAAAGCATTGCCAACTGTATTTAATGTTTTTGCAATTCAGTGCATTATTTGCAGCTCACAAGGCTTAAGCTGTGACCAAYCAATCCTTTTTTTATTCAACCTCTCAGGTCACTGTGAAGAATTAATAGAATCATAAATGTCCAATAATGGATCACAGAAATTACAATTATTTCCTATTAAGACTGCCTAATTTCTGTTAGGTTTTGTTTATCTAAGTGGACTTCTTTTGGCTCAGTCTCTGAGGGTGGATTAGACTACTATTTCTGCAGCACCATGTAATTCCCAAAGATGTTCACAAACAATGAATGTGTCTGTTTTGATGGCAGAGTTACTGAGACAGCCAAAGTTCTGGGCAGCTCAGGAGTCAGGTATTTGGAAGAGTTAAGTAAGCTGTGATAGATGAATAGAAAGATAACTAATCTCTGACCAAGTTCCAATGGGGACACAGTTGCTAAAATCTATTCTGATTACATCTAACTTGAGTTGCAGCAAGATCCATTCAAAATGCCACTAAAGAATGATGAGAAAASACATTTTGTATAATGTTGCAGGAAGGAGATACAGGAACTGAACTTCTGTAGGCTGTCTGGATATGAATGTTACAAACCTTTCTGTTTTCTCTAAATCCAAAATCTTCAACTGAATTAGTATCACTCACACTAAAATAATATTTTCAGATGGGGCTAATTCCATGCAGCTTGTCTACCATACACTGGGAATGCAAGGAATCCATAACCCTGACCAGCACACAGAATTATTTATATTCTTAGTGACTTCTTGAACACTTAACCTTAAGCAAATATAAAGGTATGTTGCTAAAATACGCTTTGAAGTTCAGTTTTCCAAACAATTTATTGAGAAGCCATTTGAACAAGTAAGGGATCCATCTGGCTCCTAATTTTGAAATTATGAGGAATTTATAGTTATCTCAAGTCAACAAAGAATAAATGCCTAACTAAATTAATTTTGGCTCTTTCTTAAGCTGCTCAAGATCCGGGAGTTATTTATTCATTAATTTGGTGAAAAAATGTAAAGTCTTAAAATGTCAATGCAATTTTGTGCAGTTCTTTATTTTTCATCATTATATTTCATCATTCTATATCTTTCATCATTACATGATTTTACACACCATAGAGGCAAGTATGCAATTTAAAATATAAACACCACTTTTCATGTTATGAATCAACTCTTGCTTGTGATTGGGTAGCAAGCAGCATGTGTGCATACAGTCACTATTACACTGTTATTTTATACAATATAGTCAACTGAATGCTTTTAAAGAGAAAAAATACTGGTTTCCTTGAAGGGCTATAGAGGTCAGTTGGAAAGAGCTTACTCAATTCAGTATGTCTTAAATTAGTTGTAGTGAACCCTTTCAGATAATTTTTAATAAAGATAGGCATCTAAAATAAGGTAATAGTCTAGAGCAAACAGCAAGCAGTTGTAATGAAGAGGTTGCACAGATTATTTCCTGAGCTGTGAAAGAAGGATGAGAGGGGAACATTACAGAGACAAGTTTTAAAAAGAAAACTTTAAGTCCATAAATCTTACTAGAAAACCAAGAGGTGAAAATCAAAACCTGTCAACAGTATTCTGAAAGGAGTTGTACAATGAACAATATTTGTTTCATGGAAAGAACCTTMATTTTATCAGATRAAAATATTATTAATACATTAAAATTAATTCAAATTTATGAACTAGCAAAATTTATGACAAGGTATTAGAGGGAAATTAAAAAGATTGGTAAAAGAGAGMATACCAAAAATAGCCAGGACCAGACACTTTATGAAAAATGGTCCATCAAGCAAAAAGAYAAAGACATATAAAGCTGAGGAAAAGTTATTGAGTTAGCCATTTCTGCAATATAGTTACACGATTTTTTTGATTGGCGGATTGGTTGGTTTTACTCATCAATAACATGATTGCAGATTCCTTACGTATTTCATACAGATCAGCCTGAAGAGCACACAGTGTATAGGGGGAAATGTTAAAGTGGAACAGGAAAATAGTGAAGCAAGCATTGTGTAGGGTATGTCACTCTCATGTCTGTCATCTTTTTTAAGTGTGGAGGACTCAAATTCACAGAGGAAAATGGCAACTGGAATAACTAATATGCAAAAGCAATCAATTGCTGCTTACAAAACAAAACAAAATTATCAATTGCACTTGTATATTATTTCAGTTTTTAGGAATTTTCATCATGAYGTTTTAGCAGCACAATATTTGTAGAAAGAAAATGGAAAGTTTAATGTGAGAATCCTAYAGAAACAGAGCTCCAGGTCTGCACGCACAATTATTCCTAATAATTATTTTTGCTTTATCCAGGAACAGACATAATCTGTCTGAGAGCAATTCTGAGTTATATATGCAGTATCAAGAATCTTGCTATAGAGAATAGTTTGGTGTTAACTCCTAGGAAAATAAAGACAGTAAAAAAGTACACAAAAAATTAAAAAATCCACAGAATATGGGATTGATGTCAACTGATTTTAAAAGAGGGAAAACACAGGACAATTGCTCATTATAAAATTGCCTTGGATGTCCAATAATGTTAAGTGAAATAATTTGCAACATTTATTAATCTTCATTTGTTTACTTTGTTTACTTTGATTTTATTTTTAATATATATTCTTCACATGAGGACCCTGTATCATTCCAGGAACATGAATTTTACTGCTAGCATTTMTCTATACATTCATATCCCTTACTTGAAAAAAAAAATTGAAATTTTATTTCAAGGCTTTATTTCTCTGTCACTGTCAGTCAYTGAATCATGGAACAGAATGGAAAGAAGTTAACTAGCAGTACTTACCTTTAAGCATGGCAAATAATGAGGCAGCAAAACTTCTTGATTATTCTGTTATAAATGGAATTCAGCCTATTTTAATTTTTGGAATAACTCATATAAAACACATTTTTTTGTCCAAGCAACGCAAATGGTTATTCAGCTGTATGAGGAYTGGAAAGAACTTGCAGCATCTTCACAGATGGAAGTATGAAGGGAAAAATTTATTTTGCATTAGAATTGCTAGTGAGGAGAGTATACAACCATGCCTTATCACTATATACCAACTGCAGGTTCTTTAGAGGCACTGTGATAGATGATTTTCCCACTGCATGGTTTTCTTCAGTCTCCTGAGAATTCTTTCATTTGTAAAGCAGATTCCTCTCCTCTGTCCTCTTTTAGGCATCAAACAAAGCTTACAAGGTTGCAAGATGACAAAACTGTTGGTCCAATTTTTCTACAGCTGACCGTAAAATATATTGCTGTCACTCTTTCCTCTGTCCAGTACCAGATACTATTCCAATATTCTCTTCCATTCTCCTGAACAGAACTGATTCAAATCATCCCTTTGAGATGTTTCTGCATTAATTTAATAATAATATCCAAGACTCAGATGAGTCAATATAATTTCCTTTGGAAAAAATAATCCAAGGCAAGGGAAGAATACTGATTGARAAATTTAAAAAAGACAATGTTAAAAGTATGTGGAATAATATCCTATGCTACTGACAAGAGCAACCTGAAGGGTTAAAGAATTAGTAAGCACTCTAGAAAATGTGCTGGTCTCTTATTTTCTACACCATAAAAATCTTGGGGAAAAAAAACCCCAAAACAAAACAGAAGAAGAATTACCTAATTTGAGCATCATTTATTCATTGTGCACTGTAGGATGTTCCAAATGAGACAAGCATTCTTGATAGGATTTGTGGGAGATTATTTAACTTCAAGATACGACTGAGGGGATTTCATTGCCTATTTTCCACCATTTCAATGCTGACTTTTATTACAAACGTCATGAAAATACTTTTTAACAGCRCTTTTTGTCTCTTTCAGTTGCCTTTCTGCCTTATTCTACTGMTTTTTTATCACCTCCATGTATCCAARTTATGCCATCAGCAACTATAATAGYTTTTCTAGGAAAAAAATACTTGTATTTCTAGTACATGGATTCAATGTCTGTTTGTTTGTTATCTAGTCTGCAAATAGATTAATTTCACCAGGGTCACTGAATTTCWGAGTTTCTTGGTAAACTCTTTGTAAACATTTGTAGCTTGAAACAGGGCTTTAAGATAGCTGAAAGGGGAACAATATTATGAAGGGGTGTTTCTTCCTGCTTTATTGCATTCTTTCTATCATCTACTGCTGCCACCATTTTCARAGGGAATGAAAAAAAATCACATAGCATGGGCAAATAAAATTCAAAAGGACTGCTGCACCTTAGCATTTCTTTTCATAAACTGTGTAAGGACAGAATCTCCTCAGAAATATAGCTCCTATTATAGAAACACCAAATACAAAGGGTATGTACAGGATAAGGTTAAYKAAAACTCAAAGATCCTAACTACACTCAACAGTAAACAGGACCAAGCCCTATTKAAATAAGAATGGCTGAAATGGCACAGTGCAATCCAGGAGCTGCCATGAATCTTGCCAATCATTTATGAATAAAAAATAATTTCTAAAATTCTCCAAAAGAAAGAACTTTTACAGAATGGCATACCAGTGGCAAGCTTGAATTTTCTGGATACTGGAATGCCAGCTCTTTTTCTATGACTTGAAATTTTCTATGTAATATTAAATTGCACCTCATTCATGCCGCTCTTGACATCATTCTGAAAAGAAAGGCACTCAACAACAGCATTTATGCTTTGAAGGAAGARAGAAAATAGTGCAGTCAAAAAACTTCTTCCTGCTGGAGAATGACCACAGTACTCTGAACTCTACTGGCATAGTGGCTTACAGTAAATTTGGATGTATCCAACTACGTGAGAGAAAATTAAGACATAGGAAAACACAYATAGAGACTTGACCACTATATCCAGGATTTTTGAATGGCTTTCCTGGACATTTCAGATGGGTTAAACAACAGCTACAGGATATTTAATGTCTTCAGTGTGAAATGAATCTAGATGACTCTCTGATTCAAATGACAAAAGATCATGCCCCAAGCAAAGGATCATTCCTTAATTTTAAGGATGTAAAAGAAAGCAAGTTTTAAGATTTAACAATAAATATTCAGAAACTTTATCAGATAAAGAGCCAGCTAATGTCCATGTTTGTTATACTGAATTTTATGTTATCTGGTTTTTATATGGATAATAAATACGAGGATTGAATGTTTGGTCAAACTGTTGTATTGTAATTTCTTGAAGAGTTAATGTGAGAAAATACTTTATGCATACTCAATATGCATTATTAATCTCTCTCTGATACCCAAGTTTTCAGGAAAAACCAATTTTTTCCTGAAGAACTGCATTCCTTCTAAGAAGTTCAGGAATAGGTCCTGTTAGAAAATCATTTTGTTCCTTCATCAGTCTAAAGAGACAAATAGAAGGGTTCTAAGTAAGTACCCTGTTAGAACCCAGAAACCTGTTTAGAATCCCAGAGATTTGGAAATTTAGATGGACTCCTGCTCCTTGCAAGTCATATTAATACAACACTGTTGTGGGAGACCAGAGTATTCCTCTGAGTCTCCTGGATGGGTAGCAGCCAGGACGGGGGGGCTGGGCCTCCATGGCCTGTGTGAGAGACAGCAGTGGCTTTGATCTGACACCGTGGAAAAGGCTGCCAGAGCTGTCTGAGGATTTGAATGACACGAGGGTTTGATTGGTGTGTTTTTTATTATATCACTGGGTGTGAAAATAGGGGTTTTAGGTTTTTCTGTGTAGGTAAAATGGGAGCAAAGATGGAGGCAGATCAATGTGATAAAAGCACATTTTCCTGTCTCTCTCTTCCTCTTCCTCTTTGCAAAGGGTGATGGTTTSTTAGGATTGGGTAAAGGTGTGATTTCACTGTGTGACTTGGATTTTAGTTATTGGAGTTTAGAGAAAAACGATGTTAGGGTGGTTTGGAGAGTAGAAACCCAGGTGCTGTTTGTGGGCGGGGAGAATTCACTTTTCCAGCTGCTTGTGAACATCACGCTGGACTGACTGAACCTAGAGATAAGAYTTCTAAAATAAACATCTTCAAACTGCAACCCAAAGGCTCTCTGATTCCTTCTTCCAAGCACGGGCAGTGAGAAAACAGCCGTTCACCACCATCCGGGGTTATCTCAAGAAGAGATATCCCAGCACGCTGTGATCCAGTGTTCTCAGTATTTCAAATGTCTTTAGGAGGCACACAGGGCACTGCAAGCCTGAGCACACCAAATCAAGTTTGTGTTTGTGTTAAACTGTATAAATGTGTTTTTAATTGGAGAAAGCCTACAGTCTCAATGCATACACTCCCACAACATCGTTAAGTTCACTTGAGAGTAGGGATCTAGATTCACTAGCAAGCAGAAAGGGATAATCTGCTGTTTAATTTTGAGAATTCAACACTATTACAAACTTCTTTTCATTTTTGCRCTTTTCACTTTTTCAGAAGAGTCTTCAAACTCTTCCAATGTTAACAAGGACAACCCCAATTCACAATTAACATGTCAGAGCAAAATATCTCTTCTTTCAATACAGAATCATTATGTRAAACACAACATATTTACCTTATGTGAGAGGACAATGTTCAGGTTGTACTAAATAAACTCCTGAGACCTTGCAAGTGGTAAAATGTATTAATTTGCAGATTTTAATAATCAAGGTGAACTTACAAATGATTACTTTCAATTTTTAATGTCATAACCTGCTCATTGACTGTTAAAACACAGTTCTTGACAGAAAAATATTGATGTGATGGTGAAGCTTTCCGAAGTCTTCAGTGTATTAAATTGGTACTCAGATCCTTACTCATGAAGGACATAAATTGAATGCAATTATTAAATGTACAAGGAATTTAAACTCTTGTTATACTTATTTTACAGATTAAATGATTTAAATTGTTCAYTACTTACCCCTGTTCTTTGAACTTCTAAGAAAATTGCTCTTTGAAATGATTTCTCCCATACTGCCAATTCACTGCCCAGTTCTACGTTGAAATAATGGCTCTTGCCATGTCCGACCATAACACTGAAACAATACGGCCTCTGGTCTTCAAGATCAAAGTCCTGGTGAATACCTAAATACAAGTTTGCTTGTAGCCAGCAATCATCAGCAAGCCAGAGCTGAAAGACATGTTTCAGTACATGATTTATCATCTGGCAAAACCAAACAACTGAACCAACATTGTCTTCTGTAAGTGTTGGGTACTTGGRCATATTCTGGCATTATGTCGACAATTATGTTGAAGACATATTCCAGGAGTTAAATAATTATGTAAAAGACACCTTCTCTCTTTGCTTCTTATTTACTTTATGCCCTATCTTTTAATCCAAGCTACTATTGTAGTTCCAAAATGCTGTCAAAATTACTCAAGCAATACATATATAATTTAAAATTAGTTTTTACCAATATATCTTTTACAGTGAAAAAAGAAGGAAATCCCTGAATGTTTCAATACAATTCCAGGAGCTGTGTACCAGCTCTACAGGAGACCATAATTRCTCCATTCTACCTGGGTTTCAATATACTAAACCCCAAGGAATGCAGTGATTTATGAAGCACCCCTGAGTTAATTCTGGAAATGACAACATCAACATGTCCTCTGATAGCTGTCAATGCTGTTCTGTAACTACAAGGAGACCGAAGCAAGATCCTGCAGTCAACTTCATGATTGAGACACTTTACATAAAACTTTCATAATAAAAAAAATATACCTGCAATAGAATGTTTTGTAAATGCAAACAAATTAATACAAGAAACTGCCCTAATATTTCAAGACTTCATTAATTAATGTAGAGGAAAACTAAATTAAAAAGCTACGACTTACATATCCAAGTACTTTCACAGCCTGAATTTCCAAATTACATATGTTTTTATTTTTCTATTTGTGAGATAGAACCCTTCTCTATCCCCATTTCTCTGTGATATCATGGGTCAAAAAAGACTGAAACCCCAAAATAATTAGCAATTATTTGTGGGGCATCTTGGGAGCAGCACATATTGCCACCAGGGTAMACAGCACTGTGTTGACAAAATTGGCTCTGCAGCTACCTGAGGAGAGAGCAGACTTGATGAAGCTCAGCTATTTCACAACAATCTTTTGCACTGTTGAAAAGGAAGTTCAACAAAATTTCTGCATTTATTCTGGTGCTCAGCAGCTATGGAGTGACAGSTATTACATCTGCTTCAAGAGTCAGTGCTGCATATCCTGGCTTGTAGACTACTATATYAGCATTTACTTTAATTTGCATGTAAAAATACCAGGCAATAAAAAAAAAAAAATTTAAGACTAGTGAAATTTAAAAATGTACAGGATTACAGTAAGAGTTTGAATTATGAGTTAAGATACAAGAATAAGCACATTCAGTGCAAGSCACTACATTTCAAATCATCTGGTTGTTCCCACCAAATGACCAGAAATATGCAAGGGCATGTTATATATATGAATTTAAATTMATGTATTTGTGTATTTATATGTATGYATACATACACCCACATCYAAAATATATAAAACATTCTGTTTTAAAATTTAAGTTCCAYATTGGATTTTTATTTTCCATGTTTAACTCTTGCATCATAATAAACATAGGTGAGAAGCTTACAATTAGGTGTGTAACAACAGCAGTTCTAAAAATCCATCTTTCATGAGAAGRTAAAATAACAAACTCCCCCATAGTTTTGTATTAGTTCTAACCAGGTTCTGAAAATTCTTAACAACACCTTCCCCAAATGGCAGCTTTTACAACRTTACTCTACCACATGTATTGCAGAAACCTCAAACTCTTAAAATTTTTTGGATTTTTTCTGTTTGCCTCATTGTCATTAATACCAAAGAATCAATAGRAAAGAGGTTAAGGAGTTCAATTTGAGCTTTTGCACTTTAGCTCACATATTCATGAAGAATGGCAATTAAGAATTCATTTATTAAAATGTCAAGAACATTAAAGAGTTGAATCTTGGGTAGTCTATTTCCCAACTTCTATTTCTTAATGAAAAAGTACTGCAGAAGTTGCTCTAAGGACAGAATATCCTTGACATTACCATAATATTCCAGGAAGAACTGAGTTTTAGCAGGAACACTTACACAAGAATACCTAAAACCAAAACCCAAGCCAGAGCAAAATCCTCTCAGAAGGCTTAATGTGTATATATTTCAGTGGTGCCTGTCTCCTTTATGAGACAAAAGTAAAATTATAAAAAATATGAAAGAGGCTAAGTAAATGATCTGTGACAGAACATCTACCTTTTTTTGGTATCTTAGTGATGGGCAGGACCTGAATTTGCCTGTATGTTCCCAGCTGGAGACATAATCTCRCAAAAATAATGCCATGCCTACAGGAGAATACGGCTCTTCTCCTGTGCCTCTGGAGCTGAGCTCTAGTTCTGAACTCCAGGACTACTGTTTTTCTGGCATGGCAGTGCCAAAACACTTCCTTCCCATGTCCTGAATAACTGTTGCATCACAAAAAAMCCCAAGAAATAAAAACCCCTACARCACAAAAAAACCCACACACCCCTAACCAAACCACACCAATGCCAAACCCAAAACCTTCAGCACTTTTGCTTCAGTGCAGGATCTGTTACAGGTAACAGCAACAAACTGCCTTTTTCACATCAGTGCATGGTCAAAGGAGAAACAGCAGAGAAGGGCAGCTGCTGGTGAGAACTAAAGATGAGCTTCAATTTTTCACTGAAACAGTATTTTATCTGAAAAGACGGATTTTTTTTCTGACAATATTTTTTACTCTCCCAGACTAATAGGCWCTCATAGTAGCCTTATCTCACTGGCAAAGGTTTTGTTTGTGTTGGAGAACAAAATTAATCTATCTGATGCAATTAATTAGAAAATATATTCTGTAAGTCAATTATTTACACAAAGTGCTAAGATTTTGCTGCAAATATTTGATCAGGACAAGCTAGAGAGAAAACACAATTGTGTCGAGTTGGGGGAAGAAAATTAATTCTATGGGACGCAAACCCAACATGTTKCTCTTTGTAAAGAAAAACACACTACAATACTTGATACAACAATCAATACATCTGATAAAACAGGGACATAATTTTATATTTTAATTATTAAAATGAAAATATCTTTCTATGGATCAAGAATTACAGCAAGAGCATTTTTYGTCATATTTGTTTGAAAATTTGACTCACTAAGAAAAAAACAATATCATTATGCTTAGCRCTGTCTCACTGATACTTCATACAGCTCTAATACTAAAAACTTTTTTTCACTAAGAAAGCATTTTAGTAACTTGCTCACTTGGAGCTTAACCCATTTTCCATATTCTCCTATACTTGCACAGCTAATGCACTAGCAATTGCAAATTGTTTTTTATAACAACAGATGAACTATTTGAATGCTAGTTATTCCTAGCTAGTTAAAATCAACTTGACTTTATCATCAATAGGAAAAGGTACACTTTCTTTACTAAATATGAAATAATTGGAACCATTGGGAAACCTACCTTATGAATCTTAAATAGAACCTCACAGAGGTTATAGATTTTTTCAGCTCGTACCCAGTCTAGTGTGCTTACCTATAATATATTAAAAAAAAAAAAATTATCAGCACATCATCACGTTCTTCTTTTGAAAATCATGCTCAGATGAAAAAAACTAAAAAGGCTTCATCAATCATTATTCTACCAGATCCTTTAAATTCTACRTTTAGATCCAGGCACATAACTACATTTAATACCCAGCATTTAGAAAAGACTGTCAAATAGTATTGCATTTTTACAGAAACAGGAATTAAAAGGTGTTAAATAACTTAATTTGTTCTTTTCCCACTATGATGGAAACCTCTTTATAATCTCTCTGGTTAGTTACATATGCATTTTTATTTCTCAAGATGTTAACACAAAGAACTCAGTCTCAAATACAGTCATTCACCTTCACGTCTCAATATTTAAAAAATCTTACAATCAATAGATCAAGACGTATTCTTAAATTCAGTTTTGAGTCTACATGCACTAGGGAAGCAATAACTAAATAACTAGTCTAAAACCAGTAAAGGACTATGTGACTGCAATATTTAAAATCAAGAATAATATCAACTGTGTGCTCAATAATATTAAAACATTTATATTTTGTTTTCTCTTGATTTCATTACTCAATCTTGTTGACTTGACAGGCTGTTAAAATCTGACAGCAAGAATGATGTTTGAAGTTTTTACCAAAATTCTACTTCATGATATGATGTGATAATATGTTTTCTTTTTAAAAACAGATTTAAAAGTAYTGAGTCTACATAGTTCAAGGAAAAAAATAAAAAGAACTCATACACAGGAAAAATTCAATGGGAATAGTTTTTGGTTTTGGTTTTTTTTTTGCTTATACGTTTTAGAGCAAAATCCTAGCTCTTGGGGAGTGCACAGGAATGGCTGCATAGGTAGATGAAGGATTTGACTAGGTTGTAACTCTGTGGCTTTTGGCATATGGAAATAAGTATTCTGGTAACTTTAATAGTAACTTGGATAGTTTAAAATTCTAGGGCTGCTACAGCTTTGTCCTATTCTCGTCCTCACCCCACCCAAAAGGAAGAAAGCAGAAAAAATAAATTAAAGCTATTAACATAAAGAAAAACTTGTTTGCCAAACATATGGTTTATGTGGATGAAACTTAATTAGAAAAAACTATGAAATTTAGTAACAGTATCTCTTTCTCTGCATTCACAGTAGCACATATTTCACGTTTTAGAAAATTCAGTATTTTTCCTGATGATTTGCATGGAGATATCAACATGTTTTGGTTAYTTTAAAATTTATTTTAAAGTTTAATTTTCGTGTCTCTTTAAATTCTAATCTGTTAAACAGAATTGAAATAACTTGATGAGAATCCAAACCACTACAACACTTCCAGGCCTCTGATGGGCCTTCTGTTKGTTATGAAATGTTACTTCAGAGTCCTTTGGAAAAGTAATGTGAACTTGGCATTAGTTTCTTTCTAATCTTAACAATTCTGAATTAATTCYTAATAATCTAGCCTTCTCCCTAGTTTCTCCTAGGTTTTGATTAGTTTTTTGATATTATTAAATTTAGATACTATGAATCACCTACTGAAATGGGACTGAAGAACAATAGAAGTTCCAGCACTATRTATTTTCAGGATATAGAGGGACTCGCATTCTAGGATTCTCCATTTCMCAGTTTCTGTATCTTAATAATAAAATGGCAAACATCACTTGAATGTAATATATCCACTAGAATATGTAAAACTGGTTACACACTTTGACTATGAGCAATGTCTCAAAAATTAAAACTCAAAACATTACAAACAGTTAATTTTAAAATTACATGCTGCAAGCACTTAGTACTACTTAAACTTTCTCAAATTTAAATCTAATGTCAGCTGGTTTAGAAAGAAATTTTAAGATATTTTAGTTATTAACTTGTCCTCCCATCACATTCAAAAAGTTAGCAATTTTTAAAGACATACCTTTAGTCCATTTAATATTTTATTTGAGCTTTGCAATTTAATTATTGTACAAATAAGAAATAACATAAGTTTTGAAACAACTGAAACGGATGAAGTATAAAGCTAATTCATAAAGAAATAAACATTTAAACAGGCTCACAATAGAGTAAGTACTGCAGGTCTTTGCTTAATCTTATTTCCAGAGAAATATTTTTTACTTTGATGGTTGTTTTGAAAAGAAAATAATTAATACATGTTTTGCCACATTACTGTTGATCCTCCAAAGGGATATTCATGTTTCTTGCAAAATAAGGTTCAGAGTAGGATGGGGACTAGTTCATTATTTGGTCTTGCATTTCTCAAAGCAAAAGGWTCTTTTCCATCTCAGTTAACAGCAGGAGAGCCTTTTATTGCTGTAAGTGGCTAGACATAGAAGTATAAGCACTGATTCACTTGCTGTTTATGAAACTGACTTTGGTGACATAGGTTATGACCTGAAAGTTGTTGAGATGCAAATGGACTTTCATTTGCTCATATCACTTGTTTTGATTCTTGAAGATTAATTTTAACTATYGGGGTTCTTTGCACTATTAATGATGGACAAAGGTGACACTGCCATGCCATTAAATTCACTCTGAATACTTCAGACTTCTTCCCATGTGTCCATGCATCTCTTTCATCTTTTGATGCTGTGTAACCTCATATGACTTTTCCAGCAGAGRCAGGCAGGGACAGTGACARCTKCTGGCASCTKTAKAAGCMAAGGTTTTCTTTACCTGTGTATGTCAGGGTAAGGYTCCCATACTTACAGAGTGAAACAATCTGAATACCACTGTGTGCAAGGTGCTCAGAACACAAATGACATGCTGAGAAGAATTTTAAGGTGGCAAAGTGCATATATTACAAAGGAATACTAGAATCTAAACAGACAGMTGACATTATTTATAGTTTTATCAGAACTATCATAGTATGTCTAAGTTTAAAATGTTACTGTTATAGACTGCTTTACTTTTAAAAAACCAACAAATAACCATATACTCCTAGCCAAGGAGAAAAGCTGGAAATAATCAGGAAAGTTCATGAAAATTGCAATAACCTTCATTTGATTTAAAGAATGTTCCAGTTTATTGCAGGTTATCCATCATCACATATGTAATAACTGGGTAATAAGTAACTAAGATAAATGAGATACTGAAGTATATATCTTAGGCAATAAAATAGTTYTTCTCATTATTTCCCCTTGGAATTGTTCCTGCAGGTATTCTATATATTGCAATTTCTTGCAATTTCTTTTTTACAAAGCATTTGACAAAACATTTTTAAACAGCTATATTCAGAATAGATGACTTAATGAGACATGCTTGTATTCATATGAATTTAGTTCAGACAGTTTCAGAAATGGTGTCAAAATACACAAGAGGTTCAATTAGCATTCAGTAAGCTTCTACTTTAATTCATGTTTGACTACTATATGAATTTATGACCAAGAGGAGATGAATGTTGTTATTTATATTATTGGCAGACCAACTCCTTAGCTAACCCAGTGCWGTATGTATTGWATACTTGGTTCTGTAGACATTTAGYTTTCAGGAACATTGCAAAACTCAGRCATTTGTAAACTCACACTGAGCTGATCAGAACAATAATAAAACCAAACARAGTTAGAAAAAAYAGGAACCTGAAATTACARTTCTAAGTCTCTCATGAGAGACTGAAAAAGGTACATGGAGTTACAGAAGTCTAAACTATTGCAGAAGTACTTTTTACTTTTTACTAGCATGAGTTTCTGCAATTTTCTCATGGTTTAAAAACAGGCGTTACAGTGGAGTTCTGAAAGTAAACAAACTGGTAAAATCTAGCTTTACACAGACTGGGTGATCTCAGCATCAGTTCAAACTCATATTCCAAATATACTTGCCTTTAAATATGTGTGTAAATCATTGRTTTTTCTTTAAAAAAATATGATTTAAAATAGAGAGAAAACAATAAAGTTAAACTCATTTTGACACATACATGCAGTAATCAGCTCACAAAGTTACTCCCTAGAAGAGAACTCTGCAATTATAAAATAGGCATAAAAGRCTTTCATGCCTGCTCAGGGATCACCATTAAATAAAGAAATATGGGGTGAATGTAAAAGAGAATCATACTYCAAAACTCACTACAATCAAATTAACATAACATACTCTTGGATTTTCTGTGAACACAGAACCTGATTCTAGAAGTCTCCAGAGCCCCCCAAAATATTAAAAATATCTGAATAATTTTAAAGAGTAAAATGTAAGGGTTAAAAAAAATCATATGTCTATAGTATTTATTACTAGAATACAGCAAATGCTGCATTAGCTGAGAATTATGCAAAAGCATCCAATCTGCCCAGAAGTACTAAAAGAGTCAAAGAAAAAGATAAAATACTTCCTGGTAAAGAGTAATATATTTCACTGGTCTCTTCACTTCTTAATGGAAAAAAATAAACCAAGACTAATTAAAAAAATATTATAAGGTATTAAAAAGGAAAGCAAGAAATCAAGGCCTGTTCCTGAGAMAAACTATGATATGGCATTGTAAGAAGCCTAAAGATGCCCCAAACAACCCAAACTGGGTGGTGCAAAACACACACTAAAACACAGTCAAATCCTAGCAAATCCTGTAACAACAAAAATACAGACTTGTGTGTAGAAAAAGTTCACCAAAACTGGTCAGTCTAAGGCCTCCAAATTATTTCCACCTCACTCCTAATCTGTTACATTAACATCTTGTGAAATGTAAATTACCAGCCAGAAATGTTTAGAACTTATATGACAGCAAAAAAACTCTGCTTGTCTTAATTACATTGTCAAGTTCTCCATAATGTCAAATATGGAACTATTTCTGTTACTTTCACAATATTCTTTTATTTATTCTTTTCCTAAAATTGCAAACAACACATGCAGTAATTGTCTAGCTGCCTTCACATTAAATCACTTCAGTGCAATTTATTTAATCACATCAAAAAAATAGTTTTGATATTAAGGATTGCACAGCAGATCTAAGGATATGACTACTTGAAGACTTTAGTATAAAAACCATAATGAACGATAAGGAAAACATAAAAAAAACAATCAGTAGAAATGTCCCCTRCATCTAGCCCATATTCCATAAAAGCATTAAATTAATTTCTGGAAAATTTCAAARATATAAAAAATAGTTTGATTTTGAATGATAATTAAAAATACTTTTTTCTCAATCTCTTCTTGGATATCGATTTAGAACTTTTCCAGTATCTGAAAACTGACAGGAATTTTATAGATGCCTTTAGAATGTAATATATATTARAATTGACACAAGAATAATTTCTATTGGTTCAAAGGTATTTTTCAGACATGCAGTTTTCAGAAATGGGTCACACTTCTGATAYAGCAGTCTGTAAACAAAATCTGTAAATTTCTTAAATACAATCAGATAAGCCACTTCAGGGATGCAAAAAGACCATTCTCTGTCAATCACACCATTCTTGATATTTGCTTCTGTGGTGAAGCCTCTGTATTTCTGCAATCACCATCTGAGATATTGTAGAAATAGTGTATAAATAGGGTATTACTTGTCAGAATGATTTCTTTCATAGTATAATATCCATATTTTTTCCACAATTTTCATCATTTTTGATCATAGATAACTATGTTTTCCATTCTTTTGAAAATTAGCAGCTGTATTTACATTCACATCATCTTTTGCACACAATGAAATAGAAAAATAGTGGAAATTTTACTACATCCTTTTACAAACAGTTGTAAAATTATGAATAAAGAAAAATGTAGAACTTRCAGGTCWTCTGCTCTGTGCACACTATATTGAYACACTGATATGCAACATTGATTTAGAATACAAATAGCAATAGCAACACCTCTGAAATAAAACATGTTAAACTTGTATCTTCTAAAGATCAAGCAAGTTGAAATATTTGTATTTTTGTGACTGAACAGTCTTTTTTTTCCCTCCCCACTTAAGGTAGAAAAAACCCAAACCTCAGTAGGAGCAATGGTAAGAGCATTAATAGCATCAAATATCTCTAAAAACAATGAGAGAGCTCTGTGCATAGTTTTGTGTAGGGACCTGTGTTTCCAGCTACAGAACTGGGACGTGTAACACAGAACCACTGCCATGGGAGCTCTCTGGGGTCTGTCAGGGCAGGATCCCAACTCATGGCCCTGCAATGGACTGACCTTGACACACAGCCTGACACCCACACAGCCCCTCACCTACCCCCCATCCCCCTGCTATGGGATGGGAGAAACAATAGCAAGAGCAAAACTGAGAAAATGCATGAGGCAAGAAGAGGACAGTTTAATAAGTGATGGAAAGGGGAAGAAATCAATCAACGCAAAGGTGATTGCACACTGCTCACCCCAAGTAGACCAATGCCCAGCCAGCCTCCAAGCTATTTTTGAAGACCAAATCCCCATTTTTTGTTGCTGAGCATGATGTTTCATGGTATGTGAAATCCCTTCTGGTCTATTTAAATCAACTGTCCTGGCTGTGTCCCCCCACAGCTTGTCCCAGCCCCAGGCTGTTTGCTGGGAAAGGCTGCACCAGCCCTGCTCAGCATCAGCCCAAACATGGCTGTGTTAGCTGGGCTTTAGCCCCAAGTAAGAAACCATGGCCACATGGGCTGCTATGAAGTAGTGACCTCCATCCCAGCAAGATCCACTGCACACCCCAGCCAGCAGCAGGGCAGCCATGGGGCCTGGGGCAGCCCAAGCTCTGGGCACAGCCACCTCCCTGGGGGCAGGGACAGGCTGAGGCTGAGCCCCTGGGTGGGCCTGGCATTGTGGGGTGACCCATGGGGAAGGGCTGGAGGTGCCCTCAGGAGACTCTTAATCAGCTTCCAAGTGTGGGTTTAGATCCAGGTTTGAAGTCTCCAGATAGGAGGCTGCTGGAAACTCCTAATTTGGTGTTCAGTTTTGGTTTTTTTTTTTCCCTGATGAAAGACATCTGGGGAATGTCAAAAGAGCAAGAAAACTGGTCAACAAGTTTTATTATTCATACTCTTACATTTACTGGTGCATCATAGTATTGAGGTGACACAACATATTTGTCAAAGGAATCCCCTTCGTTCATTTTTTGAAAGTCAAGGTTCCTACAAAAAATTTGTAAAAGCATATTAGATTCTGTCAAGTAATTTATACTACCAGTCATCCCCACTTATGTGTTCTTACTAGAGTGCTGAAAATGGTAAATGAAGTAGCTCATCCCAGATTAGTATCATATAGATATATTATTTCAGTTCTATCAATAATGAGTCTTAGAAACAGCTCTGAATACAATAATTAAAATTTATAGAGAAAAATAACTCATGTGGTGTGTTATTTATTTGTTTAATATTTCTGCATAGTTTTCACATTTTAATTGGATTTTAATTATTTAATCAAATTTTAGTTCCTTCACTTAATACATAAACTCCCAAATTTTTAGAGGGGAGAGCCCCCCGCTTTTCCCAGGTGTGTTGTCTCATTTTTAAAAGAATACTATTAGTCATTTTAGACAGTTTGAAGTTAATTGGCATCATTTGATTAATAATTTCAGTCTAGAGAGGGGGAAGKTTTACTTACTGTGTTTCATTGAGGATCAGAAATAACTTTTGAAAAGCATGTACTTCCCAAAGGTAATGCAAAGAGTACACATAGAAAGGATCAGATTTTCTTTGGATCAGCAGACAAAACTGGGAGACTRAGCACCTTCTGAGGAAAACTAACTGTAAGCAAGTTGTATAACTGAAATCACATTCTAAGTCTACGCTTTATTCTTTTATGAATTGTTTAAGGCAAAGGTTTTCTGGAGAAAAAAGAAAGGATTAAATATTATCATGTGGCAAGTGTGGGTAATTTTTATACACAGTTTAGAATTCTACAGCTCTTTTCCATTTCACCCTTCTAAATTAATTTTTAGAAAAATATTAGATAAGGCACCTGTTGTGAAACAGAATTCATGTTATAAGGTATATAAATTATCAAAGCAAAACTTGTTCAAACTGTACACTTAGCACTTCGATCCCTTGCTTGTGTGAAAAATCCACAAGTATCATCCAATGGTATGGATGGTTTATTTCATGATGTATCTTGTCTTTCATCTCTTACTTTAGCAAAGCAACTACCAGCTCATTATATCTACAAAATRCCTTAGAAGAARTAAGGGAAGAAATATTAGGCCTAACCAAGCAAAATAAAACCTGACCTTGACAACTTCAAAAAAYAAAACATCCCATAAGAAATTATTTACACTATCCAGATACAGCAAGCTTTTCAGAGCACCTTGAARGAGGCTAAACATCTACTGTTTGTTGAAATTCAGTGGCACCTGTGGCTTTTACTTACAAGAAGTCTCAGCTGAAAGCTTCACTTGATTAAGGAAAACAAACCCAGATGTAACAAACAGGTTTCCATTTACAATGAAACTCACACAAAAATATAGCTTATTTTTACCGGTGGAGTGCTGAAAATGTAGAAGGATGAACCCTTCAGGGCCAGAAAYTTGAACTGGTAGAGCTGAGATGAATCAGTTCCTTCAAGTCTCTCATTKACCCATCCCATATGTATGACCTACAAGAAAATAATTGAAAATTAAAGTTCTCTTTCTCAGTGGATCATAAGAGAGGTTTTAGTGGAACGAGATGCATCATCTGCTTCACATTGCCTTCCAATCATTTCCATATTCTTTAAGTGTACAGTGTCATGCCAGTGTGTCAGAAGTCGTTGAAGAGACTTAAACTTGTAGTACAGGTAGTCTGAATCTTATCTGAAATCATCCCAGTTTTAAAAGCCAGCTATGCAGGTCAAAGCAGACTSTCATTTGAACCAGAAGAAAACCTACATGTACTGAAGTAGTTCAGCAGCTTATAAAAACCATAATACCTTTTCTATAGCAGTGYCAAAACCTGGGCATACTGACATTCCTATTACATGTACCTCTAAAGAAATACCTCTAAACAAATCACTAGATTTATCTGAAATCAAACAGTTTTCACCAGGCTTGTGTTTGGAAGTGTTAACAAAGTCTCTGTCACTCTTGTTGTCTTTCAGAGTTTATACATGTTTTTCATGTACACTTTATCACGTTTATGTTTTCAAAGAATTACAAATTCAGTGGTTACACAAAGTTAGTAGTGTTATAATGCATGCCTTTATTTTATAGATAAATCAATGCTAAGAAAAAATGGAATGAAGAAGTAAAATTGTATGCTTCCCTTTTGAGGTAAATACAAATTTATAAAGAAATGCCATAAATAATAATGCCATAGTGTGGTAGCAGAACATCATTAATGTCTTTACTAAAAAAAATAACAAAGCAAAAAACATTCCAGGCTCCATTTTGCATAAATTAAGAGGAATATATYGCTCTTGAAGCAGGTCCTTAAATCTAGAGTGAATCACCAATCTGAATGTACAAGTATTGCTGAGAATCTTGCACATTTTCAACTCAGGCTACACTTACAGACAGTAATGAGTTACATGGGGAAGAAGTAGCACTAGCTAATAGTATGGATGAATGTTCATATACTATGAAAACCTCACAAATTGTTTTCAAATGTTGGTATTTAATGTATCAATTATGTCTTTTGTCAATCAATCTATGAAATAAATCAGTATGTTGAGMCAGACAATCCTTCTCCATATGTTCTACTGAGCTCAAGCACTAATACTTTAAGGAAATCTGAGAAACAGCAAAATACAGTAGTCCTTCAAGGTCTTGATTTGCTATTCTGTAAATTAAATTACTCTCACCAAAACATTGTTTCTATAGTAGTCAGCAAAAGTGTAAGAAACAKGATGTTCAGACACCACAYTACTTTAAAAAATAYATATAATATTATTGTTGATACTCTACTACACTGATATTAGATATTCAGTTTAYCAGGGTCTTAATATCAAATAACACAGACATAAAGAATGATACTTTAGGGTATTGTAGGGTATTTTACTTTCTTTCTACATATCTTTTTTATTGACTGGTTTATTTAACGTCCTTTAGACCTCAGAAATGGAGAAAGAATAATTCAGTTCAACAAAATCTGTATAGAACAAAAGCAAACAAGTGTTGRTACTCAATAACAAGTTGTCTGTGGTTTACTGGGTTACTGAGATTTTAATTGGATCTTAGTACGTGGGAAGGAATGTTAGTCTGGGATAAAAAATATTCCGTTTGTTTGATTGAAACCTGCCATTTRAAGTTTTCATGAGTGCTTATAAGGCATTATACTACAAACTGTCCTTTCTCAGCACTGCTTTCACTGTTTGATATATTATTATGTTTCTAATATGCTTTTATACACTTTCCAAAAGTTCCTGTAGGAAGAAAATGAGCAATGGCACTCATTACAAGGAGATAAAACAAGTACCAACAAAATGTAATCCAATCATAGCAGATAAATGAAAGTTCTTATTTGCACTTATTGTTTTCCTACAGCAATAAAACAGCTAGATGCTGCAATGGCTAGAAATTTAACATGTTAAATTTAATAAAGCAGTCAGTACATTTTGAATATGGTACTTTTAGTTAAATACTTAYGAAAAGTAAATGATGCAAAACACTCAGAAGGGAATTAAAGAAAGAAAATCAAGTAGATCTCTATGTATGACACATCAGAACAGACAGATACACTAATGTAATTAAAGCAGGATAAGAATCTACAAGAGATGCCAGACTGACCTGCAAGTTAAGAATCAGTGTCATACCATGAGGCACAATGGTACTATAACAAATTAAGAAAGCAAAGAGAAGGACATCTTGAGGCACCTCAAATAATTTTGGGGGTCTTTTCCAAATCAAGTGGTAGATGGCATATTTTAAAGAGAGCAGCTATTGGGGCAGGACTGGGAGAAGGGGCAAGCAGTCCTTACACATGCATACAGTTTAACTAAAAATAAAATGAAAATAAAAAATAAGATTGGAATGTTGTAAGTTTTGATGTATTGCMTTACTGGTTTCCATTGTACATCAATTGCACTCAGTTGTATCTGAATGGCTACTATTCAAAAAAAAAGTGTTCTAGAGAGCAAAGTATACAGGAACTTAGAAATTATGACAGTCAGGTGTTTTATGYGCTTTAGTTCAAGAAAGAAATTTAGAAYTGCAAGCTGGGCACAGTTTGAACACTGCAAATAGCAACATAACCACACTATGCTGAAGAGAACTATGAAGATAGGTACATATCTGAATTCATGTGTCTTCCCATGCATTGTTTGCAGGGGCAAAATTTTGATTACAAGTCATTTTAGGCAGCAATAATGGTTTCTACTCTTTGATTGCTTGTTTTAACTAGGAGGCTGGTAAATTGGACCAGATGTCTCTCACCTTTACTCATTACAGCCTTCTTGTTCAAGTTAGGATCCAAAGCACAAAAACTCTCTCTTGAAGACAGCTACCACCAGTAAGTCACCTTACTGGCTATCCATTCTTATATTATAGCAGATCAGTAGCACTATTTAGGCAGCAGGAACTAACCAAACTAAAGAAAAATGGAAAATTCACATCATTCACAACAGCTTGTTTTTTTATATATATCTGCTTTGTATTTTAGCAATATTACAACCATAAAACAAGTGGGAAAAAAAAGAAGCAGCCATTTCAAACTATAGGTCCTATCTCACAGAGCATATTTGCCTCACAACATTGCATATTAGCTGACTAGAAGTTAAAAAGTTTAGTGTTTTTAAGTGGTAMTTCTTCTGTTGGAGTAAGTTTTTTCAACTGAGGATCTGAGGTGCCAGAAAAAGTCTCTGAAGCAAATCAGGGCAATGTCATTGGGAAATGTAAAACTGTCCTCCTACATAAATAAAGTCAAAAAATTGCCACAGAAGATATCAATTCTATCTCTATGTGGTCTCTTCATGCTTAAAGAAATCCATTTCTGCTCCCTTTCTACAGGTGTAAGTTGTAAAATTATAGTCTTCAAGGACCTAWCTTTTCCTGACTAACCATTAGGATAAAATAATTTTATTGCTATATATTATGGTTTTAAAAACATTTTTCTCTGTTTTGAGAAAAAAAAAAGAAAAAAAGAAAGAGATGAAAGAAAAAAATRGTCTTTCAAGAGTAGGTGCAGGGTTTCTTGTATGCTGCAGGATGAAGCCAGGCAAACATGTTCATGGCATGCTTGCAGCAGCAGTKCTGCTATGAGGAACAATGGGAAAAAAACCCTTCACATTTGAAAAGCTTCTTATTAAGAATTATGATCTTATAATTATCAAACACAGAATAGAGAGCTTCTGTAAAACTTACTACCCTACCCTCTCCAAAATGCAGTAGCCATACTAACTATTTTGTATCTAAAAATGCTTCCTTAATGTTCTGAGGACCTCTGCTAGCAGAGGATTCCTATTTTCACTCAATAATCTATTCTAGCATTTTATTTCTAATGTCAAGCATTAATCAATCTTGCTATAATCACAATTAAAGACTTTTTTTGCCCTATCCACTAAAGACTCAAATTATTTTCACCTTAGAGTGGAMGAATTAAAAAAGCTTACTCAGTTCACAAATGGAGCAAAAATCCACAAACAAGGATATGAAGCTTGTGCATCATTCTTTGCTGCTTTTCACATTATTCTCTGAGCACAAAGTTATCATTATTGAATATTTCTGTCATACTTCTGTATTTCTTTCAACCAATTTCTGTGTCCACAGAGGCCACAGAAAACCTCTGGTCAATACCTTTTGAGAAACATAGTGCACAAAATCAGAGGCAGTATTCCTGCCAAGGACTTACAGCAACAGTAATGCTTAGCATGTCTTGCAGGAGCTGGCTTAGGTACAGCCCAGGATGCCTGCCTTTCTCAAAAGCCACCAAGCAGACAYGATTGTTCTGGCATGCAGGTAAACAGCCAGTCTGGCCTCGTGTTAAACTGGCAAGGTAACAGAGTGAGAAACTGCTGGACATCGCTCACCATGCGAAGGGAGGAGTTGGCTGGTAGCTGAAGCCAATAAGGGGGTAAACCAGGAGGTGAAATGCACTAAAATAAAGTGAATAATRGGTGAAGAATGCTGAAATAGAATGAAAAAGGGCACTGACTTACAGAGAGTTGTGGCGGTATCAGATTAAGACTGAAATAACCAAATGAACATGTAAAAATCAGGAAAAATAAGGGCCAGTGGAGAAGCAGTAAAGTGTGGGTGAATTCCTTATTTGGGAGGGTAAAATGGGAGAAAAAAGGAATGTAAGGTAAACCAAAGRAATGCAATTTTGGGATCTCTTTTGACAAACCTGTACCTGATTACAATATGCTGATGTAATAATAAACCACAGTAATAGGTCTTCAAAAATGAACCTTTTTTTTTTCCATATTATCTCTATTGGATTGGCTCCTGAAGACAGGGGCAGTTTAAAAGCAAACACCCTGCTTTGGTGGGAAAAGGGAATTTAAGAGCCTGGAATTAACTTCATGACTTGGTACTGTTTATTTTAACAGTAGAAACATATCAATAATTACTGCAACTTCCACTACCTTGCCTAATACCTCTAACTTTGGGTCATAGACACGGGGGAAAGTCRTAGAATCAGAGAATTACAGAATATTTTGAGTTGGAAGGGATCCACAAGAATCATCAAAGTCTAAATTATTGCCCTGAACAGGCCAAGAATAACTCCAYGTTTTTTTGACATCTTTTGGCAAAGAGACCCATAAATAAAGCTGGTTTATACCCAAGAACCGATATCTTAGTTCTTTCCCATTTTCTTTATTTAAATGCATACAGAATTCATTATGTTCTGGAGATTAAGTTTACAGGAAAACCATTCAGAAGCAATATAAAAGACAAAGAAGAAAGCCAGGTTTAACAAAGTATTTTTTTACATTCTTGATAACCCTGAATCCTAGTTTCTTAATGGCTTATGAAAAAGAGAMTCTCAATGAAACCTTTCCACATCTAACCTTCTCCGTTTATGAAAGGTTAAGTTGGTCTCTCAAAGCAATGAAGAAAACTCACCCCAGGCAATACAGTAATGAAACTCTAAGGACCTGTTTAATTCTTCAGGAATGTGTATGCTCAAAAGAAAAAGATRAATTTGCAGCTATCACCAATTTTACTTCAAGGCAGTTCTTCAAGTGACCTTCAATCTCTTAAGGTTATCCTTTCTCTAAATTTTAAATCAATTGGCTTAATAAKAGCTATTCAAGTCTGTACAAACATTATGTAACTGACACTAATAGGCTCCATTAATCTAGGCCAAAACAAGTCCTCCTCTGCTTTCAGTTATCATTGCCAAGTTTTATATGAGGTTTTGTGATATACATACCTGAGAATTCCCAYTTTGATTGCTTTTAAAGCAAATTTTCACAGGACATATAAAGTCTGAGTTGTTCAGACAAATTTCTCCTTTAATACTTTTATGTTTTCTAGTTTTTACTTGATCTGCCCAAATKCATTATAAATTTTTTGCTCACTTTTTGGCATAGAACAATCCAGTGTTTGTTGCTGTCAGTTGTACYTTAAATTTTCAACTTCTGAAATTAAAGATCCAATTGTCCTTCTTTTCATACTTGGAATGGAAAAAGTGGGATAGATTTGTACTGCCTAACTTTAGGCACCTACTTTAGATGGCAGGCTGAAGCAAGTCAAGATAGCAAAAGCAGCTCCTTTAAAGGATTTTAAAGGATTTTTCTTTAAAGCCCTGAACAGCTCTCTGGAACAGAATAAGTTTCTGTACTGATAATTTGGGCAGTTTATGTAGACTAGCCTGTTTATTTAGGAAATCAAATTATGTATCTAGTGATATGTATAATGTATAGTATGTGTATAGTATGACTGTCCCCAAAATTTTTTGAAAATTGAGGGAGAGTATGTCTTCCTTTTTTCAACTGAACTCATTATGTCTGCCCAAACTAATAAGGAAAAAACTGTGAATAGTTATTAAATTACTTGCTGGAGACAGTTCATCCAACAAAAGATATCCAAATCAAATACCTTTTCTCCTGGCATTCATATTGGTTTAATTAATAATTAAAAGCCATGGCAAAGAGAGTAATTAAAGCACARAATTATAGAACAGTTTGKGTTGGAAGTGAGCTTTAAATGTAATGGAGGACAACYCCACAGCAAAAAGCAGGCATATCTTTAACTAGATTAGATTGCTCAGAGCTCCAGTAACTTGACMTGGAATGCTTCCAGGGATGGGGCATGCACYACCTCTCYGGGAAACCTCTGCCAGTGCTTTACCCTTAATGTAAGAAAAACTTCTTTTTTATGGCTAGACTAAATCAACACTCTTCCAGTTTAAAATTTGTATATTTTTCTTATCACAATATGTTCTGCTAAAATTTTGTCCCAGGCATTCTTATAGGCCCCCTTTAGATMCTGAGAGGCTGCAATAWGGTCAGCCTGTRGCCTTCCSTTCTCCAGGCTGAACAGCCCCAGCTCCCCCAGCCTCTCATAAGAGTGGTATTCTACCCCTCTGATTATCTTTATGGCCATCTGGATCTTTTAGAACTGGTCCATGTCCTTCTTATTTTGGGAGTCCCAGGGATGAAGTCAGAGGAAAGGGGTCTCACAAGAGCGGAGTAGAGGGGCTGAATCACCTGCTGTGACCTGCTGGCCACTCTACTTTTGATGCATCCCTGGACACAGTTGGCTTTCTGTTCTCCAAGTCCTTCCTGCCCTTCAAGTGCCTTACCACAACTTCTAGGAGGATCTGTTCCATGACCTTCCCAAGAACATGGACAAGGCTGACAGACTGGTAGTTCCTGGGTTCTTCCTTTCTACCCATTTTAAAAATGGGTGCAATGCTTCCTTTCTACTTCTCACCAGGGACTTCACCTGACTTCTATGACTTTCCAAACATTATGGAGAATGTCTTGGCAACTACACCAGTCAATTCTCTTAGGACTCTGTAGGGATGTATCTCATCAGGTCCCATAGCATGTTCAGGTTTCTGAAGTGGTCACAAATCTGATCTTCAYTTACAGTGAGAGGGACTTTGCTCTCCCATCACCAATCTTGCAGTCCATTCACCAGTTGGTTTTAAACTGACTAGATGTATATATATACAAGCTCTACAAAWTTTCCAACAAGGTGATCACACAAATTTAAAAAAATTGGATAATATAATGGAAATCTTACCTGCTCAGAGGGAGAACAGCATTTATTTGCCATTTTCATCTATGAAAAAGAGATGGAAGAACACACAGAGTTATTAATATGCTAAAGAGTTTCTGTGACACAATTAGCATTGATTGACTTAGTTRTTGAATACTTCCAAATTATATTTATAAGAAATGTTATCATTCAGTGCTTAAATACTAGATTTTTATTATTATAGTGAATTTGAAAAACCAAGGACTTGAAAGACATATGTCTTTTATCAGAGTTTTCCTTAAATACCTCATAAAGATTTGAATTTATGAATTAACTTCTCCAGTCTGAGTGAAAACATTACACTGTACTGTAGACATCTCACTTAGGTATCAATTTAACAATGCTTAARCAGATTCTTAAATTAGGTCTGTAATTAAGTCCTTGTGAAATGGTCACCATAGAGTATAAGATGTATTTAAACATGAAATGAAAATTTCATGGACTTTTCCTCTTAGTTTACTCTTCAAGACAAATTTTTTCCTCTTTGTTTAGATAATCAAGAGTTTTGATCATTTTGACTTTTCTCTGGCAGTCATAGTTTGTACAGATGAGTGGTGGACAAATACTGTCATWTACAAATATTTCATTAAAGTGTAAYATTGTTTAAAGTGCAATTTTATTAAGTGTAGATAAGAATTTAGAAAAAAATCTATTTGARTGGAAAACCAGACTACCCTATATGCTAGGAGTAAGCTGCAAACTGTCCTAGAGTCGATGAGTTAGGCCCTGTTAAAAAGCCTGTTTTATTAGAAATGAAAGGCTTGTGATGGAAGACCCAAACCCTACACCTATGCACTGGGAAAACTACAATTKCCATAGGAAACAAGCACAGGAAATCTAGGGCTATTTCTTGCATCCTGGGCACACCAGATTTGTGAGATCAGATCTGTGGATGTAACTCTGTTAATATGGTGATGCCATTGACTGCTGTGGTGGGTAGACTCTGGCCAGTAGCTGAGCACCCACATAGCTGCTCACTCCCTTCTCCCTACAAGCAGGAAGAGTGAGAGAATAGGAAAAGCAAAAGCAAGAAAACTTCTGAGTCAAGATGAACAGAGCTTACGTAAAAGAAACAAGAAAAATTCAAGTGAAATAAATGCMATCACTCTCTGACTCCCACAAGCAGGCTCCAAGCAAAAACCATCTTGGAAGACAAATCCACACCTCCTTTCTCCAATATGTAATGGTGTGTGGAGTATCTCTTTGCCCACTTTCAGTGCACTCTTCCATCTGTGTCCCTTCCTAATTCCTTGTTCCATCCTTTGCTGAGTTGGGTGGGGTGTGTCAGAGTGAGAAGTCAAAGCCTTCATCCCGTGCAAGCACTGTTCAGCACCAATCAGAACACTGGTGTGTTATTAACTGTGTTCTAGCCACAAATACAAAACACAGCACCTGCTGCTATAAAGAAAGCTGCCCCCATCCCAGCTAGAACCAGTACACCTGTATGGGCCAACAGACTTTGTGTTGTGGTAATGACTCAGGCCTCAGTATGTGTCAGGATTTATACACACACACACACACACACACACACACACACACACACACACTTGCACCTAACAGATGACAATAACAAGTCATTGTGCTCCATACAGTGAAGTATCTATGATTATAAATAAAATGACCTTATGACAACAGGAGGCTTGACTTCATGGTGAGAGGGTGATAGCAATGCTCAGGGCTGTAGGAACTCTAGTCAGTCCTAACCCATCATGGGCCATCAGGGTTTCTCCTCCCTCACACGCTCCCTTTTGCAGCCCCTTGGAATTGAATTGTGCAGTTAAACAGTGCCAGGTGTGCTGGTGGGTCAGAGAGCTGGGATGGACTGAAGATTTGAGGTAGAGGTCGCCAAGTTGCTGGGAGCCTGGGGCATCTGCCAGGCTTGGCTGTCACTTTGGGCTGTGTGTTGGGAGATCCTGCCAGGCTCTTGGAGTGGCCCTACCAGCTCCCTGCCACCCTAGAGGAGGAGCAGGGACTACCACAAGRTCAGAGGCTGCAGGTGCTGGCACAGCTTAGCAGAGGCAGGGAGCAACAAMGAGGATGGAACTGAAATTCAGCTGCTGAACAGACAGAGGGGCCCCAGAAAGACTCTTGGCAGGTCATGCACACAGGTGTGCCTTCCTCAGCCTGGCACAACTGCAGGGCTGTGCTGTGCCAGAGCTGGCCTGGAGCACTGTCTGGGAGAAGAGGTGGCTGGGCTTCTTGGTGCCTGTGGGGTCCCATCAGTAACAAACCAGCTGGTACTCAAGAACCTCACTCTGTAACCTGGCTAAAACAAATTGGTGACGTGCCCGGTGYTGCAGAAGGAAGCAGTCGCCAGTCTGATTTCATGGTGGGCTTAATCCTGCTAGACTAGTTGCACAGGATAGAATGAAAAGACACCTGGAATACTTCAAAGTCAGTAGAAATGCTGATACACCCTGCCCATAATCAGGTCCAACCTTTCTCCTGTGCCTCAGACACAAATACATACACAGAATAACTACACAAAAAGCCATGTTCTGCACATAGAAAGTACAATTTCCTTTCAAGTGCCCAAACCCATACTCAATAATAAGATTACTATGGCACAAACCAGGGCAAGTAAATGGGTTCAGATGTGCCTGGAAAAAACWTGTCAGACTGGCCATGCAGGTTTTCTACACCAAGCAGGTAGAATATTGTGAAGAGCATCCTTGTAACCAGCTCAGCTCCCCATTGGTAACCATAATAGGGAAGAATGTTTTGGACTCTGCAGCTGTTCACTCCACAGACAACTCATTCCYTATTCAAAGCAGGATGGCTGCAGCCCCAGTGTAGCTGTGGGGAGAGGAAAAGATCTGCTTCTGTTTCATATTACATCCCAGTGTCACAGGGCTGAGAAGTACAAATACTTCACTTCACCAGGCACCACATGTGCCCTTCACATGTCTCCACAGCTGGTGCAGACAGACAGGAATACAAATGGGATACATTTACCATGCTGGCAGCACATGAGCTCTCAGCACTGCAGTATGGAAATGYGAGCTGGACTCAGCAGGGGAACTAAAACAAAAAACCTGGGTCTGCAAAGACTGCAGGCARCTTGGAAAAGGAACTATTAAGCAAATTGTAATTCCTGTACTCTGTTCTTAATGGATACATACAGGGTAGGAACTGAAATTATTCAGAACCATTTACTGAAATCTAAATACCTCCCAGGCTGGGATTTATCTCACATATTTCTCTTTCAAGAAAACAGCGAGAGTGGAGGATCTTGACAGGCACCTATTTTTTTTCCTAGCTGTATTAGTATCCTATATGACTGCTTACTGCTTGGCTAAGTTCAGGAACGTGAGTCCTATCCTTACTGACTTCCCTTTACAACCTCTACAGTTTGACCTGTGGTACTTTCAACTGGGAATTTTGCATTTAAAATTACAAAAAAGCAGCAGTGAGGAAATATTATGCATAGAATTGTTTGTATAGTCATTGAGGCAGTCAAATTTATATACTACACACATGGGTTTTTTTTCCATCCACCTGTACCCCACATTCTGCTGTTTAAAGACAGCAAGATCTCAATCTTCTGTCTTTTTGTTAATGCATGTTTAAAGCTCATATTTCATAAGTCTCTCCCTATTACAGTACAAATTTCACACAATTACAATACAGAATATCACCCAAATACATCTTTACATGAAGAAATAAGAACAGGTTTATAGACTATGATATATACAATTAAAAAARCTGTCATGGGCATAAATGCGATCTGGTGAATAACCCTACTTTAATATAAAATTTTAAGTTTCTACAACCCTCCAATGAAACTGCTGGAATGATTTATAAAAATCATAAATAATGTTTAAGGTGGAACAAGTGCATCATAACTTGTTCTATGACCTACTAACTTATTTACTTTTTTTTTTTAAGTAATATCATTAGAGTATACTGGAAAAAAACATAAAATCTTGAGAAAGTTTTAAATATAAGAAACAAAGCTCTATAATGTAAATGAGTTGACAGCATTACCTTTAGGTGCTTCTACTGATTATGACTCAAGTTATCTTCAGTGCTATATTTCAAAGAAAATAAGATCCTTGAGAAAACCTGCATATATCGAATAACTGTCAATCCGAATTGTGAAAAACTTAGAGAGAAATATAAATAACCCCAAAGACCTTTCTCCTAAAATATCATAGCCATTACAGCAGTGTTACTTCAGCCTACAAAGAACCCTTCAGCTGAAGAAATTAAGAACAGGAGCAGGGAGAAGCACATGTAGATTAATTTGTTTCCTGTGCTTCTTTCATCATGGAAGAGTCATTGCCAGTTTCTGTTACCCCTCTTCCCTCAGTTTTTTGAACTGCACCTCGTTCTGCAAGAAAAGAGGTGTATGAAGAAATAAATCTAAGGTGCTGTATTTATTTCTGCCAGAAGTAAATGTAAAAAGTTTTGAGAACATTGAAAATGAGATGATAGGGTAGTTTCATGCTGGTAGAAAAGTATGTGAAAAAACAGAATACGAACAGAGAGATGAATAATTTGGGGCAAGGGTCCTCAGAAATAAAAGTAAATGTATGCTGCTTGTAAAACTGAGTTTAACTAGGAGATTTTCTGAGCTAAGCATACAAAGTATGTATCAGCAATGAGGGCTGAAAAGACACCCTTACATTTTTCTCCATGTTGTAGCACTCCCTGTGCTCCTCTAAGTCCAGGCTGGTACCAGAATCATTATTTCTTATCTACCAAGTAACACTCTCAAAATATGCTAATGCACAGGGGCAGCACTCCTATGCAATGACAATTTCTCACATCTCCACTGTCGAAAGATTACTCCTCCTATACACTTGATCCCCAGAGAGCATGCCTTTGTATAGAAGTTAGATGTTTCAGTACTTCAAAAGAGCAGTCTGACATTAGCAGGAGTGTCACATTGTGGCAGAGCTATTTTTGCACTACCTACACTAGGACTGTCTCCTGGCATCAGCAGGAGATCTGACAAAGAGCTGCTGAACATGACTGTATTAGGGTAAAATAAAAAAAATGAAATATATGAGGGTAAAGTGATACAGGAAAGATTGGGTGCACTGTACAAAAACAATTAACCCCTATGAGGAGCTTGTTAAGAACTRAAATCATAAAAGAAATTATTCCAAGTGTCATGCAAATATGTAGGATAAAAAAATGTATATAAATAACACAAATAGGCATATTTAAGTAAGAMTGACTAAAGTGCGAGAAGAGCTGCTTAAGTCATGAAACAAGTACCTGCAAAACAAAATGTAAAAATGTGTGGAAGTAAACATGACTTATGGTAAGTATTGCTTAAAAACCTAGTAATAGCTCAGGTAAGGATGCTGACATTATGCCAACAGTGTTAGCAAAGCAGTCCATGTGACCATGTATCTAGTAATTAATTTCCATACTGAGATGATGGTGTGAGACAGAATCAGAAATCAATAGTTTAACTATTTGGAGAAGCAGCTGAACTTCGAGTCATCAAGTACTCATGAAAATAAACCATAACCAGATAAGGAACTGTCTGAAAGAATTTTTGAATGAGTAGTGATTATCTTTGGTCTTGGAGAATGGGGAGACACTTTACAGAAGTGGAGAAGTGCAGAAACAGAAAGAAGCTCTGAAGGAATTACAGATTGATTCCCTAATGTCAGCGTCAGAAGTAAAGAATAATTTTTTGAAATTATAAGACTAAGGTAATTAAAATGATTCCAAAGGGACTTTCAAGAATTCAAAGGCCCTGTCCTAAGCATTGTGCACAGTGATCTGTTTTCTGGCTGCCCAGATGCAGAGAGTTGTCCAGCCTTCTGCTGTACTCCAGCCTGTCAACCTTCGTCTTAAAAGTAGTTTGCAACAAAAGAGATTCCCACTGACTACTGCATCTCCCCTTCTGACAATCAGTAATTAAACAAATGCTCTGGCCAGACCTTTCCAGTTGCACAACAGGCTGCACACATGAAAAAAAACTGTAAAGCTACTGTCTAAGCAAAAAATTTACATGCTTCTCATATGAGCTGCATAGAGTTTAKTTTGTAACTCACTAAGAACACAAAACATGGACATTCATCACGACTGTTGTTTCTCAGGTCATTCCTGGGAACAGCCAGTTAGTTATACGAGCACCAAATGGACCACTTTGTTGACAGAATTCACTATTAATAGAATGGATAAGATTAAGAACATATTCAGTTTATAACAAAGTATTGCTGCCAACAGGTTGCAGCACGGTGAAGATACTGTGTCAGGACACAGAGYTATTTCACACAGTCCTTTGAAAAAAACAGACTAGCATCCTATGACTAACACAAGCTGCCTGCATCTATTTTTTATTCTTATTCACTTATATCCTTGGAGTGGCTTTTATTCAGTGAATTTCTTTAGAAAGAAAGTAAAAAAAAGAAAAAAAAAAGAAAAAAAAAAGCTTAGTAACTATGAATTGGAATTGCTCTAGAAATATTACCATAGACTTTTTTAGAATAATAAAAAAATAATACCCTGTACATTATATGAGTCACTAAACAGTATTTAAAAAGAATGTGTCATAAGCAAAAATGATTTTGACAAAGAGATTGCTTAAGCAATTGAATATTTTAAGAGAATTAATGGAATAAATTAACTATTATGATCAAATGTGATTCATGTAGATTTTGAAGACTAGGAMAACAAATTAAATTTTAAGACTGTTTTAGCCAACAGACTTAAAGATTTATATTGAAATCTAATACAAATTCTACACAATATAATCTAAGCAACACTTTGTTTAGAGCACAAAGCACAAATAAAAGTCAGGATACTAAATAATAATAATTTATGAAAGAAGTTACAGACTCTACAAGTGTAAGAAAAAAAAGATTTAAACCTGCACAGGCAATTCTTCCAGGGACAGCTGTGCTATTGTATTTTCATCMCTGAATTTTATAATTTCTTAAAGACAAATATATTTTCAAAATTTTGCATTATTGWGTTCCTGATTTAGCTTTATGGTTAATTCTGTATTTATCAATATTTTCAGCTGCTCTTTGTTGGGATAATAAATGAACTGTCCAAACAGTACTTTTCTGTTTCTCTGGGGATTAGTTAATACTTCTGCTTGCAAARGCAATTGATACTTTTTAATTTACAGGAGTAACTTAAAATAGCATAAGCATCTTTATACTTCGAGGAAGTGAGATGGAATTATGTGACCTTAAATAAATCTACCCTTAGACAACTTGGAGATGTAAAATTGCTGTCTCCAGTAAGCCTCAGTAAATCATACTTCWCTTGCTATAGAATTTTCACATGCTTGTTTCAAGATCAACAAATGCTAATTTCAAGCACAGCTTAGCTACAAAAATTTAAAAATCTAAATCGCTGTGAAGTGCCCAGTATGGATAAATATTTTGCCCTAGAAATCTTTAAAATTATACATGTAATCTGATTTTTCTACTGGTTTCTATTCTATGCTAACACTGCAAGCCTTCAAAACTTACTGATACTTTTTATCAGGCAACCTGTCCCTGCTTTTTTCTTTCTCCTTTTCYTCCCCATATACAACCAATTTATATATTGTACTTATAGGTGAATTTTTTTTTTTACCCTTTGAAAACTAGAAATAGATTTACAATAGYATAAACAAGAAAATATGCAGAAAACAACATACATTTTGAAGTGTCAAATCACTGATGTTAGTTGACATTGCTCTCAGCCAGTCAGCACTCTCCTGGGCTGTATAAAACTGAAGTATCCCAGTACTAACTCCATCGAGTGCCAGCACYTCAAATGCATTAGATCTGCAGTAAGAAGAAATATATCCGTAAAGGAAGATGTGTCAGTCTTCTGAAACTGCCCAATATTTATCAGTGTTCAAGTGATTTTTATGCCTTTTGACAAGTTTTTGAGTGTTTAATTTATCAATAAATAGAAAGGCAACAAAACCAAGSATAATAGGGCAGTACCAGGAGCAAAAGATACAACAAGCACTTTCTCTGTACCAATATACAYGTGCTGATGATCATTTACTTCCACTGGGTATACATGTTATGTTCATAATTATTGAAATTAAGATAGTGTACTCAGGAAATTGTTTCTTTGTGAAAAAAAGATAGTGTTTTTTAAAACCAAAATACCAATTTTATTATTGAATTTTGGCTTCATTTAGTAGGAAKGTATGAAGATTCAAAGCACTGTCTTCCCTAGCTTTCATTCCTTGGATTCCTACACTTTTCTATGAAACATTCAAAGCAATGCTTACTTCAAGCACTTTTATGTCATAGGAATTTGAAAAACATTCTTAGAAGTTACTTCAAAAGTTTTCCTTAAATAGTCTTCTCAACATAGCATTGGCACAGGCTAATGTGCAATTGCCTTTTATAACTTTTAATGCAACTTTTATGTTTTTATAGCAGCTTTATTCTGCAAATACCAGTGCTTTCCCTTCCTTACTATCTGCAGTAAGTTAGGCACTGTATATGTACCTCTGAAATCCCCTGCATCTGAATGCTGGTGTGATATGTTTTTTTAACTTAAGATTTTCCAGTAGGAACAACAAAAGCTCTTTGTGTTACAGAAGTACCCTGGTCTAAATTTTAAAAAAGTGACATGCAATAGTTGCAGTAACTAAACTTCAGAAAGATAYCCAGATTATTTAAATGCTATCATTATGAAACTATATAATTGCCAGGAGAATTAGATTTTAGTTATATACTTTTGTGAAGTTTATTACCTTTTATAATTATCTCAATGATTGTGCATATGTTTATGTATAATATGGAGAATATTACTTCTACCTTCTACATTTGTAAATTAGATATTTATACTTATATGGTATATTGCTCCATTTCTGGTACCAACCTAGAAGAAAACCAACTAYTGAATCAGAATAGTGCTCTTTGAAGTTGCTGAGTCTTCCTGSGGTTCCTGGGAGCTAAGGTGAAGATCTCTACTGCTTAATTGATGATATATGTCAAAATGACATTCAAAATGCCATATAGAGGTTAATGGGCACTTATTCATTCCTGACTTACCGAAAAAGTTACTAACCTAACCTTTGGCATTTGTAGGGAGTTTGATGGTGAGCATGAAAGCTGAACCCTATATACTTGCCAGAAAAGATAATATAGAGTATCCATCATACACAATATAAATAAGACAAAGTAGCTGAATAGATATATAAGATGCTTTGCTTTTAAAGGAGTTGTAAAGCATGATATCTGCTGCTTGCAAAAATTAACATTCTTGGCCTGAAGACTTAGATATGTATAAGCTGATAGCCCGTTTCTCCTTCATGATTGAATAATCACAGTAACTACTAAAACTTGATGGCAATGGCACAATTCTGTGTCACTTCCATTTCAGTAATCTCTTTCACCTCTTCAAAAAGAAAGGATTAAAAAAAAYCCTTTTATTGCCTTCAAGTAAACTGAGTAAAAAAATCACCTCCCAAGCATTTTGTTCTTTTTACCTAAGGTTCTGACAAAGATCCCAACAGTGTTGTAATGAAATGACTTATGGGATGATCTCTTCAACATCCCACTGGACAGTGAGAATTTATCAGCCCGTATGCATTGATACACATTGGAGCCTGGAAACAGACTTAATTCAGTGCTGTGAGGAGAAGCCATTCACAATGCACACCTTAGATATCCTATTCAAATACCAAAGCTAAGATGTTAGGATCTTTACACAGCAAGAGGACTGTCCAGAGCATTTAAGAGAGCCAAGCAACAGTATGTGCTCTCCATGGAACCACAGGGTGTCTAGATACTAATTCAGCTTCAGCAGACACACAAAAATCTAAATGCCTTATCCCAGGGGCACAAAGTTACATAAGTGGTTGATGAAAGATCACAAAAGGGAATGCCTTGGCTAACAATTTATGCAACCAAAACAGGCAATCAAAGTTAAAAAAACCCCAACTTTTATTATAAAAATTACTGAATATTTTATCATTTGACACATGGTCCTGGTGATAGAGTGGATTACACTGAAACTTCTGTTGTTCTTTATCTTATTGAAATACAGTTCAATTGAAATACAGATCAATTAGAGACAGCCAATAATGTTCAATATTCATCTAGAGACCTAACACTTCACTAACAGGCTATTTTCACAGAATCAAATAGGGTGTGAGGGATCCTGCAAGTCCTCTAGTCCAGCCTCCTCACTAACTTCCTTAAAATAGAAATCTTTTCCACAGGAAGACCAAAACTGGACACAGAGGGAGCTACCTCAAGTGTGGCCTCAGGAATGCAAGTAGATGAGAACAGATGAGAACAACCATTTCCCTTGACTTGTTGACTGTGTTATTGGTAACACAGCCCCTTATTGGGACTTCATCACTGAACCTGTGCTCAGCTGACTCCTGCTCCGTGGGGAGTCTGCCAACATCCCCAAGTCCTTCCTGCAGAGCTTGTTCCCTTGCTCCAGCACACTGACACCAGGATATCTTTTCCCAGAGGCTGGTTCAAGGGTTCTGATGTGCCAGTGGTCACCTGGCACACGAGACTGAGACCTTTGGGGCACTGCTGTCCCCACTGAGCTGYCTTGGCAGGAAGGTGGTTTTACCAGAAGAAGGCAGTTCAGTGTAAATGACAYAGGATGAAAAACAGCCAGGGCTTTTCAAAGTTTACATATGCCAGTCATGAAGTGACTGGTAGCAACACAGTGGTTTTGCCCTGAATCTTAATCAGCTTTACTATGATTATTTCATGCTTTCAGTAACAAAAATCTTTCTCTGAAGATCCCATAATATTTTGATATTGTTCCATGTACCACGCAGTGTTCTGAAAAGCATAGTGTACAGAAGGCTCCAAGTAAAAACAGATATCCAAACTGAAAATAAAAGCTTAACAAAATAAATCCTAAGGATTTTGTTTTAAGTGAAACAATCAAAGCAAGCACAAAGATGGCACTGGAATTCATGAGAAAATAAATCCTACAGGCTTAAATGACATGCATTTCTCTCTACCATTTCCTCAAAATAGAGAAAAGAAAAAAAGGGACACAACAAAGCACCTATTCCTGTTAGTTGTCAAGAAGGAGCTTTCCATTTAACACCAAATAGCAGCTTTGAAAGGTTTCAAGATGCTATAAAATTGCTGTAGGTTTGTCTGTTTCTTTTTTTTTYCCCTCAGGCCCTAAGATCATTTAAAAACAGACAGAGGAAATTGCTGCATCTTCTATTACTGCAGCTATGCTACTGACTCCTGCAACTAGAAGAAGAAATTAATATTTGCATTTTCTAAATACTAGAAATTTGTGTTGCCCTGCCGTCACAGTTCTTATTTTGAGATTTGTATCCCTATCTGTAACTTTGTTTCCTWCAAGAATTTCTGCTAAGGAGCATGAGGCACTGTTTTTCATATTCCATATCTTTCTATCTCACTTTCATGGTGAAATGATGAACAGATCTGCAGCCCTGGTYTCTTCTGAGGTTCGTTTATGGCATTACTTTCTTGTAATAAAATAACACTATCTTTGTGAGTATGGCAGTCAGAATCACAGATGAGCATTGGTAGACTTTAGGTTCTTGAAACTGACACCTTTAAACAAATACTATTAATTAATGTTAGTAAAGAAATATTTCCATACAAGCAGTTTGCAACTGTAGAGGTGTTAAATCCAAAGACTTTTCTAAGATAAAGAGTATTTTCAGTGCCAGCTGAAATGGGAAAAGCTGAATTTTTACTCTACTGGAGGCTAATTCCAGCAAAACATATTTTTAGATTTTATAGTCTCTGTGGCATGTGAAACTGTCTCTCTCAGACTTACATAGGTATTTTATGATATTGGTATCTCTACAAAAATCTAGATGTAGATTTGACAGCATCTCTTTCATCTTTACTAGCAGACTGATACAGACAGATTTGATCAGCTTTGCACCTTCCCAGGTCCTGAATTAGTATTCCCTTCTGTTTGTATGATTTTTTGATGTTTSAGTTAGTTTTTATTGCCTTTGTTATAACATTTTCTTGTGGCTTGTTTACAGAACCACACAGCCCTCTTGCTAGAATGTCTACTTAAACTGAAGTTTTAAGAACTATGAGTAGATCTGAATGGAAATTCTCAAAAAAGAGAGATCTGAATTACTTAATCTCATTGAAATGTCATGTTAGTAGTAATGGGATTTTGTATTGTAAATGTCACAATCTAGTATCTTACAAAATGTTTAAATGTGCACATATAACTGGGCTATTAACAGAAACTACATAGCTCAGAAGATATCATAGCATTAAACATAAACTTAGATTGCATTTTATGTTTGTGGGTTTTGGGGGAACATTTTACTTCCAGTATTGTAACTTTTATTTTCATGACACAGCAACCAGATAAYTCAAGTTACACAGACATTTCTGCTTCTGTGGATATTTTCTAACTCGTGTCAGAAAACTGTGAAGAAGCTCACTCAGGTTTTGTAACTCAGTGAGATTGTGCTTAATTCATAGATGTTTTCCAAAATGGTTTATTCAATTTCTTAGTTTTCAATTTATTTATCTAATTAATGGCATTTTGTTAACTTACTGAAATGATAAATGGAAAACATGATTCTTCAGAAAGAACCTGCTAACAAACCAGTGAATGCATAAAAAAAAAAAAAAAAACCCAAAAAAACCCCACAATACTTTGGAGTAATTTAACTAGTCAGAATACCAAGAAATAGAAAATAACACCTAAATCTAATTAGGTTGTTTTGTAATTGGCAGATACATGGGCTCATATCTACTGGGCCTGAATTGCTTTTATTGCACTCACTGTTTCAGCCTTCCATATTCTAAATAAGCATTTTTTCTTCAGTTTCTAAACTCAAGATGTTTCTATAACTCAAGATGTTATAGCTATCWCAAAAGCTATATGTAAAACTCCAGTCAATACACTGCATAAAAATTGCTATCCATTACTACCAGTATCAGCTGTAAGGACTAAAAATAGTTATCTGCATTTTCCCAAATAACAAATCCATAACAAAAATGGAAGACTAGAGTGCATGAAGTATGTTCTCCACCTTCTAAAAGACTACCTATCTTTACTTTTCAATCTTAAAAAAATCCCCACCCCAAGCTATAATATGAACTCCAAATTCCTTCGGGTGAGAAAAACTTACTGATATTATTTCTCTGTTAAACTTACATCACATTTATTGACCAATTCAATTCTCAACAACAAAAAAAAGTCTCTGTTGCCAACTAGCAATCAAGAGTATTCACAGCAATAGCATTCGCACTACATTTATAAAACCTTACTTCTGACAGAGAAAAATTACCTTGGTGAGAAGTCTAGAATAATAGAAACAGTAGTACTTTGTAATAAGGTAATCAAATAAAAAAGTTATTGCATTGCTAAGTAATCAMAAAGACTAACTAGCATGATACATATATAAATATATTCAGATAGACTCCAATCATATCAGCAATATGAAAGACACTAGTTCAAGGTGATTTCAGTAGTAAATACAATGTTTAATCTTCCACAGAAAACAGGAATGACATCTACTATGTTTCTTATCTTTCCTTTAAAATATCCTGAGGATTTTTTTTTTTTGCTTTTGTTTTGTGGCATTAATAAACATATTTCACTTGCCCAGTGTGCAGTATTTTCAGCCATTCCTTTATATAGAAGGAAAATATCTACCTCATTTTCTCCTGTTTCTGTTAATACATATGGGTTTAACAGAATTTAAAATATATGAAAAAATACTCTTCTGTCATTAAGTCACAGTCTAAAGACTTCCTGTGAAAAATACAATAAAAAGTCAAGTTAAATGAAAAGCCAAAGGCAACTCCTTTCTCTTCACGTGAACAACAAATAAGAATCAAACAGACACAGAAAGTATGCCTTTTTTTTTTTTTTTTTTTTTTTTTTTTTTTTTTTTGGCAAAGCTACCAGAAAACTCAGATGAAGTAGAGAAGAATTTAAACTGCACAGTTTAACCACTAAGGAAATAATACAGCCTAATCTGATTAGATTAGACCAGATTTGATCTAAGGCACAAAGTATACTACAGTCTAACAGACAATGCTATCTATGTAAGGAATTTTTAATTAAAAAATTAATTTTGAGAAAAAATGCTGACATGTCATACTTTGTAATATTTTATACTTTTTTTTTAAATAAAGACAACAAAAGGAGAGCCTTTAGTAAAATATCTGACTCTCCCAACCTTATGAGAGACAAGTTTTTTCTTGTTCTAAGGTCATATGAATGTTACTTACACCATCAAAAAAAGAATGTTGAAATTATGAAATAATCTTGAATATCAGGGAGAAGTAAAGTGAATGAGGAAATAGCCACACTGGCAGATGGCAGTTTAACACATCAGAACAGCAAGAGTAGTTGAATTTATAGGTACTATGCATAGGCTAAACAATAYTATATATTTTTAAATATCAGAGTATACCAACAAAAGTATGATAAATTCTGCTGTAGCCAACTGCAAGAATTCCACAGGTGAAAAAGATGTTTTTAGATCAGGGAAATTAAAGATTGAAGAGAGCAGAGTGTGCATTTCCTGTGAGTGAACAGCTGATCTTAATAACCTTTCAAATGTCATGTTTTGCATTGTTAAAAATTATGTCAAAAGCTGATGCACTATAGGTAATTTTTGATAGAAAGAGTTGTATAGACCTCTCTGAATTTAATTCAGGTAGGAAGTAGGGGAAAAGATCTTTCATACAGCCCATCTAGCTGAGGAGAAGGCACACAGCTGTGCTTGTGACACTGCAGATGGTAGTTCCAATACTTCAACAACACTGACTTAAAAAGTAATCTGGTTGTTGTGATGCCAGAGCACCTTTGCAAGACCAACTGAAATAACTTAGGGGATAAAACATAATGAAGCATTTCAATGAACCAAAGTTACGAAAAAGAACATGCAGAAGACAAAAAGTTATAAGCATGACAGATTCATAGACTCATGTAGTAGGATAAACAGGCATGCTGTCAACCCATGTATGCAAATAGGCTCCAAGTAGATATTCAGGGTATGGTAAAATTAGGAAATTGGTCAGAAGAATCTGTGATCCATTCAGGGTAATGAATTCAGCCTCATTCCAATGGCTTTAGACTGATGGCTGCAGTGTAAAAGGGAACACAGATGTGTTGATATGGTKAAAAGTGAGATTTTTATCTAGACTGATCAGAAGTTTTATCTCATGCAAAGCAGAGATCTGATTTTAGACAGCAATTACAGAAGACAAATGTTTGACACTATGCATATGAACATGTGGAAATGCAAAAAAAAAAAGGGTATGAGTTGGATAATAGTAAAARTTTGCATGCATTTCCCAGTATATGGTAAGAGCAGTCTGGTGTCCTTCAGGAAAAAAACAAACATCTTTAGTAAGAATATGGGAAACACCTCATCCACAGTTAACCTCAAGGCAGTATCCCTTTAATGCTCATATAGCTTCTTTTGTTGGTTCACCAAAACAAGCAAGGAGCACTTACTTTAGAAGTAAAATATTATGGGATGCMGGTAGGCTTTATGGAATTATTTAATCTTCCTTCAGAGTGTATAGTAAAAAAAACCGAACTAGTAACTAAGGAGTGGAATATGTACTGAATATGTGGGAGTGGGATACATCACAAGAGAATATGTCTCTCCAAGACTAAAACTTTAAGCACTAAGTTCCTCAAATCTTACAAGGAAAATGTATCTGTGATGGGTTGATCTGGGGCCAGCAGCCAAGCATCCACACGACCATTCACTCCCCCAGCTCTCTCCAGGGACACAGCAGAGAGAATATGAAGAACAAAAAACACTCATGAACAGAAATAGRAGTAGTTTAATATGCAAATGGAAGAGAGAAAAAACCCAACTAATTAAATTACAACAAAACAAGTAATTGTTGCCTTTGCAACCAGTTTCTACCTCTCACAAGCAGAATGATATTCTGTCAGTCTCTGAGAAATAGCTTGCTCTCCTCAAGCCCTCTCTGCTCAATATCTTGTTTATTTATTTTATTTTATTTTATTTTATTTTATTTTATTTTATTTTATTTTATTTTATTTTATTTTATTTTATTTTATTTTATTTTATTTTATTTTATNTTATTTTATTTTATTTTATTTTATTTTATTTTATTTTATTTTATTTTATTTTATTTTATTTTATTTTATTTTATTTTATTTTATTTTATTTTATTATGCTGAGCAAAGATGTCATACAGCATGGAATATCCCTTTGGTCAATTTGGGTCACTGGTCCTGCCTGCACCTCCTCTCAACTTCTTGCCTACCCTGGGCCTATTTACTGTGTAGGAGCAAACCAAGAAAAAGAGAAAGCCTTGATGGTGTGCAAGCCCTGGTCAGCAACAAACTGCAAAAAACTAACAAAATAGTACAATGGTGTGCTATTAATATTGCTTTAGTCACAAACCAAAACACATCACTATATGGACTACTCCATCTCAGCCAGAACCAGTACAATATCTAAAGGTGTTTTGCTTCAAAGAATTCTCAAAATGATGCACATGCTACTTTTTGGGAACTGCAATCTCTTAGGATTTCTCCATCTAATGTGTAAAGTGCACAGCACAGGAGTGACAGTGCTTCAAACTGTCAGGGTGATAACTGAAGTAAGAGGTTTAAATTTTCTATCTTCTTCCATTTATCCTTTAGATTCTAGAACACTGATGATAAGTTGATGCCTTAATGTGAACACTGAGATTTGTTTACTGAATTCACCAAATGTCTAAGCCTTGAATGGTTGGAGGTCTGTGATAGATTGGACAAGGCTGGACAGCATGAACTTGTTGGAAGAAAGTAGGTGGGACACTAAGTAAGAGAATGAAGAGTTCGAAGTCTGTGGAAGAAACTAAAACTTTTGTGTACTAATTATTATTATTCACCTGTGATGCTTTAACACAAAGTCTGGGAGAGGAGCTGCAAACTTCCTTAGAAGATGAATTGCTGTAAGTTAGAGCAGCATATCTGTCCTATTAGAAAAATAATGTTTTCCAGGTCACTTCTAGGAAACAAGTGAAAAAATCTGGCACACATCAAGAAAGGTATTCACATGAATTTCTGGTACCTCCTCATAGCAGGTGACCTGTATTGCTTCTTCAATAGAGATTCCAATTATCTCATTGATATGTATTAAAAGCAAAAAAATATAAGATAATCCATAAAAACTCTGGAAAATAATGACAGTGAATGAACTCCTGTTCTCATACATATGGAGAACTGTGGACTGCTTGGCCTACAACTACTGGTAGATTTGAGGCAGTTGTACCACAGAATGGCTTGCAGAAAAACTTATTTATGCTGCAATGTGTTAAACTTTCTCAAGCATATTATTGAAGCTTTATTAAACTTCACTTTTGCTTTCATACTGCCTGAAGCCCAGTAAAATAGCCTCTGACATCTCATTGCACAGTTACTTTATATCTCTGAGATGCAAAAMCTTCTATGATCAAAAATACAATATTTTGTATCATGTACTTTGCCAAAATCTCATCAATATGAGTTTCTATAAGACAGTGATAGAAGCATATCTATGAYATGACAGCACAGGCATGATGATCATGTACTGTGCTATCGTTTATAATGAAAAAGGTAAGTTAATTGACAATACCACAATTGGGGAATATAGAAGTATCCTATTAGCAATACAGAAGGAAATGTCTTAGCTTCAAAATTAACTCATATAATACCAGGATTAACCTTTGTACTAGCTGCTGATGCTAACTGAATTCCCAAGATACAACAGATTATAGAAATATATTTGTTGTGCCTTTACCTTATCTTTGTTAATCACCATGCATACCATTAATCTTAGGAGAAGATGAACTGCATAGTTTTTAATAAGCAGAATTTCATATCTCCATTCAATTCTTCTAAAGTCAACAATCCACAGCAAAACACTACGTACAGCTAGCTAGCCCAGTGCTTTCCCTTTCAGATTACAAACCTTAATTTGTCTGTTCCGGTTTTGTACCTCGAGATCCGAGCCATGGACAGAGGAACTGATAGGGTGTCGAGCCAGCGCTTCTCATATTTTGGTTCATTAGCTATGGGTGAAGAAGGTGAAGATGGAGCCTGTGCAGAATAAATGAGAAACAGTAGGAGAGTTTATAAGACAGTATAGTGAAAAACCCATGAATATGCATTTCTGGCTCTATTTGTCTCAGGAGTGAATAATCATCACAATAAAAGTATTCAAGAAACTCAGGATGAGGTAGAGAAATGAAAACCCATATGCTGCTCATCTTGATATTTTGCTCTTGATGCAATTTCAGTATTACTTTAACATTAAACATATCTAAATTTTTGTTACTTCAAACAACTGATACTAGAAAGTGTTTTCAGTCATAAATGCCATGACTTTTTTTCTAAATGCAACATAACATACATTTGCAATTTAAATTAATTCACATAACTCTTCTGCATGCCTCCATCATCAAAGAAAAGGACATAAATAATATCCAAATTAAATACTACACTAGAAAATTTATCTGTGCATTGTGACTTTTAGCTATTACATCATTTAACAGCAGGTTTATTATTTTGATTCCTGTATTATCACATTATAGATAGGTGACTCTTGAAATTTTATCTTTGAAGTCTTTCTTCAAATGTCTCTACTAGAAAGGCGAAAGTTGAGCATTTCACTCTTTTATAAAGATAGCAGTAAAATTTACACAAAGGTGGCTGAGAAATATTCACAGACATACATATTTAGGTCAAATTAGGTTTTTTTGTGCTGTTTCTGAACCAAAATTTTTTATCCTGCACTGTGCAGAGAACTTTCCAGTAGAGAACACAGTTGAATTAGTTATTTTTATATGAGCTATAAATAAGCACTGAGTAGTATTTATGAAAGCAAAAGAACCACAGAATGACTCAAATTCAGTCCTGTTCTGCCCAGGCGTTCAAAAGCCATAAAACTTACTCAAAATAAAAAAGCATTCTGGGAATTGACTATTTCTTTTTCTTGCTCATAAGGATTTAGGATTATTTTTCCCCCTAAAGCTCCTTCTTACAGTCAACAAGGGCTGATCTTTCTATTTACCTCTTTAAATAAATCAAAATAGTGAACTTCACATTCCTACAGGATGACTGAGACTTAATGACTGAAGCATAATTTCCTAGTAAATGAAAAATTTGTAATTCCATTGCTGGAGTTGGTAACACTCAGGAATGTTTTAGACTGCAATCTTTTTGGGGACAGGAATTTCATTTAGAGCATTTGCTATCCCTAGAACCATACAGCTTTCATTTACTGAGATCTGGTGTTTTTGCATTAGGAATATTTCACAATCAAGTCCACAGACCAATTTTGCTTTATAAAATTAAACACAAAAGGCTAAGCTGTCTTTAAAATCTAGAATAAATTTATTAGTATCATAATGAAAAATCTGACACATATGACAGAAATCTGCACAAACTAAAATAAATTACAGAACCCCATGTAATCTAAAGTTGAAAAGGATCTACATAATCTAACACTGTCTGTCTGGAAGCCAAAATATCTAGGAATAAAACCGAAGGCAGATTATTGCAGCCAAATATAAATACTTGATTATGATCACTGAAATTTAATCCAAGAATGAGTAAATAAAGGGGCATAAAATTTCCAGCAACAATATCATCTCTTGTTCCCACCCTCTAAACTCTCAAGAGGCGGAAAACATCTCGACAATTTAAACATAAAAATCTTTTTCTTATGGACTATTGTACTTCTTTTATCAGGTTATTGAACAATATTGCCTAATATTCTAGGTAATTTAAGAGCATTTGGCAGCAAAAAAAAAAGAGTAGATCACATAGGCAATTTAAATATTTCCATTTGTGTCCCTTACACTTCAATCAAATGCTTCAGTAGGGTATCAGTGTAAAGAAAAAGTATCTCAATATAAGCAAAAGTTAAAATTTTGGAAAATGTACATCACAGATTTTCCTTAGGTTAATGAATTGAAGGGTGAAAAATGGCCAACATCACTTAGCCAAAAATCTATTAACCCCAAAGCTTTGACACTGTAGCATAGAAATATTCATGTCAAAATGCTAAACTGTTAAAACTGCTGTAAACTTCTAAAGCAAATGGGTCTTCCCCAGACAATTTCAAAGATTTGATATTTGAAAAATACACTAGAAGGAGTAATTTATTTTTTTTCCCATAGTTTCAAACTACTTATATCTGCTGAAGCCCTACTGCATGATCTGAACATTAATGGAACAACAGTAAAAGGATATGAAGGGGTCAAACTAGTCTAAGTTTCAAATACGTATTTCTTATGAATGCATGTTCTACTAATTAGTTTATGGTAGAGCATAAGTTGGAATTACCCTTSTTCATCTTAAGGACAACCAGGCATACATGTCTGTAAGACAGTTGCATAGAAACAAAATACTATCATAGGACCAGCATTTTGTTCTATTTAACCTATAATCTATTAACAATTCAGTCTGAGATTCCTTGATATATTCCTCTTCAAAACACATGGACAATAACTAGAAACTGAGGAGGAAGCAAGTAAAAAAGCCCAAGAGAAAGCGGTGAATGAGAGATAAAAGAACTGCTAAAAATATATTAAATGAATGCACATGAAGAAAAACAATGTTAACTTTCCCCACAYTGTAATGGGATATGAACAGGTGATTAGCACCCAAAATTTAGATCTTGRAATTTAGATGTTGAACAGAATTGTTTTTGAACAATTAGGTTAACAAAGATTCTTTGGTCTGGAAAAGAAACTGCTGAGGGAGTTGTATGACTGAGGTACGTAAAAAAATAAATAACAGAGAAAGGGGTTAAGAAACAGTAGAACATTTGCCATTTTCACATAAGAAGCAGGGGTATTGATTAGAAGTAAAAGACAGTAGGATAAAAACAGACAATCAATGTATTAGTCTATGTAACAAACTGGTGCAGGAAGCACCTATGTCAGAAGTTACTGGAAGTGCAGGAAATAKTCCCTAGAAATGATTGTACGTGTTCAGATTTCCTCTGTTCTTGCATTCTGTGGAGGTCATTTGCTGGGAATAAGCTTTTTGGCTGGATGGTTCTTTGGTCTGAAGTGAGTGAGCTGGCTGACCTTCAAGGCATTTCTCCACTAAACAGCTGCTGCTGCTCACCTTGAAAACTCTTCACATCATTCCTCCACAGCACTAAAATAGAGATCATCTCTGTAATCACAGCTTTTATGCTCTCGATCATTTTATACCTTCAGTTTTCTGCTGAGGTCACCAACAATGTTGCTAATTAATGCCAATTTGCTTGTAACACCTGCCCATTAAGAAATGGATTGAACACAAAAATCTMATTTTTGATAGAACAGTGAACAAGAAYCAAGTTTTAATGACACATAATCACYACCTACCTGGGAYAGCTGTGTACTGTTGACCYGGAGGAGGGTCTGACTCTGTATCCCATTAGCAATCACTGACCTATGAATGACACTGTGGGCAAGTGCTTTAGTGCTTTCTTAAAAAACTATATAACAACTCATTATGGTGCAACCAAAAAGTCTTCCAAGAAGTAGAATAAGTCCAAAAAATTTTCCACTAATGGGGAGATGTAATCACACATGTCTCTATAATTAAKTTTCCACTAAGAACATAGTAAGGAAGGGAAAAGATCCCAGCTGGCTGCCAATTTTTCATCTTTTTGTGACATAATTTGCAGAGTCTGGGAAACTCAGTTATTTTACCCTACTTCCTTTTAAACTGTCATTGATTTTAAATCTCTGCAAGAAAAATCTCATGTCATCAGAAGAAAGACTTTCTGAACCCTCTCTGGTAATCTAATTTCCAGTTACTGCTAGGGCCCTACCTTGAAGGCAGCCACAGTGTTGTTTTTGGTTGATACAGCTTTTTCATTAAACATGGGCTTCAGGAAGGCTGAAGCTAATTCACTTGGATTTAGAAATACKCAGGGTTCCATTACTCAGCATGATTAAGCTTGGTTTTAAATGCATTTTTAATCTCATATAACAGTGTCTGCTTTGCAGAAAGGCAAATGATGCCCCACCTTTGGAAGTATCCAAGGCCAGGTTGGATGGAGCTTTGCCCAGCAACCATCCTGAGAGCCACTGTGTGGCACTTGCAGGACAACCACCTGAGTAGGGACAGCCAGCATGGGTTTAGCAAAGGCAGGTCCTGCTTGACTAGCCTGATCTTCTATTACAAGACCTCATGGATGAAGGAAAGGCTATTCATATTATCTACGTGGACTTCAGTAAAGCTTTTGTTACTGTCTGCCACAGCATTCTCTTGGAAAASCTGGCAGCTCATGGCTTGGCCAGGTGCACCCATCACTGGGTAGAAGCTGTCTTGATGGCCAGGCCCAGAAGTGCTGGTGAGCACCAGCTGGGAGCTGGTCACAAGTTGTGATCCCCAGGGCTCAGTATTTGGGCCAGTCCTGTTTAAAATCTCWGTCGGTGATCTGGAGGGGAGGACCAAGCACACCCTCAGTCAGGTTGCAGAGGACATCAGGCAGGGTGGGAGTGCTGATCTGATGGAGGGTAGAAGGATCTGCAGAAAAATCTGGACAGACTTTATCCACTGGATGAGGTWCAACAAGGCCAAGTGGTCCTTTCACGTGGGTCACGATGATCCCCTGCAGTGCCAGAGGCTGGGAGTAGAGTCACTGGAAAGGTGGAAAAGGACCAGGATGTGGCAAGGTGGATAAGAAGGCACATGGCTGGAGAAAAGGCAACTCTAGAGGGTCCTTTTCACTCTCTACAACTACCTTAAAGGAGGTCACAGCCAAGCAGGGGCTGGTCTCTTCTCTAAAATAAGAAGTGATAGAACAAGAGGAAATGGCCTCAGTTGCACCAGGAGAGGTTTAGGTTGGATATTAGGGAAAACTTCACAGAAAGGGTTTTCAAGCATTGGAACAAGCTTAAGTGGTTGAGTCACTGTCCTTGGACATATTTAAAAGATATGTAAACAGGATGCCTAGAGACACAGTTTGGTTCTGGTCTCGGCTATTTTTGGTTAAGCTCAGGTTGGATTTCATGATATTAGAGGTCTTTTCTAACCTAAATGTGTTTATGATTGTATCATTTTATGAAATAAGAATCAAGTGTGATATCCATTAGGAAAAAATATAACCTTTTACTGATAATTTCAAATTTATCCATTCTCTGACTTAGAGGATTTAATATTTCAAAGTGCATCATTAAAACTTGATCCTGTTCTGTGAACACATATTTCTACAAAGCACGTATAAGGGGCATGACTAATTTTGATTATTGTCTTCATTGACACTGGTTGAAAAAGAGATGATAATGATGGTGCTTTTATTTATTTCTCAAAGTAATTTTGGTGTTTCCATTTTAGTGAGCATTGCTGAGAATTTCTGAAAAGAATATAAAATATCTCTCTGTAAAATGTGTATATGAAAATGGTAGCAACATTAATATATTCAATATTTATATATTGATATATTTTCCTTATAAAAGCAACTCTGTGGCTTAAATTATACAAACATAAAACCATAGTTGAAGGGGATCCATAAGGACCACTGAGTCCAAATCCCTGCTCATCACAGGACTACCTAAAACTAAATCTATTACTAAAAGTGTCTTTCAAACATGCCTTAAACTCTGAAATGCTAAAATAGCTTGGCACAACTTCATTGCTTTAAGCTATAACTGAAAGCATTGGCCAGTGGATTTCATGACAATCTCTTAGATTAGAAAATACTAGCTTTTGTGATATTTTTGCTGCTAACTGGGATGTGTTTTGTCAAAGCTCCATTACTAAAATGTTTCAGCATGCTCAAAAAAAAATAGAATATAATATGCTTTTCAAATAGACAGGTTTGTCTTACACTTATTCTGAAAAAAGACAATTAGAGTTGCATGATTTCTTGCAACAACACCCAGCAACATTCAAGTCAGAGTGAATTGGATGTGCTCTCTACAATTTTTAGTCCAGTCTATGATTGAAATGTATGCATATATAAATATATAGGTAGATTGATTTTCATTATATCAGTGAACTGATCTGACCTATGCATGGCTGAGCATTTGCTCATACTTATTAMAGGGACAGACAGAAAGCAGGGGTCTAATGTTGATTGGAGAAGAAAACATGACTGCTCAATTTAGCAGTAAAAGAGTCACATTTGCTTATTTTACTCCTGGCTAAAGATTTGGCATTTGTGTTGTTCTACGATTAGAGACAGAAGCAAAACTCTTGTGATGCCCAGCCAACAAAACAAATTATGGTGACATCTACTGTAAATATGAGTCAGAGCTTTCAACTTGTCTCAGAATTCAGAGGAACTTAATTGTGATATCAAAATACCTGTGCATTCCTTTGATGCAGCATGAAGTAAGAGAGGGTCTGTATTTATTTATTTTTAATGGAATTCTTAGATGCAGGTGCACAATTCTGTGACAGCTTTAAGAAGACAGTAATTATCTGGTAAAGTATGCATCACTGAATCATTTAATAGATAAAGGCTTCTATAGAGAAAACATGCTCTTTCAGGTGAAGTAACAATTTGGACTTGTAATATGATGTCTTCWAAATTCACTGAAAGCAGCATCTTTTAATTACACAGCTCTATCTACARTATTTTAATTGACAGATGTTTAATTAAGTGGGAGGAAGGTGAAAAAGCATGTGAAAAACTCCTCCTTTCCTATCACAGAAAAGAAACAATTCTAAAGCTGCATCAGATACATGCTTTTGAAATATAATGATTGCTCTGTAAGACATTTAATTCTTTTTAATTAATACATGAGTTTACAGACACTGAGCACCTATATATGATGTTTACATAGAGCCTGTATTAGCAGTACGTGTCAGGGATTTACACTGCCTTATTCACTGCAATAGCTAAGCATTTAAATGGATTACTATTCTACCAGTGAGGAACAAATTAAAACCCTTTCAATTATATAAATTTCTCTAGAGGTGATTTACARTGGAAATATTAATGAATATTTCATTACTTCCTTGCTGCTAGATGCTAATACATTATTATTTTTTTAACCAATGGGGTACAAGCCTAAGTAAGATATTTTTAGAGAATACATATGGACTATTTTTCAGAATCTTGCACCTTTTTCYTTAATTTGTTTCCCTTGAGCTAGTATGTAATTGGATTCTGAGTAACCTCAACAACCTTGCCTGGAACACCTTTCCAGATATATTCTTCCTTTGGGGATAGGGGACAGAGGCCAGAGTAGTTTATATTAAACCTCAACACAAAAAGTAGAAAGTAATTATGACTCCTCAAAAACTACAATAGCAGTCAGAAATCAAAATCCAACATTAAATGTATATAAGGAAAGATACAATGTTGAGATTGTTATTATTATTTTATACTATAAATGCAACTGTACCCAAACTTCAGCTGGTAGACACAACTTTTGGCTGCCCTTTATATCCCTAAATGTGGCATGCTGTCCTTGCTTAGAAAAACTAGCTCAAGGTTAGGGGAAGTCTTTGAACTTCACACAGTCTGCACACCCCTCAGGATAGATATGAGCCTTGACTCTTGTTTCTCTCTCTGAGATCAGAGTCAATTTGTTGCCAGAGCTTGTGGAAAAACACTGGATGCAACYTAGTGTGAGGTTGTTACCTCAATTTTACTATTAGTTTTTTCTATAAGCCACATACATACATRTACCTGAACTACCAGAGTTCATCTAAATTCATCAAATTTAGGAAYATTTTTCTTTTTGCTGCTGCTGCTGCAAACTCAAAATAAGACAATTCATAAGAATTGTRAAAAACAATRTATTCACATRCAAGGGCTGTGTATTGGGAAAATAYGCATAATTAAGAACCAAAATCAGATACCTAACAAACTGGGAAATTTATGTGCAGAAGAAACTATCAACCTGATCAATCAAATGTTAAATGCTAGAAGAAATAACTCTGCTGAAATTATTAGCAGTGACAATGGGCATTAATAAAAGTAAAGGATAAGACTGAAAGATACCTTTTATTCACTTCATTAATGTCGTAGTGAAAGTCCCAATCAACTCTAATCCCAATTAGAAAAACACAACACTTCTGTGCAGCTAAATCTAAACAAACATTTCCATCCAAAATATTTTCCTTACAATTCTGTTGTAGTGAAGTAGGAAGGTGTTATTTAAAAGTTTTCTTCCAGCTTCTACTGCTGTGATTTCAGAGAGGTATAATAGAAAATCAGGATTATTTCAGAGACAGAAAATCTGGATTATTATTCACTGAGGTGGAAAAGAGGTAGTCACTTCATATTTTATTAATTGAGAAAAACTTACTTGCAGTGTATTTATCTCATTTCATAAAGGTCTTCAACACAGCAGCAGTCCCAACTATTTAAGTGCAGCTGGCTGYGTTCATCTGTTTTACCTTTCTCTTTAGCAAAAAATGGAAGACATGGTGATGATTACTTTCATGACAGTAACCACTTTGTACCTCTAAGTGAGATATTTTTCTGTATTTATTACATTAATCAYTGTATGCATTTACATTGCCAAATAATACACTGTGAATGGAAGCCTATTCAAAGTTAACTTGTTTTCATACTCCATGAAAAAATATATTTTTACATCAAGGGTTGGCCATCAGTGTCACACATGAAATTACTCTAATAGAAAAGGTATTGAACTGAAATCCTGAATTTCTCTTCTTAAAGTAAGCTACAGGGTGACAAAATCTAAAGAATAAAATAAACCTTAAGAATGGTCAGTAGTGTGTTCATACTAAAATGGAAGGCACTGTGGAAATATTCAAAAAAGCAAAGGCATTGAAGCTTTCATATGTAGGGCATCCATTCAATCTCAATTCAATGTTCTGGTCATACATTCCCCTGAAGAATGGATTTTACTCTCAGAACAAGGATGTCCACCTCCCTGCCTTGAATCCTCTTCCCTTTTTGCTGTTTAGTGCTTGAGTTGGAGTCATATCACTCTCTCAGTCTGGAACTGGGACTACTCTAGACATTAAAGATGTAGCACTCTACTGGTCCCATCAAGTGCTGAGCATTTGTACTTTTTTCTTTTTTATAAACTTGATGATGAAGTAGGAAATGTCTTTTTAAAAGAAAAAACTGTTTAATTTAGCAGATGAAACAATGGCATCAAGGAAAAATATTTTTAAAATATTAAAAAATATTAAAGCAATTTAGAAAAATGTAAGTGCCTGTTTAGTTTCATCCAACCAATTAAACTTAGCATATACTATCAAAATTAAACTAAGAGTTCTTAAATTACATGAACACACAGAAAATAACAATTTACTCTGTGCCTCACTTCACTTGTTGGAACACCACTTTTAGACAATTCCAGGAAGCTGGAATATAAAATAATTGAAAACCTAGTATATTCTGCATTTGATTTGTAGCTGTCATATTATTTCATGATGTCTTAAACAGTAATTTGTTTTATTTACAGTAATTTTTTTCCACCACTACTTTCTCTGTGGGGGGTTGGCCTGGATCTCTAGGATATTTGGACATCTAATAGGATATTTCTACAGCACTTTCTTCATTGTTTTAGAGTTACAAGTCTGCAGGTAGACAACCTGTACTCACTAGCCTTGAGACCACCTCCTTTGTATGCTTCATGTTCCCCTCTGGAAGTTTATATTGTGTTCARTAAACCACTGATAAGATACAGATGATGTAACTGCCACTGTCAACTTCTGTAGCATTTGTCACAGTGCCCAAGCTCAAAAAATTAGGTGTGAAGAGAGCACTTCAGCTTGTTCCTCTGGACTTTAGAGAATCCTATTAAAGTGCTGTATTGCAAACTGCTCTATTATTATAAAGGATRTATATAAAACTTGAAGATGGTATCACATCACATACAACAGATGCTTCACAGCAGAGGTGACAGAGATAGGTCTAACAGAGGCAAGACAGCACCAGAATTGAAAGTGATACAATCATATTAGGCAGAAAGARCTTGCTGCCAAGATGGCTAAACTACTGCCTCTATGATTCAAGCCAGTTGTAGTGCCTCAGTATTGTTTTTCAGACGATGTCCAAAATGACAGCTTGGTAAAACTGGTGTAACAGTAATTCCTTAGCTCTCATGTTGGAATGCAGTTTTAGACCAGGCAGATATTTTTCTTATATGGAAGATATGTTTTAGCTTTACCTTAGGACCAAAAATGAAAAAACCCTAGAAACTTCTATGGTCTCCTGGCAGCCATTGGCTTTATGCCGGAACAGATCCATGGATAGGTCCCTTTACCTGTCTTTCAGCTGTGTAGCTGTTCTTCATTGGGCAGTTTGCCAAGGACATCTCCCCAAGGACAATTAGGTACTTAAAAGACTGCACAGAGCTCCTCGTGGCTTTTTTGGGGTGCTTCACATAGTGCTAGGGTCTCCCTTGCACTTGTATATGGCTTATTTTTATTTGCTTTATACTGTTTGTTATTTTCTGTTTTTATTAAAACCTTTTCTGTTACAATTCATGTCTGGAGAAGTGGTCTCACTCTTATTAAGCCAATCTGAGAGGCTGCGGGCTCACCCCTCAGAGAGACTTGATACATCTGCAGGCAGCTCTCTCCACTCTGGCTACGTGCAAGAATGTATCACTCTCATTCCTGCCCTTTCCTTTACATGGTGTGCTTTTTGGAGTAGAATTTCCACTTATAAATATAGGTGCATTGTCTATTATGGCATGGGCCTGAGTGGTTAGGAAGGTACATAAAATTGCAGCACAAACTTGYAAGRTGCAATGATSAAAGGGAGTCAGATCTCCCCTACCAGGGTGATGTATAAATGGAATTCAAATATMATTAGCCTTATTAGGCAATAGCAATACAGGAAAGGTCAGTTCTGCTTTTACTTTACCATAAAGCTGTGAATATTTAATTGAATAAAATAGAAGCACTCACTAGATGGTAGTTGAAACAGATTCATAAACACTTTTCAAGGTATGACCACAGCTCAGTTACACTCACATAGTTTGAGAAAAGTTTGACCATACAAGTGCATAATTTTAAAATCCAGTCATTAGAGCTTTGCTTTTGAATTTCACAATAAGATTCTAGAAATTTTTCACTTTGTTTTCTGTGAAGGGAGATCATGACTTTTATGATCTATGATGTAGGCTGTCCTGTTTATTCCAATTCCGGGTCATAGTGTCTGTTGTATACATAGATCTCCACATACGTTTATATCAGGCTTCAGAAAAATTAAGTGGTGTATAAGATCCACCTACTACCTTACTATTACACCTTTTTTCATTTCTATTTTCCCACTTATATTTCAAGTCTGTAACCAGACTTTTGTGTGCTACCTTGACAACTAACTCTAAATTACTCTGTTACAAGTCTACAAAACTCCAGCCACTTATTTATATTTTTATAATACAAGAAGTTCAGAGTGCAATTCCCACAGTAGTCATAATGATTATTAAAAATTGTCACAGCACACTCATTCTAGCATTTAGYAGGCACTAATTTACTAAAATGGGCTAATGCAATCACTGGCCATAGCCCTTYTCTTATAATGTAAGCTCTCTGCAGAAAGGACTTCCTTTGCCTGCAGAGAACCTGGTAGACAGATGCTGCAGACTGCTGGACCCTGAGGTTTGGATTCTTCAGTAAGACAACAGTACAATGCAGTTAAAGGTAATAACTTGGATACTTGCAAACAAATAAACATGAAACCTTTTGTATCTATGACTAGTTTGGACACCAAACACCAAGGTACAGGTATCAGCACAGAAAAGCATATTTCTCTTTATTTATTTACTTATGGTACATAAGTAATATGTACCTTTATGTTATCATATATGAATATGTATTTTAGCAGATGAAAACAAACTTTAWGGAGTAGTATAGAGAGACATTGCTCAAGGAAGTGCAAAGCTTGAGAGAAGTACTGTCAGCATCAGACGATGATAATCACTGTCTGAGAAGAAAAGGAAAAACAAAAAGGAAAAACAGAGGAGAAGCCTTCTGTCTATTCAGTATTCTTTCTGTATAATTTAATATCCAATGAAAAGAATAGAGCTGATATTTGTTAGATGTCAAACAAGTTTTGAGCATGAAGGTCCATGTCCTTGTACAGCTAGTATTTACATCTTCAATCTTCATTACTAAAAGGACAGCACTGYTGCTTACTAAGGCATCCTATCTTCTTTGGTGACTACCATCTTTCCTGGAGAAAGGAACTTCTTTCCCCACAATGCTGCAATTAATTTAATCACAGTTGTTCATTTCAGAAAAAAGAACTAAATATCCCCTGGGTTAAAGAAAGAGACATTTTTTCCTCTTTTATTTATTTTTCTCCCTATCTTTCCCATTAAAAAAGCTTGCTTCAAGAACTTTACATTATTTTCTTAATTCCACCTGCATTCCAGCATCACCAGCTGGATTAAATTCAACAGTATAATGCTACAATTCAACAAAGCATGACAAAGTTTCACATGAATTCATGTCTAAATAATGATTATTTAGACATGAAAATTTTACTGTCTTCACTCTTCCAAGCTTCTCAGCTGTCTCAGAGKAAAAACCTAGCAGTTCAGGGCCATGTGTTGAGGACTTTGTAAGTATAAGCACTTAAAAATCAATCAAAGCAAACAACAACAAGAACAAAACTAGGGTGGTCTTACTCCAGTATTTTGAAGCTCAAAATGTGAAAAGAACTTACAGAGCTTACACCCACCATGCTTTTATTATTCATTTGCGTACCGTGTTAGTTGARTTTCCATTTAAATGTAAGCCACTGTCAAAGAGAGGTGATGAAGTTCCACTGCTGTGATCACTGGATGGTCCAGGGGAACCTGGAAATCAGATCAAGAAAAATAACTGCTGATATTAAAAATAGATGCATATATCAGACAACATCTATTCTGTAAAATACAGGAAAAGTTTTTAGTATAATTCACCAAACCAAGACAGAAATACTGCTTGTATTTTAGAAAGATAGACAATTAAATATCTATTTGTTATACTTAATTCTAGAAAGAATGAGGTATCTAGATGTCATCTGAGAGGGGCTGTGCTCATAGGATCTATTTGTATGCTTAAATGTTTGCAGGATTAAGCTTTTTTTTCACTGAGAATGAGATATTCAAAACCAAGTAACAAGTTCAGCTACACAAAATGCATTTAATAATTTAAAGACAAATTTTCTATCAAGTCTTGGAAGTCTTACCTTAGAGTATAACCATGGACTGTATTTATAAACCAAAATAATAGGAAACTCTCAGGCAAGTTCTAACTGGACACACATATACACTTTATTATTGGATATATCTTTTCCTTAAAATGCCAATTAGTTTTAAGAAATATGTTCCTTCTCAAATCCAGAAATAGAAAGCAARCAATCACCCTGGACTGCTGATACTACGTCAACATGCTAAGACTACACAGTTATAGTCTTCAAAATGTCTCTCCTTTTAGCAGTTATGCATCATGATCCTACTTTAGTAGTTAAAAGTGACTCCAGGATAGCTTAATACTTTTGCAACATATAATAATGGAAACAACACAAAGTCACATTATTGTGGAATTTCTGCTTAAATGTAAGATGTTAACAAACAGCAYTAATAATATACAATTACTGTCAGACAGMACTTGGTCTTAYCAATAATGCAAAATCAATTGCACAGCACTATATTCATAATCACTAAAAACTCATTTATCCATCTGAAGAATTCACCTGAAATTGCCTGTAAGTCATCTCACATTAATAAGTCTGTCAAGTCTAACATCACAGAAGTCAAAAAGTCATTCTTAGTCATATATTTTTGTACATATCTTTTCCATATGTCTAGAAGACTTAGCAAAATGAAACTTAATTCAAGAAAAGCCATTTTCTCCATTACAGACCTGTCAGTTCAATGTTGAGGCCTCAGAATTATAGCCTGAATTCTGGAGTTTCAGCRTGTTTTTGTTTGGAGTCCTTTCCGTACAGCACTAGGTCATGTCAGCAGAAGGAGTCATTATGTTTTACTCCTATGGGTCTCAACCAAGCACCAACTCTAGTAACTACAATGTTTTGTAGCTCCTATATATGTACAGAAGCCACAAAAATTTATCTTCATAGTCATAGACAACTACAGTGACTTAATAGAACAGAGGAAAATTTCCAAATTTTAACTTAAAAAAAACCCAAAAAAGAAACAAACGAAACAAACAAAAAAAAAACCCCAAAAGCTTGGCATTAAAATCTTCACTGAAGAGTCTGCCTACTGGGAAATCTGTCTCCAGCAGTAGACAACTACCACAGGTTCATTAACCAATCAGATTCTGAAAGTGAAATTATCCCACCAATTCAGCAACTTGAGCATATCAAGAGATATGAGTTCAGGTATTTACAAATCTTGAAAATCCAGGTTTTACCATAACACAGAATGTTACATTAGAATAATTGGCTATTTTTAAGTAGAGAAAACTTACACCCATCACATGRGAAAGCTAGGAATAAAAGGTTAAGGAAGAAATTTCCCTCCTCTTACAGTGTCCCAGCAGATTTACCTTTTAGCAGCTTTGTTATATTTTCYGTGTATTCCTAGCTGCACAGCCTGTCTCAGGCCATGCCACCTCCATCACTTGACTGCAAAAAGTTCACAAGTCTTTTAGTTTATTCCCTGTTGTTTCTGCCTCACTTACTTATGGACTATTCCTTCATGACCTCATTCAGCGTTTTAGAAGTTCCCTCTGSAAATACTCAGATACTTTCATGGAAGGTGCAGTGCTCTCATGTCTCCAAGGAACTCTGCCTTCACACATGGCAGCCCTGGAGCAATCAGAGCTGTTCCTCCCTGTTCTTAGAACAAAACACAATATGATCAAATACCATCTGCTACTGCAGCCCTTGMCTAAGTAGTTGAGACTCCAAATTAAGYATAAGGTACCAGTCCTAACTCTGGAACATTACTTMAAKGAAGACTATCAAAATGTTTATGTTAAACAAAACATCTGCTMCAKGTAACTCCTCATTCCATGRCCATAATYACAGAAATCATGGAATATTCCAAGTTAGAAGGGATCCACAAGGATCTTTGAGTCCAACTCAAAGTGAATGGCCCAYAAAAGGAACAAAYCCACAACCTTGGTATTATTRGCACCATGCTCTGACCAGCTGAGCTRCAACAACCTGCTGGGTACTAATGCTATGAAAAGAGGCATTTGCTATGTTGTGGAGTTTCCAGCAATCATTACTGCCTCAATKTGTGATCCCATCCAAATCATAGACAATCAGCCTAAGAGAAATGCAAACGTACCCTGTGATAGGCATCRCCTGTTTWATTTGCTCATTCTCAGTTTGGCATTCTTGTTCATTTGGGAAGGCTAGATGAGCAAGGATCCTGTGGGAGAGGAAAAGATCTCTGCCTGATCTTTACTTGAGCAACAGCTGAGTACGTTCAGAGAAAAAAAAAGGCCCAACATATCCTGTGAAATAAGAAGGGGTCAGAGAAACATAGAGATGGCAAGGGTRTGAGTCTGCAGTTCACAGAGGAGACTGAGATGCCCCTGTAGGTAGCACGAAATAAACATGCAGGACTCCAGAGTTAGGGAAATAAACTTTGTAAGGATCACAGATGATTTTGGAGAGCCAGCAGTAACTCAGGAARTCAGCAAGTCAGCTGGCATTAAACCTAAYGCAAGAACTCATTTGCAGCGGTACAGGTAGGAGTTGTTTATAAATCCTTTTACAATATTTTGACAAATTCAATATTTTTCTATTTAAATAATTAGGTATTTTACTACTTATTTTAATAAAGACTAGAATTTATCTTTAAGAGCCTTATACTTTCTAGAMCTAGAAAAGTCTCTACTTAAGTTCTGGACAACTCAACAGTTCCATCAACAGGAGGTTGTTTATTTCAGTCAGTGAGTTACACTAAATCTCTAAATAACAAACAAGCCTCAAAATACACAACACCAGAGCAATGTACAGCAAACAGTCAGCAAGACTTTATTATTAACAACAATTTGTCTTATGACTGATCTTGCTGAATGATACTGGAGACCTCTTGTACATAAATAAAAACTTGTATCTTAAACTTGCTGATTATGGAATAGGCAACTCCAAAAGACAAAAAGTCCATTCCAGAACAACCACAAAATTAAAATCAAGGGAAACACTCTTGATTTTTAATTACACTGGAAGCTTTGAAATTCAGGATATTCTGATCATTTGGTATAACTATCAAAAAGAAAAATTTTGAAAAGAGTCTGTTTTACCAGAAAATGTCCTGAGGAGTTTTCCTAGCAGCAATGAATCTTACTTAAATGGGTCTTTCAAGCCTGGCTTAACTCTGGGGTGGGTGATGAACTTAGATCCAGAGAATCCTTAATGACAATACCCAAGAGTTGATTCCRTAATTGTTCTGTAACAGGCTAACAGCCTCATAGTGAATTTTAACTTTCTGACCCAGCTCAGAAGTCCAAAATTCCTCCTTGTGATTTCAAGAAAGACAGATCTATCTTCTCTCTAGCTGACAGAGACCTTAGAGAAAGCCACAGCCATGGGATGAGGAATCATCCTTGCCATGGAGTTAGGCAATCCAATGAAGTTGACCTTATTGGCCCATATTAATTCTGATCCAGGCCTGAGAGTTTTTTGAGAAATAACTATTTGTCCTATGCAAAATTCTGCCAAACATTCTGCAATATTTTATAAAATTGCTGATCAAAGAAATGACCATAACAGAGAATACTTGATGGAATTATTTAATTTACTATTATGGACAGTCTTTTAATAGTCTAGTAAGTGCTAAGTGTCTTGGACAGCTGTGAAAGAGACAATGATCAATGTCACCTTTGACTGGGGCAGCCTCCTAACACAGAAATAAGCAGTCTTTGTCTCATCCTTAAGTGAYACATAATCAGTACCTACTAATAAACCCATGTCAAATTCTGTGTTTTTTGTTGGCAATAATGAAGAAGTAAAACAGATAGAAAAATGTTGTGAGAACTGTAGGTAGACATTTTCATGTTATGACATCTYGTGCTTTTGCCATGACATGAGATGGTGTATGGAAGGGAGACATATGAGGAGGAGGCAGGGGAAGTAGATGCTACTCCTGATGATGTGCTCATAGTGATGATATGKGTTATAGGAAGAGACAGCCTGATTGGAGTTGAAGTGAACATACCACAGCACTAAAACTGTCAGCACAGCAGCTGGTCTGATCAGATGCTGGAAGGTAGGGGACAGAGTGCCTGAGTCTTCTGGGATGCCAGGAGAGGCCAAGATACTCCAGAACTATGCAYGTATGCACTTAAATCCTGCCTGCAGCGTGATTTGGAAATTTCTTTCTTGCATAATGGAATTGCTACTTAGCTTTTTTATAGTGTAATGACTGGAATTCCCTTTTGTGGCATGGACCTGGGAAAAGCTCTTCATGAAATGGGGTGTTATTCTTTGTGACTCCATTACTATTCTCTGTAACTCCAGTTTATTTATTGTCTTAAATCAGAACTATTCTCCATAATTTTGTCCACCTTATTTGCTTATTTTCTCACCACAAGAATGACTATTTATATCAAGCCATTTACCAATGATCACTTGACTCACAGACCTTGGTTCCAGCCTTTATTGGACAGCTACACAGAGCATTCTAGAGAGGTGCATGTGAGGTCCAGGTTCAGTTCAGAAGAAAGGGTCATTTCTTAAGTTCCTTACCTGTCTGAYCATGCCTAGGAAGTTCTTTTTTTGAGCATATGGTATAAGGCTGGGATCATTCATAGGACTTGGCAGGGTGGTATAATGCTTGCCAAAAATTTCCTCATGCTCTGCATAAAGTATTCAAGTCTGATAAGCTGCTCAAAATAAGCAGTTTGCACACAAGATATCTCATTTTGGAAGCACTGCTGTGTTCCTCGATAGTCTGGCAGCTTTCCTAAAATGGCACAGTCTTCCCTATTACAGGAGAGRTTTTCTTTTAACAGCAGTAATCAGGGGCAGATCCCAAATACTGCTAGCTGGTCACATCGAGAGGGGAGATGGCCTTCCTGAYGATCACTGCTTTCTCTTTTCAGAAATGGCACTTCATGGAAGYAGTGCCATGATCTCAGCCTCCCAGACAGGAATGCTGCAGTATCTCCTGGTGAGGAAGCCAAGTTCCCCATGATGCACGAAGAGGGCACCAATGTTCCTGGACCTATGTGAGCTACTTGTGAAGGTGGCAGCCAGCTGGTGTAGAGTGTCTGCGAGGTCTTAGTGGCAAAGGTTTACAGGGTGGGATGTTTCCCACTGGGAAGTGGAAAATGTTTGGGSCTGCCCTGTGCCAGACACAGACAGTTCCAGCCTAACCCCGCACCATCACTGAGCTGGTAGCACCTCTGGGAAACTATTTAACAAAGGGTAAAATGCAGAAGMTCAGAGACAAAAATAAGGAAAATAATGACACAAAAATCTGTGAAAGTGATAGACAMTTTATTTGTCTTTGTTTCTCATTGCTGAATCTATTTTAATAGGCCTCTGTTTTAATGTTGCCTCTGCTTTAGCCAWGATGGTAATTAATAGCTAATCTCTWTTGACTTAAARAGTTTTTTTGTTCTATTTTCCCACCATGTTCTGTTTGAGAAGAAGGAGTAAGAGAATGTCTGAGTGGAAGTTTGGCTCTTAGCTAAGGATAATCAATGACAGGCAATGCAGTTCAAGTATGTGATGTCAGTCTACAAGATGAGATACAAGTTCTAGTAGGACTGCCATAGTCACAAATGAATATGTCAAACACAGACACTWCTGGTGAGGTGCTGCTAGCTTGCCAAAATCATGTTTAAGCTTTGGACAGTTATCCAAGGCACTGTCAATTTTAGAGTTGTCTGATGATCTAGTAGGAAAAGTAGGAAGACTAAACCTGAAGATTCTTTATAAGAAACACTGACTATATATTTTCAAATGAAAATGATAAGCAGTAAGCACCAAAAGAAATGTGTTAGCATGAAATGTGTAGTTCAGAGGCCTGTCAAGTTGGCTTTTCACAGGTATAAAAATCCAGATTAAATGATTGATACTCTTTTAATGGAAAGATCTAAATTATGACATCTATGAGTCTGTTGAAATTAGGGAAAGCCAACTAAATAGTTGAGCCCAACTTTAAAAAATAAAATCTAAGTCAATCCAAAGAACAGGATGCATTTCAAAAGGTTTTGCCTATTTTGGAGAGAAAACAATCTGTTAAAATAAACAGGTGCAAAAATTTATTCTGATTAAACAAACTGATTTCTTATGAACACTTTTCTACTTGCAACACTGGTCACAACTGTGCAACTTGAATATTTTATCTGCTAATCCAAAGAGCCCCAAACTTCCCTGATCTRTATTGTTCATACACTTTTTAGTATTGCTACTGTTAAACTAATCAGTTGCCTCAACATACTTTTGCTGACAAAAACAATCAAAATAGCAAAGTAATTTATGAAATGTATATAATTAATGCCATCCATTTCTTTGGTAAATGTCCTCAAAGTATCTTTCAGTGTAAATGTATGATTTAAATGTTTGCAAATACTATTTTATTTTATTCAGGCAAAGCTTCTATAGAAAAAAAATTCAGCTATCACCCATGACTGTATTGCATTTTAATGATTTCTTTTCAGTTTTATTTTGAATAAATTATACATAAGCAGCAAGGAAGTATGTATTTGATTCTTACATGTTAAACAGTAAAGTAGACAGAAAATTTTCTATTTCTTACTGTAAAGCACTCAGGGATTGAATTTCTGTTTCTGTCACTGTCAGCTTATTACAAGAATACTACAAAGAGGACAAAAAATTACTCCTATCCACTAATTTCCTCTTACCTAATGGGAGCTTTAAAAATGATGGAGCTTCCCTGAGGTATTGAACTGTGATGGTAACTTCATCGCCAGCATTTCGCAGTAGGTGTACCTGTCAGTGTGACAAATAACAGCTACTTTAAACCAAAGAACCATCAGTCATGGAAAGCACATTACTTACAAAGAAATCAACATTCCTCTTGATCTGTAATACACTCAGTGTAAGCATTTCTGACTTACTATGTAGAATACTTGAGGATCAAGCCACACCATCAATAGAAAAGAGTAGGCAAGACCAGTGGAACAATATGAATAAATAATTTGCTGGGCAACCTGATATTACATACCAGCTGAACACAACTTCCACTAACTGATTTTATAAAACTGACATAGGGTAGTAGGGAAATATGTGCTTATTTAGATATAATAGATTAATTTTGTCTGTATACAAACAGAAAGACACATGGAAATATATTAATACATCATACAGATCTTGATCTCAAGTATTTGGTTTGATTGATTTGGATAACAAATTAAGCACACTTTTGTGTTTCAAATATAATCTCGAGTTTTGTGTCTTTATTGCCTGTAGGCATTTGTTGACCAAGAGGGAACACACACACATACACAYACCCACAGGTACAGACATGTTTTAAACCATTAGAATTCACTTTGAGGCATAGCCCATGAGTACATCAAGTGTTTTTTCAAATGCAGAACTACAAGTAATATCTCTGATGGAACTCAGCTTCTACTACAGGTCAGAGGTGTATTCTCCATACACCATATTCCCCATTTTCACATCCATGACTCTCAGGACACAGGTATTGCATTTGGTTTGCATGTGGCCTGTATACACAGGGTCTGCATATCCCTGATTCAGTTTGTCAGAAATGGATGCTACAGCTTCTGGCCTCTAATCTGCACACAACCAGAATATTCATCCACCAAGCAGAAAAGTAACTAACTGCAGCAAACTGACTTACATAGAAGCATTTCATGGTTTACTGGGAGGAAGCTGGTGGTTGTGTTGTTCCAGACCACCATTTTAATACAATGCTACACTGGCCAACATCACGAGATGCAGGATTACCTCAAAGAAGTTTTCCACTGGTGTACATAAAATAATGCTTACACCAGAGACTGATATATTCACTTACATGAAAACATCAAATTTAGGTCTGATGGAAACCAAGAACATTTTTTCTTTTTTTTTTTCCTTCCACCCCCCTGTATCCCCCAGCTCAATCTGCTTTTAAATTATTTACTATGGAAAATACAACAGCTAGTGCTACCTTATCARTCCCAGAAATCTGAGTGTTCTGCTTTTGTGGACAACTGACTGTAAGAGGACCYGAGGTCTCCTTGTGGGAAAAAAACACCATGGAGAAAAAGAATATGATCACTGATTTCTGACTAAACCATTTGAAGATGGACACAACAGGAATAAACAAGAATGACAGTAGCAAACTTTGMATGCTTGTTTAAGGTCATACAAAAGTATGTCAGGGCTGCAAAACAAACCAGCATGTCTTAAATTCTAAGGTGCAAGAAAACTATGTCTCCTGAAATCCTCTGCCCCTTATTTCCTGCAGGAAATTTCCTGTTTCTTATTTTAGACATTACTTATTACTCAATAAACACTGAAGATGACTGGTAGCTTTGCTAGTCTCATTCTACTGTTACAAAGATAGGACACCCAATAAATATATTGCCTTCCAAATTAAAAATATTAAAAAGTATCAGGGCAGGGAGAAATCACAGTTAGCAAAAAATACAAGATCTTGTTACCAAATGCTGCTGTACTTGTAATACCATTTTACTTTTCACTGTATGGTAAATCTATTTAAAAGGCCAGTTTTAGTTTACAGTCAGTACAGAAACAAGAGTGTTCTGAAAAATTAAATAGAAAATTTCAAAACCAACACATTTTAAATGTAKTCATGATACTGTCCTGATATATTTAACGGGAATAAATATAAACCAAATAAAATTAATACTGAGAACTCACTTTTTTATTCACAATTGCTTTTTTAAATAAGCAAAAGAAGTGAAGTACTTCAATTTTAACTTTGGAATAACAAAAAAGAATTTTAATTTCTTAACATTAATTTCTTTAATTTTTCTGTGTTTCTTTTGCAAACACAGAAGAAAAACTATGTTTCCTTTTAATTAAGCAAAGCATGTTTGCACACAAACATTTATATTTGTTGAGAAATGAGAGGAGACAGCATGACAGACAGGTAGCCTAATGTACTTTTGGAAGACATTAGTCAAATTTTACAAAGATAAATCCAAAATCTGTTGGAACAAAATGAAGCAGTAGACTAGAAACTGTGGCAAACTGTGAGGTTTCATTTTTTATTTCAAATTATATTTTGAAAAGGAAATATTAATTATTTTATTTAAAATGTCCAGGCATCAGTACTAACTTAAAAGATATTCACTCTGAATCATACTCTCCTGAAGCTGCTTAGTATTCTTTGGGTAGTGCCTGAAGGTTCAAGCCACAGAACTCAAAAGTAAAGAACATGGGTATATTTTATTGCTTATCTACTGTTATGCATTACTTGTAAAAGAAGGACTTGTCTCAGGTATCAAAAAACTCACAACACACAGATGCACATATCTGACWACGTGTGATTGGAAATGCATATGGTAAAGTGGAACCAGTATCCATAGAAGTGCAAACATTTCTGTCCCAAATGCAGTCCTTTTCAAGCMAAGAAAATAGAACATCCTAACCCTGCAGTTGATAATCTGCAACTATACCTAGAAATCTTTCTAGATGATAGCTAAGTGGTTGAGTTTATACAAACTTGAATGAGCACGGATTGAGCACAGATTGAGCTAAAAAGACTAAATGCAGGTTTTCATGTAGCCATTACTTTCCAATTTTCTTTACTGCTTGCTTGTATCTGTAACATACCTGCACAGCTTGCAGGTTTTATCTGACCTGAAGTTTCTGAGGAGAGAGAAACCATCATTTAATGGCAATGGGATAAAATGATGATGAAGGTGACTTTAGCTGAAGGATGGGCAATATTTAATGAGGGCTGTCTTGTGTTACCTAATGTAAAAAAAAACCCAGAAGGTTTTGAAGTTGTAAAACCCAGCAGGCCATATGCTGCATTCTCTGATTTAGAAAATGTTAACAATTTGGACATTTCTTCCTTTTCCCCTCAACAAAGTTTGAGGGAAAACAAAGATCATTTCAACAACAATCCCTTTTATCTAGGTGTTCTAGCCTAATCTAGAGTTAATACAGGATTACAGATAGGAAGCACCAAGAAGTGTTTTTGTTGCCTACACATTAACTGCTGAAGTAAAAGCTAGAAGATCCATGGAGTGAYCAGTTCAGTGGAGTGCCCTGCAATTTGAATCAGCCATAAAATTTATTTATAATCATTCATATGTCATCCTTTCAGATTTAAAGGACTGGGACACCTAGAACACAAAAACATTCCTTTACTAAATTCCTTACAGCATRTAGATGAACATAAAAGCATAATAGGCATACGTATGGATAAAGTTCAGCACTATTTCATAGTATTAGTAGTACCCCTCTATGTTAGTTCTTAATGCTTTGTTTCCCTAGTTCTGCAGACATGAAAGTGCTACTGYCACTATAAACAAGCAAATCATCTTYAATATTCAGCACACACCTGAGAGAAATAATTTTTTAGATGAAGTCTCATACCTGAAGCTTCTGCATACAGTCTCAGGACCATAGTCCATGATTTCTTGTAGTTTTGATACTGTATAGGCTAATATTTATTCAGCACAGATCACCATAAATTATATTATGGGAGACCAGAGTATCTCTCCGAGTCTCCTGGATGGGCAGCTACCTGGAAGCGGGGGCAGGCCTCCCTCAGCCTGTGTCAGAGACAGTGGTGGCTTTGATCTGAGCTTGTGGGAAAGGCTGCCAGCTGTCTGAGGATTTGAAGGTCACAAGAGYTTGATTGGTGTGATTTTTGTTATGTCRCTAGGTGAGAAAGTAGGGTTTTTAGATTTTGTTATATAGGTAAAATGGGGCCAAGATGGAGGCAGATCAGTGTGATAAAAGCAYATTTTCCTTTTTTCTCTTTCCTCTTCCTCTTTGCAAAGGGTGATGGTTTTTTAGGATTGGGTGAAGGTGCAATTTCACTGCATCACATGGATTTTAGTTATTGGTGTTTAGAGAAAAACAAWGTTAATGTAGTTTAGATTATAAAAGCCCAGATGCCATCATGGGYGGGGGAGATTCCATCTTTCCTGCTGCTTGTGAACTTCATGCTGGACAGAGAGAACCTTGAGATAAGCTTTTTTAAATAAACATCTGCAGTCTGCAACCCAGACCTTCTCTGATTCCTTCTTTCAAGCACGGGCCGGTGAGAAGAGAGACTTTACACTGCCGGGGTTAATCTCAGACCTGATAACTCTGACATCTGGCATCCAGCTGGGTGGGCAAAAATCAAAAAATCACAGTATATTACTTTATTCAATACTAAAAATTTCCTGAACTGGGAAAATAACAWGCTATTTGATAAGGGGAATATAATTCAAATTCCATCATCATGTTACAATCTTCTGACTTAGTTTCTCTTCCCTCAGAGTACTGCWTACAGTTAGAGCCAGAACTGTTTAAATACAGGGCAATACTTTTTCTACTAAACATTTTTGAATTAGACYTTTTGATACCTAATATCATATCAGACAAAAGAAACCCAAGCCAATACCAAAAACCCTTTTGATTTTGTAATCCAATCCTTTAATAGCTTTGATGCAATGTGCTAGCTTATTTGCCATTTGAAGTGTGTGAATACACCCCTGCTCTATGAGTGTTTTGTCTGTTCTCTACAATAAGGAACAAGAGCAGGTGCTATTATTCATCCTCCACTCAGCAGCTAAACAAATGAGCCTGAAATATTAGTGATACCTATAAGATTTATTCACTTATTGAGATCAGACTCTCATTGAGCCAATAATGTTTTGACRAGGAAAAAATACTTTTGTACAACTTATACAGTGAATCTCTCTTGTGATCAGAAATTCACTAATTTTATTAATGGGTTAATTTATGTGGTTTTAAGGACTCTATATAACTTATATTTTCCTTTCCATTAAAAAAAACCGCTTAAAAAATACAAAATAACTTAGTTTCACTTACAGAAACAGCCTAAGTCTAATCTTTCACAAGCATTTATTTAATTAATCTATTMAGAATCACCAGGGTGTACAGTAACTCTTCATTAGCTTGCAGCTATGTTGTGTTTATAACATTGAGCTAGAGTGTACAGCACTTCAAAGTTCTATATACCCTGATGAAATACTGAGGGTCACCTAATATAATGCAGTAAATTAATGAAACGCACAAAACATTGTTTAGATGGAAAAAGGAAGGTGTAAGAAAGAGAAATGAGATGGAGGTGATACTGCTTCAGAGAAGGTAGCTTAGCCAGCATGGAAACCAAGCAGGATGACTAAAAATGAAGAGATAGACTACTTTGGGCACAGTATATAAGGATCAAAGGAAGCAGGAGTGGATAGGTCCTTGGTATTGACTACCAAGGATAACAAGAGACAGAATACAATATTGTTCCTGAAGCAATAAAGTCGGTTTTTCTTTTCTTACTAGCCCTTTCAAAGACAACTCTCCACTACATTCCCCACCCCCACCCTCCCCACTGATTTACCCACAGATAGCTTAAACCCTTTTGTTCTTATTCCAAGTCCCTTTTTTGTTCACATATTTACCCTATCTCTCTGGTACTCAGTTTTGTACAGATGGGAGGAGGAGGAGGAGATGGAAGAAAGTGCCCCTCTATTTATGACTAAAGTGGCTGGTATAATTTCTCATAAACCCCTTGTACATCTTTCAACATTTACTGATGACATAAATAGAAATTTAAAAGGGTTAAAAGAAATGCCTTTTTAAAAAACTTTTTAAATATCTTAACTCCYTATACTCTTAGTGATTACTTAATGTAGCTGTCCAGCCACACTCTTGTGTGTGCTTTACATAAGTGCTACATTTTGTGTCTGTAGTTTAACAAAGATTTCAATTCTTCCTGGAGCTCCTTTGTGTAAGGCACCTGAATTCTTCCATCAGTTTAAATTATAGTAATTCTGCTTTTGTRCTCAAAGATTATGCATATTGTAAAYGCTCATAATGCCAGCRTACTTGCTGCTTCTCCAATGCAGGGAATGGGGTTCCTGTGAAATGATGGAGATAAAACAGTAGTGCTGAAATGTGAACTATTTACTTTGAATACTTTCTAACGTATTTAGAGCTTGAAATAAAGTTGATTTCCGCAATTACATTACAAAAGTTGTGTAATATTTTCAGGTGTACATTTTTCACAGGTACTTATGTTACTCCRTTTTTAAAAAATCTCTCAAATGTTGCTATCTCCTACAAAAGCCAGCAAAGGTACAAATGGATGCAAATTTAAATAGCAAAATCATGTTTTAAAGTATGTGAGTTTTATCATTTGCATGTGAAAGACAYTGGAGACTAAAAGTATCCTATAACTTGTTTCTTGGTGAGAAATGTTGCCAGATGCATTCAGTGAGGAAATAATCTCACTTCTTAGAGCATCTGGAAACAATGAGAATGAATTGCACATTCCGCAAAATTTTAAAGTTATGCTATAATTTGATGATTTTATATTGCTTTATTTTTATGCAGTGCTGAGATACAGAATGCTTATGGCAAATTAGCACCTGGGGAAATGAAAATAGATTTAGATAGTTTTCATCCAAGCAAGGCGAAAAACATTTTTAAATTATTTGTCTCACTGTCATGATAACACCGTTTCTGCTGTGACTAAAWCCCCATAAAAGTAGCTCAGGAAAATTCCGTAGAATAACTTGAAAGAAAACCACGTCCAGCAAATGTCACATATTAGCATTCTTGCTACTGATGTTTATTTCTGCCCACCTACATAGCAGCAGCAAATTTTCTGAAGTACACRGTAAGTCTTAATGAAAGTGACTGCACTAAACTCATTAATAAATGCTGCTCAATAGAAGAGTTTGTCCACTTCTCCCAGTTCCTGCCTCAGGTCTGATGCATGCAGGTGTCCTGCAGGTATATCTTCAGCATTAACAGGTATTTGCTGTCCACACAAGAGATGACTAAAGCATTCTTTTAGARCTGCCCAAGGCAATGACAAAGGAACACTAAGAACAACTATAAAGATAAAGTTAGGGAAAAATCTTCAAAAGCTTGATATCTTTTCTTGGTGTGTCTGTAGTCCTATAAATATACTATAATGCATTAATAAACATAAAATTAATGAATTTTTCATGTGTAAAGAGCTTCTCAATGAAAACCAACTTACAGAACTGATGCAGCTTCTTGAACAGCTGTGTGTCAAAACTGCATTGTGCTTGAAAGTAACCTACAAATGGTTCCAAATCTATATGTTCATTTTGTCTGATCCCAAATATAATTCTCTTAATAATAAAGAAAGCAAGGGGTGAGTCTGAGATCATTTCAGCAAGCTCCCTGTCAACAGTATTTCTGCRTGATGGATTATAGCCATGTTGTTTCTGTTCACACATCTTTGTGTAACTGGAGACACTCCCTTAGTCTGGAGCACATCAAAACCTTATGCCAATCAAGATGCTCTTACCCATACCCTAAATTGTCCATTTAAAATAAAATTATAACAGCACTGTATTGGGAACATAATATGTGTAATCAAAAACTAGTGAAAGTTTCTTACACAGAAACGAGCCATAGAAAAAAATTGTATGTAAAACCCTCTGAATTTCTTTTTGAATATCTAATGATATTGTAAGACAGKGTTGGAAATTAGCTAGAGTGAGAAAAGTACAAGATGCTAAAGGTTTTGGCTTAAACTCTAAACAGAAATAGTTTACTACAATCTAAACAATCTAAACAAACAAAAGCAATCCAAACAGTGTAAAAGCAAACTCCGGGAATTACCAAGAAAATGGGAGAGCCATGCAGTTGAAGAAAGAAATCAARCAGTTTCATGGCATTTAGAGGAATCACACAATCTTCAAATGATGTGAGTAAAAACTCAGTTACTGGTTCTTCTGGATCTGGTATAATTACCTTTCCACTAATAAGAGAATATTTCTTTTCTGCTGAGAAAACAAAAAAAATTGCAGTACGAAGGACGAACTGTTCAAGTAAATAATGCAGAACATTGTTAAAAGTACTGTGAAGTTTCATCTCATCACCCTTAAGACAGACCTCCAAGAAATGAAACATACACTGTTTGTCTACATAGAAAAACATTCATTTTTCCTTCATTTAAGTGGTCAGGCTCTCATTTTATACTTGTCATACTTGAATTACACTGTTCGTTTTTACTTCTTAACATCTTTTCTGTTGGGTGAAAAAACATGTTCAAACCAAAAAGCTTCCCATAGGAAAAAGTGCAGAAATTCAAGGAGTAATTTGAAGTTGTTAGTCAGACTTGTGTCAGAAATATGTGTAGGTCTGTAAGGGGATGGATACATGTTAGTGTAGCAACTACCTAAGCAATCCAGCTAAAGAAAAATTTCCTTGAACTTTGGTCTGTAATGTCGACTATTTCTAGCAGTAATCTTACATTTATAAACCTTCTGTGTACAGCAAATAAAAACTTTATTTTTAATTTCCCTAAATGTCATAAGGTTGTTGCCTCAAATATGAATGAATTGCATATTCAAATATTAACATATGGTTTAGCCAACAGAACATAACACTGCAATTTTCACATTCTAAATATATCTTAATTTGTTTGAAGATTAATGATTTTAATAACAGCATAAATCAAGAAATCYACTCATTAATGTGAATATAAGGTATTAATATACAATTAAATTTGTAAATAAAAAATTTTGCTACTTCTCAAGCATCTATTTGACAAGATATTTTATAATTATTTTTATGATTTCATTAAACCATCATTCTAAGTTTATGTCTTTTACTTTATTAGTTTTGATATACTTGTTGAGTATATGAGCATTATGTGCCTTTTCTAGCTATGTATTCTCTGATATTTTTCTATTTGACCTCTTTTTTTCTGATATTATAGGGATAAAGTTCATAATCTGTGTTCCACCATTTGGAACTGAATTCCAGAAGACCTCACAGAGAACTTAAATTCCAAAATAGCTAATGCAGAATGAATGATGGATTAAARGACAAATGAAAATAAAATCTCAGTATCTCAATGAAGAGAAACAGTTTTCATGTTCAATACTTCTATCTAAATTAATCAGCCTAATGAAGAACAAGTTCATCACTACCAGCCAGACATGCCAATGACACATTAAATAGCATTACAGTAACATTTKAATTACTAAATATTAAAAAATAATAATAACTATTGACTAAAAAACTGTTCAAATTCTGAAGATATAAACTGATTCCCACTGAATGGATTCTCAGTTTTAATGGATATTGCTTATCTAGAAATGCCCTTCTGTGAGAATATTCATAAATAAAAAGATATAAAGGTTTCCAAGTACTTTCCTGGATCACTGAGAAAAATTCCAAAGAGATTAACATTTTTATGGGATACTAATTTACTATAAAATACATGAATAAGATATAGTAAGAAAAAAATATCATGCAACACCTAATTTTCCATTTTTGCCTAACTCCCTCTCCTGCATTTTGCAGTCAATGAAAATGATCAGTTGATTAATCCTTGAAATAGGGTTAATTTCATACATATTTAGATTTTAACTAAGCATAGATTTTGTAAAAAACAGTCTACATAAAATTATTTAGAACCCTGTCCAATTCCCCTTTGAAAGGCAACAGTGATGGTTTTTCAYCACATCTACAATTTGCTTATGGTGGAAACAAACAGGTACCTCTAGTGCATTTCAGCAGAGGGCAGTGCTTACAGCAGGGACTCACAAAAATCTTTCTGAATCTTATTTTCCTCTTTCACTAAGAACAGAGAGAGAAAAGTACCCAGACTCACACACCACAATGCTTGCCAAGAAGTGTGTTCCAGACCCTAAAGGGGGCCACAAGAGAGTTGAAGACKGACCTTTTACAAGAGTAAATGTAGTGATAGGACAAGGGAGAACTGTTTTAAACTCAAGGAGGAGAGGTTTGGATTAGATATTAGGAAGAAATTCTTTACTGTGACGGTGGTGAGGCACTGGAGCCGGTTGCCAGAGAAACTGAGGATGTTCCATCTCTGAAGTGTTCAAGGCCAGGTTGGATGGGGCTTTGAGCACCCTGATCTACTGGAAGGTGTCCCTGCCCATGTCAGGGGAGTTGGAAGTACATGATCTTCAAGGTGCCTTCCAAACAAGCCATTTCATGATTCTGTGGTTTTATGAACCTAAAAAATTCTGTTGAATCAGAAAAGTGCTGCCTTGTGTTTAATTTCCTTTCACAGTTTATTGTTAATATCTTGAAAATTGAAGTCCCAATCAGAAGAACACCAAGTGGTACACCTTAGTGAACTACAATCAAACCATTCTTCATCTTTGTTTCCCCTCTTTCTCTCCATTCAGGAGATCTGGCTGCTCCTTTCATGTTATGCACAGTGACAACCTGCTTAGCCATCAGGGAAAGAAAATTAAATTGCCTCTCTGATACACAATACAGAAGCTATATTTATCTCTGAATTAACATTTTCTGCAGTCACAGTCTCTCCACACCAGTAGAATATTTCTAAAAATAAACTTAAGTTTCAAGGAAAAGAAATTATTTTCAATTTTCCACACTATTGTATTATCGACTACAAAAGCAAAATTTTTCTTGGCACTGATTCTGAATTATTTGTTCTATCCATACCCTTAGCCAGAACTAATGTGTGATAGTAACAGCTTGAATAATTGTGGAGAAGAACAAATTCTAGTATCAGAAGCAAAAAACAGAAGAGCCAGTTAGTTGYTAAATTGTTGCTGACAGAGTAGCTAATTGTTTGGCTCCCCCAGAAGTAATCACCATTTAACATCAAGGGTCRAGAAACTAAAATACCTATTTGGTACAATCAGCACCAGCCAACTACATAAACATCTCAGGAGGGAAGATGGTAGATAGTGGACAGAACAAACTGGCCTCCTTTCCTAAAATTCTCAGATTTCATAGCCTTCTCTCCCATGTGTTAATCCTAATGGGTTTTAAGCCTTTAACACCTGTACGCCGTACTGAAATGCAATTACACTTAAGCTTCACTTTTGTAAAATAAAGGTTTTCTGAACCTGAATTTTTGCTGACTGAGTGCACTTTCTCACATCCTGCAAGGGTGAACCAGCAGACATTCTAAAATGGCAAAGAGTAAGAGCAAACAGGGGAAAAAGTCYGAACAGCAAGGAATGCCATTGTGAAACAAACAAAAAAACTGAAAGAAAATTTTTGAAAACATTTGTTAGAGTCACAGTTTAAAAAATAAATTATCAAATTGCAATAACAAAAAGAAACAGAAAAATCCTCATCCGTTCAACACCATAAAACCTAAGAAACATATTTGCTTCTGCCCTTTAATGGCTTATCACTATGGCTGGACTAGTGGAGTAATTGAGACCCTCTACCTTTGCCAGCAGCATCTTTTAGCATTCTGTGTTGGCAGGATGGGGGAGACCAGAAACAGCAAAGGAAGAAAATCTTCGTGATAATAACAGTTTCCTGATAAAGATAATTTAGTAACTTAAATAAAGACAAAGGTAAAAAACAAGTTATGTGAAGGAAATCAGTCACAACCTCCTGATGCTCATCCAGTCTCAGAGCAATGGCTGCTTCCTCCAGAAAACACCCCCCACAATTTTAACTGCAGAGCATGACGTTCTCAGGTATGGAATATCTCTTTGGTCAGTTCAGGTAGGCTTTCCTGGCTGTATTCCCTTCCRGCTTCTGGGCCACCCTCAGCCTACTCATTGAAAGGGGAAAAACTGAGGAAAAGAGGTTATGGCCTACAAACACTGCTCAGCAATAACACACTGGCATGCTACTAATGTTGTTTTAATCATGAACAAAAATACAACAACCATACTGGCTGCTACAAATAGAACTAATGTAGTCTCAGCCTAGACCCAGTCCCTTGGATCACACAGCMCAATTCATAACCTTGAGTTAGGTGTTTGCAAAAGAGGCCTCCTGCACCCAGAATGCAAGCAGSAAGAAATGTCTTCCACCTGTATTGCAGGATGGTGCTTCAGGAGTCCCACTTGGATGTAGATGACTGAATATGTAAGAGATCACAGTGACAGATGCATATAGAGCAAGCCAAAACAATTCCTCAATAACCTTTGACGGGCTTCCATTAAGTATATTGAATTATATTAACAAGGTCGTGTAAATTTGAACCCAGAGAGGATTAAGAATACCCAAGCCTCATTGACAAGTGTCTTATGAACAGAAGTGCTGGAGCACCCCTTTTTTGACCTGAGTGACATTTAGAAAACAGGGCATCCTCTACAGAGAGAGAAGATGCAGGTATGATTTTCTAAAATTTCGATGAGTTCTCCATCCTTAACCTCCTGCTTTCTGGACAACTACCCATAATCACTATATTCTATCTTAATATACTAAGCTTAATATGTTATATACATTCTTCAGTGGTGTTTCTGGCACCCAAACTTTCTTTTTCAAACCATTTCCTTCAAATTGCAAATCCACCATATTCAAATAAAGAGGACTTTATCTCAGCCATTATTTCATAAAAATGCAAAGACATAATTTTGATAAAAGAAGAAATAATAAATCTTCCATTCTCTCAGGAGCTTTAGTCAGCCCATTTCATCTCATAGAACCAACTCTTTCCTCTACTGCCTGATGCATTCTTCTAACCCCATTCTCCTAACCCCATCATAGTAACAGCCTGTGGAAGTAGCAATTTTCCTTAWAGCTTCTACTGAATTCCCATGCACAGGGCAAGGAAGAGCACTATGTATTTCTCTCTTATTCCTCATCTCTGTCGTCTTACATTGACAGTTCTGGAGCACTTCTTGGTTTTTACAAACAATTCTTAAGGGAAGTAACTTACCATTTTGTGAGGAGTAACTTTCTGGAAGTTTTATTTTTTTTTTCTGTGCAATAATAATACAAGCAGCAGAGGGCAGTTCACCAATACACAATATATCTAACTATGCTTTACTGAGATTGTCTGTCAGAGAGTCAGCTTGATGGTATTAATCAACACCAAGAAAAGGACTGCTAGATCATGCAGCTGCACTTTATCTTGACCTAGARAGATCACCTTCAAGTAATAAAAGCAAGTTTAGTTCCTTTGCCCATCTAATTTCTGCCTTGCTGATAAGACTGTCAAAGCCCATGTCATTTATGGCTGCTACAGATGCTATTCTGAGATGCTRTTTTCAGTGAATCAACTGATAACTGCCAATAAACAGGCGACAGGGGGTAACAATTTTTATCTATCTGGCCTTGCAGTGCAGACTGGAAAAGCACTGCACATCGAGTGATCGTGAACTGGCTTTGTCCTCATATGGTCAGTTTGATAAATGAAGCAAATCAGTGAACCTGACCACTATTCAATAAATTATTTTGTTTCTGGTTAGACCAAACATTGTCGTAAATTGTATTTCCAATGGAATTTAATTCCAAATGGAATTRAATAACTGGAAAAGTTTTAATAAGCAACTATATGGCAAACCTGATGATAGCACTGTCTTTATAGTAAAAAAGAGTAAATTCATTTGAAACAAGACCAGAGACAGAACAGTTTGGATATAAGATATTCTGTACATCAATAAAAAATCAAAGTGGAATGACTTACCACTTCTTCATGGGTAGCATTTTCTACATTTATACCATTAACCTAAAAMCAGATATGATAGGGAGAAAATTATTTGTAACGTGAAGTTAGTTACTGAAATAAAAGCAAGTATGAAACAAATGTCTGTGGAAAAAAGTGGATGTTTACTGACCTGTATTATTGCATCTCCTATAAATAACATTCCTGTCTGTTCAGCTGTGGGATTACAGAAGGAGTAGATTTTAATTAATAGTAGTACTGAAAAAATGCTCTATGCTCTTCCAGTAATAGGTTTAACACAGTCTTTGTAATCCTCATTTGAAACTGATTTGGTTGTGAAAATACCAAGGCACAGCAATCAGTATTCATCCAAAGAAGTTAATAGATTCCCAGCAATTTTAAACAAATTAAGAGAGCTACTTTCCAGGCATAAAGAACTTGTTTAGTATGGAATACAAATGTCAATTCTCACTAATGAAGGATTTCATTAAATTATGTGGAAAATGTGATTCACACTTTTCATTATTTTTCCACAAAGGAAAACAGGAGTTTCTGAAACTACTTAGCAATTCCTTTCCCCATGAACAAATTTACAGGGACTGCTGTAATTAAAGAGGTTGTGATTAGACATTAATACAGTCCTTTAACATGAAGTTTGAGTCAAGTTTTTGCACTAAGGACAACATTATTTTGATTTACAGTTTGCATGTTTCCTGACTTACAGAGTAAATGGGAATAATGTGAAGAATCTTCAAACAACYCTCCATAGATATAAACAATGACATTTTTGAGGTCTATCCTCTAACTTTTAAATTTTTAACTTTTTTTTTTGTTGGAATTTGAGGATTTTTATCTCATGAAATGTATCAATTAATTAAAAGTAAGGATCTTATCCTGAAAAGACTGATGGTATTAAAGAAGACCTATTAGTCTTATATATGACCTTCAAGGTCACAGCTTGAGGCTTAGAAAAATGTCATCAATGTTAACGAAGACAGTATTATGAGAAATGAAAATAGAAAAAAAAAAGAAAGAAAAGGCTGCATATTCTTGATTTCTGCAATTTAGCTGTTGCTTCTGCAAATGGACCTTTGTTACAAAATAGCACTTTTTTAAAAAGAAATTATTCATCACTCTTTTGGCAGATAAAAGATTATAGTTCATTAGTCAATACTTAGGAAATATATCACTATTTATTTTAAAAATCWTGTTACAAGTTGCATTAGAGATCTTTACCCCACTTCCCATTCTACTTTGTATTTAAAAATATATTTGTAATAAACATAATTTGTAATAGCTGGTATAGAAAAGACATCTATGTACCAAAATTTAATGCAATTAAAGCAGTTCAAAACTGTCACAAATCAATCCCAAGTAGTCYATTCTGGGTACATACATTGGTAGAGGTCCTCAACATTAGCTTGGGCATCTTAAWACTAAACTTCTAGTTGAGATGTTAGTAGTACATTCACCAATAGTGAAAAATGTGAACAAYTTTTAATTCAGTGCTTATGTTAGGAGCATTGGGTAGTTTTAAAAAAGTGGAAGCATCCTTGAATTAGAGMTAGAAGGAAGAGGCTGAGTTTGAAATTCGAGTTGTGGCAAAGCAGAAAAGGATGAATTCAAAGAATGCATGCCTTGTTCACTGTATCTGATTGACTCAGAAGTGAGTGGAGAAATTTGAAGCATGTTTGCATCAGCAAGTTGCCATGGTTTAACCTCAACTGGCAACTACTTACCATGCAGCCACTTGCTCAACTCTCCTTTCCAACCCCATTCTTCTAGCCCATGCCAGCCCCCAGAGACGGGGAGAAGACTTGAAAAAATAAACAACCAAAAAACTCATGGGTTGAGAGAAGAACAGTTTAATAATTGAAGTATAATATAATCATAGTAATGGAWAGGAGACAGTGTGCAATAAAACTCAACAGAAACAAGTGATGCACAATACAATCCTCATCACCAGCTCATCCCTAAGCAGCTACTGGCAGTTCCCAGCCAATTCCCCACAGTATATATTCCAAGGATGATGTCCTGTGATATGGAATATTTCTTTGCCGTGGAATAATTTTTTGGCCACTTCGGGTCACCTGTCCTGGCCATGCTTCCCAGCCTCTTGTGCACCTCTTTGTGGGCAGAGCATGGGACAGGGAAAAGTCCTTGATTTAGGAAAAGCACTAGTTAGCTACAACTAAAATATCAGTATGTTATCAACATCATTCCCATACTCGATCAAAAACATAGCACTGTACCAGCTATTAAGAAGAAAATTAATCCTATCCCAGCTGAAAGCCAGGATACAAAAGGAACATGTGAAGAGGCAGAACAGAAAGAGATCGTGAATCAAAGCAGTTGATGCTGAGGCTCCTTATATCCATTCTAAAAGTTTCAGGCATTTTTAACAAGATCAGACTGGTCCTCCAGTCTAAATGCTCTCAAGTGAAGAGAAGCTGCCCAAAGAAAAATAGTACAAAAAGCTTTCTGTTTTTAGACTCCTAAGCAGCCTAACCTAGGGCACACTAGTGCCACACCGTGATGCACTCCTGCTGCCAGTAACAGCTGCCAGCAGGAAGAAGCAGACCTTGCTTACAAGTACTCCAATAGTCCCTGAAACTGGAATCAGTGTAGAATCTGGACAGAATGAAACAAGGTGAGAGTGTATCCTCAGGAGGAAAAGCCTAGTAAGCCAACCCACAGATATTACTCTGTCTGGGGGGGTCATAGTAGGATTCAGGTTCCAACTCCCTGCAGCAAGGCAGATGTGTTTGTTTGCTCTTCAATAAGTACCTGTCATTGGTCTGTGGGCCACAGATGTGGTGAGGACAGCACAAGTGGGCAGCAGCAGTGCTGCTTTCCTGAGGCTCTGTGTTGTTGGCTCTGCTGGGCAGTCAAAGCAGCTGCTGCTTTTGGGAAGATCAGTAGGAAACAGCAATACAGGAAAAGCACAGTGAAGAAAGAGATGTRGAAATGTGAGAGATGAATTTGGAAAGAATTTCTGTAAAAGGGGAAAACAGAAAAATGTAGGTAGGGCAAGAAAGCAAATTGTACTGAACAAGAAAATGTTTGTGTGAAAGTTCCTGATGGAAGAGTGCATGATGAAGATTTGTGGGCAGGTAGGTAGGTATCACCATTCTCCTGGAATTCATCTATCTGTGATCCACTGCACAGTGACACAACAGCACAGTTGTGCAACATTTTATAAGTCTTCTGAGAAAACTGCTGCATTGTAACAAAAGTTATAATAAAATACWTAGACTAGCATTCATGCAAAAAAGGCAAGATTAAATTCTAGACACAGCCAAAATTCTAGAAATAGCACTATTTGACAGCTCAAGGTTTAAAAAGGAGAAACAGTGATATGAAAAGGTATGAAACCTCAAGGAAGAAAACTGTGTAAATGGAGGATTGTAACTTGGCAGCACAGAAGTCTATTCCCATCCAGGGAGCAGTGGAGGCTGAACCTTTCCCCGAGGACTGTTGACTGCGAGGTCAGCAAAGATCCATTGCTCATTCCACAGAGGTGATGAATACTRCAATATCCCCAGCCACCTCATGTATGTTAGCCAATAAATTTTATAGTTTAAGAGCACAAAGCAATTATATCCTGCTCATAGAGTCTCTAAAAACRATCAAGGCTGTCCACCAAAGTAAATGATGGAAGGAGCATTATGTGGTCAATACCAAACACTCTGCATACTGAAACAAGCACAGCTTTTGGGACAATCAGAGAATTGTCTCCAGAAGTGCATTATGCTGCAAACTAAATCGATAAGCTGGAAACCTGCTGCTGCCATCATGACTATACTTGCATGTCTGTGATTAAAGACTTAGGGTTTAACCAATGGTCTATAATTTAAAATCAATGATGATTACTAAGAAAAATATGTTTTCCATAAATCAAATTGTAGAGGGTGTGTCACTACAATGCAGAACTTACAATGTAGTTTAGAAATAAGGTAACTGGAAAAACTATCTGGAGACAAAAAGTCAGTCCTRTTTCTCTAAGGCATATTTTAAACCTGTAGACAAGACATCTATTGATGTTTTAAKGAAATCATATTCTCTCTATGTGACAAAAATATTCAGTAAAATCTTCCATGCTATGTGAAACTTTCTCCCACTGGCAACATCCTCATAACAAAGGAGCTTATGAAAGGCTGCTCTAAAAYTATCAGTCACCATGTGTAAAATTAAGCAATTCTACAACCAAAATACTTAAAAAAGAGCTATGGGCTACTATGGAGCATATAATCTTATTCACTGAAACAATAAATGCAACATTTTCACAATCCAGTTTGCCTCTTGAAGTTTTAATTGAAATAATACTTTAAGTATTAACAATACTTTAAGAAGTGAGTTGAACATGTCCAGAAAAAAGACTAAAAAGAAAATAAGCACAAAGTACTGATTGTGAGAACCCTGGTTAACCCTCTGGGTGCTCCTGGACCCGGGAGTCTCGAACCAGAGTCAAAAATAATTATGTGCTTGATTTAACCCCGTGGAAAAAGCTGCCATGCCTAAAAGAGGAGATGCAGACCACGTGGGTTTAATTAGTATGATTATTGTTAAGTCACAGGGTGAAAAATAGAATTTTTAGATTTTACTATATAGGTAGAATGGGGCAAAGATGGAGGAATTTGGGTGTGTCTATCATCCTTTTCCTGCTTCTTCTCCCCCTCCATCTTTGCARTRGTGGTGGYCTTTTCYTGATTGGGTTATGGTAAGATTTCACTGTCTAATATGGGTCATAGTTATTGGTACTTAAAGGAAAAYATTGTTAACATAATTTAGATTATAAAAGTTCAGGTGCCATTGTAGGAGGGTCAGATTTTGCTTTTCTRRCTTCCTGGGAACATCACACTGGACTGAGAGAACTTTTAGAGATAAGAAAAGAATAAACAACTCTTTAAAGCAGCTGCTTGGCCTCAGCTCTCTTTCAAACTCTATTATCAACTCTCAGGGTGCAAAAACACCTGAAAACCTGAGACWGATAAGCAGAGGCATACCAGGCTGTAAAAGAAAATCAGGCATATGTTACAATAAACAGCACTATTTCACCTTTACTCTTCATCTTAATTATCTTTAAAGAATTTTAATGCTGATTAAAAGCTGTACATTGATTAAATTCAAAAGTAATACTAAAAGAAGGAAAGCATGACAGAAASCTAAAAGGGCTTATGCTGAAGTTATGGCATGAAAATAATCATTAAAAAAACTTAAAATCTTATTTTTGAGAATATTAGATCTGAAACCTTTCCCAAAAGTGAATGATTCATCATTCTAATCTTAAAAAAAAAAAAAATAGACCTCAGCACGAGCCATGAACCATTAAAAATTCTTTTGCACTCAGTGAGAAGGGAAAAGAATCAGTAATTCTGGCTTTGTTTTGCTTACTTTTCTTATCCACTAGGGCTGAAGAAGGGCTGTAGCAAATTTTCCAAAATTTCCAAGGTAGTGGAATGGTAAATTTACTGAACAGTCTCTGGAAATACTTACTTACAACTAGTTAATTGATGCACATCTCTAAGCAGATTTGAGTCTGTAGATAATCTGATGTCTTTATATTTTTCAAGATTGGTCACAGTACATATTTTCACACAATTTTAGTTGAATTCCCTGAATCACACGAGAAACAAACAATGTCTTATGACAAAAAATGCTGCTTAAAGCASACAGTGAGCTGCACTGACTTCATGGACCTCTCAATTCACAAGCCTAACAATAAATTTATGCATAAGTAACTGCATGGAAAAAATCTAAAGGAATAGTTAAGACACTGAATGATATTAAAAGATTGGGAAAATTTGTATTAAGGACACAAAAGACAACTTCATCATATCCAGATTTATTTTTTTCCATCCTCTTCCATGAATTGGACATAACTACACTCATGACTGTAAAGATACAACTGCTGCAAGCAAGACCTTTAATCTGTGATGTAAAACACAACTATGTTAACTCAATTATTGACAGACATTGGACCTTAAATACATTCTTATTAGGTTGAATAGAAAAAATTTCCTGAATCAGAGATCAAAATGCCTTGCTTTTACTTGTTAAGTGATCTTCAGCAGTTCATTAAGATGTTCCTCCTGTTAGGTGGTACAGCCTTTCATGGCCTATCGAGTCTTGAGAATGTAAGAGTGAAAAAGAAATTGAAAGTGTTAAGAATGTTATTCCATGCTTTCTGAAAATAAATTCAGAAATGGAGGCATAGGTCCATGAGAAAGAACAATGAGTATGCTAACTTCATATATCATTAGCTTTCTAATAATAAAGAAAAATAACACTGTCAAAGATAATAAAAGATTGATAGAAAATAAGATAAATGCCAAAAAAAAAAACCTGAAGAAATTTTTAGGTGATAATGTCCAAAAATTAAACACCACCCAGCTTCAACTGTCTTATGCTCTAATGAGGCCTTATGTTCTAATGAGGCTATATGTTCAAAGATGGCCTTGCACTTGGTCTTCACCTTCATTAGCACAAGATATAACAAATTTTTGATCCATTCTGGCCTCCTTATAARCCTTAATACCTCTGTTTGCACTTAACTCATTCTTAATATTGAGCGTGCTGGCTCAGTGGAATGAATCTCCAAGGTTGATGAAACTAAGGTGACTACAGCTGTAGGGATGAAGAGTATCTGCTGTGGATGCAACCATGCTGTGCAGCTCAGTGCAATCTCACATCATGCCCACCAGCTTCTTCAGACTAGGCTGGGTTAGTGTGCTTGTACCCTTTTGGTGACTGGAGTCAACACCAAAACCCAGAAATAYACAATTTCACACCAAACCATCTTTGTTTGGCATGTAAGTGAAACTGTTAAAAGCCCTCATMACACTGATGCCAGATGGTCCTGAATGCAGGCAAGCCAGGATGTGATATTTGGACACAGKCTGTGTTGGCAGAGCACATGGTTTTAAGCCAAGAATTTGTTGAATGTCTGGAGCTCATTCCAGTCCTGCCAGGGTACACAACAACAGTTGGATATTGACTTAACATAAAACAGAAGWTTTTTCAACACAGCAAGACTGTGAGTTATGAGCCAACTTTTGTTACAGAAGGTGGGAAAATGCATTCAAAATAAGGTTTTATTAATTTTGGTTCTTAAGGGAGATTTTTATATTTTTTTAAACTGGTACAATGCAAATTAACCCTATTCCCTTGGGATTTTTTAAATTTTATTTACCTATTTTCATCATGCCTCATGAGCTGAACCCACTTCTCTATTTCATCATTGCTGCTTGTTTRACTCCACATATTACATGAACTATGAGCAGAACTTGCAGCAGTACTCAGATATTGCAGAAGGTCTCACAAAATGAAAAGTTGCATCAGATGAAAATGTGATKGCTAACTGAATAATTCTGCAGTGCAAAACAGTAATTTATTGTTTGACATTTAAACAATCAGAAGTTCCAATATTATATGTGGTAARTCACTTGTATATAGGAGGTTAGATTTCAAAATCCGTTCATTTTTACAACCTCCACCATCTAGATTCCACAAACTCATAAAGAAACTTTAGTAATCAAAAATGGGAATACACAGAGAAAGATGTAAACACGTGAAAGATTGTACACTTTAACCACATATAGTGTCTGAAGTCTCTGAAGTGTTTTAATTGACCTGATGGATTCAGTGTACAACAAGAAAACCTGACTGATCTGATTGCTTTCCAAGTTCAGGATATTACATTACATAGCTCTAAGGATAGGATTCTAGATTTATCTGACTGTAAGTCCACAGCACTATTTGCCCTAAATAAATTATTATGATTACAGCACATATATAAAAATATTACGCTAGAAACTAATAGCAAATCACCAATCAATGTACAGCAAATGCAATGTACTACATCTTAAGTCGATTTCAAAAGGAAAAGATAAGAAAAATAATACTGTATTAAATTMCATTAAAAACCCCCAAACCCAAACCAGCCTGAATCAGGTTTATAGAAYATTATTGAGAAGTTTCAACATCAGTAATTTTTTTTATAATCTGGGAGATTATCAGCAATGTTGCTAATACACTGAGTCAACTGATGATTTGATAYATGGGTAGGAAACAGTCCTGGTTTTGGGAGTGAAATAATTTCCTATGGGATAAAAATTACTCTGTGGCTAACTGTACCACTTTACTGTTAAATTTATAACTCAATGTTGTTTTTTACAGTTTGCATTTATTTTTCTTTATTTTGTCTGGCACAGAACTTTTTCCCTTTGCAATTAGTTTTAGCAAAAGCTTTGGAGGTTGGAAAAATGTAAGCTTTGCTAGAATGGAAGACAGAATCAATAGAAAAAATGTAAAAGGCCAAACTTGGTGATGAGTCATAGGAAGTAGCAAAACTTGTTCCAATACTGTTGAGGAGTACGTGCTCAGGAAAAACTCAGGACATTTTTTACTGTGATTTGCAATACATTTGACATCAGTCTCCAGCACTGAGTGACCAACTAATCTTGTATTTCAGAAATGTAAAGTTATGCTCCTGAACTGACTTCCTGTGTATGTTTGAGTGAATTTGTTCAGAAAAGAAGAGTGATCTAGAATAACTTAATTTGAAATTTTTAAACACAGCAATCACAGCTGAGAGGCCAAAATTACAAGAGCAGTATTTATAAGCACTGCTGCTACAGATATGCTTCTGTGGACTAACAAAATGAAATCCTATTGAAATGTTCATCCTGTTTCAAAAACTGAACCACAAATGCTGTCAACTGATGCTCAGGTCRGTACCAACAAAATCACTTATCCGATGTTTGAAAAAATTAAACAGTACAAAAACAGACAACTAATTAATTTATTTATATAGCACAAAGGTTATAGAAATCTAAAACAGAAGCAACTGTTTTATTCTATTATTCTGCCACCTTTTGGAAGTAAAAAATAGTACTATATCCAAACAAAGTATGGTTGTAAACATGATTTTATGGTGTTGTCATATAAAAGGAATTAAATTTYGTTGAAAGTATCACAAATAATCAACCATTTAAAAAATTCAGCTCTTTAATYATTAAGGAGAATTTTACTCATGTATGTTCAGGCATTTTACTCAAGTACAGAAAACAGTAAAATGCCTGATAAGAAATTTTTTTTTAATCAGGTAAATTAGTTATTTTCTAATGTTCCTGCACAATAAAGCCTTTTTTATTTTTTAAAATTCAGTATATTTGCTTGAAGCAGCAACAAATCTCACTGCTTAACTAAAAACCAMTCTTAAAGCCAGCCAAACAGTTTCACGGATAGTCCCTTGAGTAATATAAGTCCATTGGTGATTTATCTACATTGTGAATACACAGATTTTTAGTCCAAAACTTAGTTTTAGATAAATCTGTACCGGTCTCATYTCTCTGTCAGGTAAAACACTTCCTCTCRTTATATTAAACTTTTTGCAGATAGTCTTTTATATGTAAATACATCTGTATTTCAGTATGGATGTCTGTGTATCCATACGGATATATTCTATACATGGAGAGAGAATGCACATATTTTTAGGAYACTTCTTATTTTCCCTTGAATAATATTATCAGATTGTTTTCTCTTGCATTAAAACACTAGAATCTAAAACCAGAAATATGGCCTCAATGTCACCTGTGAGATATATTTAGACATGTTCTCTTACTTTATTTCCAGTAATATACGATGCAAGAAGAATAGATCTGTGAAAGATCTTCTGAGGAGTGATTTTCAAATTTGAAGTAAAAAGCTGACCCCATAAAAATAGTTATTGCATTCATTACTCTATAAATAAATACAGAGAAAGAAAAACTTCTCACAATGTACAAAACTCTGAATGTAAGTATTCTATACACAAACTACTAACCTTGGTTGAAAGTATTATGTCCTAAGAGAGCATGACTTAGTTTTCCTTGTTGGTGATTAATTTCCCAAATTATTTCCCTTAGACCTGAATGCTTATACCCATTTATTATTATGATTTTCATGCACATTTTCTTGGTGTTGTTTATTATACTTTGTATTTAAGGAGCATATCACTGTCCCATATACAGTAACACAATTAATATAAAAACACCTTCTCTTCCTCACTGCAGAAACAATATTATTTTTTAAAAAATGTAAATATTGTACACAGGAAACTTGAAACAGTGTTTCTAATAGGATACAGACATAGACAATCAATTCAATATTCAYTAAGCATCAGATGAAATCAGGTATTCATTTTAAGTAAAAAAAAAGGACCCCCTGAAGAAAATGCAGAGGAGAAAACTCAGCATAGTCTGTGACCTAGTAAAGTGTGAGTCTTAACACTCTGTCAAGCAATTCTGCTTATTTTCCATTACAGCAAAGCAGGAAAAGAGCCTGATGAGTTCAAAGGATCATGTGAGTGGCTTTGAGATCTTTAAGGAGCAGGACATGCTCTGAGGATCACAGTCTGTCTTTTTTTGAAGTAAAAGTTGCATGAAATGCGTAGATTTATACTAGGGAAGAGAGGGAACACATGGAAGCTTTGAAATACAACAGATCTTAATATATGTAAAAKAATGCCTCAGAAAATAAAGGAAAAAACTTATCCCCATGTCCACATCCACCAAAGAAGAGAAAATTACTTTGCTTTTGATCATCTAAGATCCTTAGTTCATGTTGCAAGGCACTGCCCACAGACAGGAAACTTTTCCTCACTGAACAGTCCCTTTGTTTTCCAGACCAGTTCTCCAACTTGCCAAGTTCAGTTCTAGGTCTGAAAAGGTCTCCCAAAGGTTCCTTTTGCTAGATAAATATCAACATAATACTTAAATGGGATAGACTATACTGATTTAGATGTTGTGTTATCTTCACCATAATAAACATTACAAATCACTCTCTGCAGGCACCTAGGCACAGTTAGTCATATCATAYRGCAGTGAATTACTGTGTGGGGRAAAAAAAWTGGTTTGTATTTTTTTCTRTCCTCTGCATTATAAAAGTTAAGTRCATCAATAGATTTCCTCTGTCATACTTATGTTTTTGCAAGTAACTTTAAATATTTTGTTTTTAACATAACTGTCTTACTGAAGTAAAAATGGATTCCTGAAGCTATTAATAACTACAGTACTATATAAGTAAATATCATAAGTTACCTGCTTGGTCTTTAAATATTTTTGATATGACGACAGGCACTTTGTGCTCAGCACCACCCTGTAAGAGAGACATATTAACCATAAGATCTCAAGACAGAAGTGGCCATACTGAAATTTAAAAGAAGAAAAGAGACGTTACCCGTACCTTTATGCTTAAGCCCAAGCCACCAACTGGTTGTCTACGAAGTGTAACAGTTCTGTGCTTTAAAAAATCGTAGAAAAATAAATTTAGGTGAAAATACAATATCTGAATGAGCATAAAAGATGTCCCTGGGCTCCCATTTACCTTAAAAATATAATTCTTAAAGGCAGTCTAGAATCTGAGTGATCAGTTCTGAAGTATGATTCAACAYTCATTTATAGGCACTTAATTAATTCCTTATCACAGAGAGCAGAACTTGTGAGTTGTGTATTTAGACTTTAGTAGGCTTTTCTATCTCTGAAGTGATATTCTTCCTGAACAGAAATTTTTATATACTTTTTCTTTGACAAGTGAAAACTATATGAAAAGCTCAGATGTGTGCATTTTCAYAGCTACCATGTATGCATATTTGTTCTAATGTTTCAACCAAAAATACCAATGTTTTCTAGTCTACATCTTCAGATMTCTATGAAATTTTTTGCAGCATATACCGAAAAATTTTAGCAATAGTCTACTTCAAATGTTTAATTTTTTCATTTCAGATTTRAGTGCATAAGGAAGATAAACCTTTATCAATATTTTTCTAGAGMAACCTATCATATGTTCAACAGTATGCTGAATTTGACGTTTCAATAAAGGGTAACTCATGATGCCTGACAACATAATAATAGCAYTTCATCTGTTGACAGTAATTATACAGTAATGATGGGAACTGTTTTGGAACATGCTGAACAGTGGTAGATAGAATGCCATCTTCACAGTAATTCCTGAACATATATATTTTTTTTTCCTGTACATTAGAAATTGTATATTAGATTACTCCTATATGTATACGCTTTGTCTGGTTGTTTTACAATTTCACTGATTCAGATTAGCATAAATTTTTATTTCAGTAGTCAAGACCATAATCTTATAATAACAAGTTATTTTAATACATATAGCTCTTCTTCTTTTTTTTTTTTTTTTTTTTGGAACACTCATCATGCTAGACGTATGTTCATATTGACTCAGGGAAAAGCAAAACAAAATAAATATGGAATATCAGTTTCATTTTAGGTAGATAAAAATAATCCATATGGTAAAAAAACATAAGAATAGTTCCATACATTTTCAAGGTTGCTTCTGCTCTCATGAATACTGYACTACACTAGTCTATGCTAAAAATGGAAAACTGCTGCATTATGAACATGGTACCTGACATTAAAAAAAAGTTCATATGATTCAATTTCAGCTGATATAATTCAGTTTCTTTGAAATCTGKGCTAATTTTTTCATAGGTTTTATCTTCATTTGGAATTGCATCAAAACTTTTGATCAAAATTATCACACCTGYTGACAAAGTTCAGATCTGATCTGAATCAGAATACATCCCTACTTTGAATTCAGTGACTCATTCCCAAGAGATGCTCTCCAGCAACTAATGGCTGTCTGCTTACTTAATTCTTGTTTTACTATACTTACACCTTTAAAATATATTATCTGATATAGCCCATTGCAACAAGACCATAGAATAAATATTTCCACATTTGCTTTAGCATGATCATACAACAAACAGAAAGCTGCTACATGGACAGCTTTAGCTGGTTCATAAAAACAGACAAGTAGGGTACTCCTTATTGGCATCTTATATTTTCAAATAAAGCTAACATGCATTTTATATGATTGATAGGTAGCCCTTTAAAGCAAACTACTTTAGCATAACTGGTATAATCTTGATATGTCTATTTTAATAGTTCATAGCATTACTTATAACAGATATTCAAATATTYCTATTAAAAGAATATATTAAACTTGTACTTAAATGATTCCTACATAGCAGCTTAGTAAAGACTATGTTTAAAAAATGCAAAAACTTTCTTATTTCAAGATGTTCAAATTGCAACGTAAATTGCTAAAAGCTGAGCATGATTAAGTATCATGATCAAGATCGTTTACACAAGTTTATTTCAATTCTATGATCATATATAATTTTCAGTGACTAGAAAAACATAACTTTCTTGCCCTGTTTGGCTTTTCTAAGGAAACATTAACAGCTGCTGTCAGAAAAAGGACAGTCAGCTCAGAAGACTTTAGGTCTGAATTAGTCCTGAATTTGTTATGCAAGGACAAAATCTCATAACTATGAAATCTGAACTGAAATCCACAGCAGCTTTGCAAATAACTATGAAAGAAAATTCTACTCCAAAACATCTTGCCAAAACTGAACTGCAATRTTTGTGGGGACATAAACAAACATATCTTTTTGTGACATTATTGTCATGCACATATGCAACTGAAAACCCAATGTGTATGTCTCAGTCAAACATACAAACAACTTATTTAACTTTTTGGTTGCCTGCAGGTGAGATATACTTTTTCTTTCCAGATTAATTTATTTATTGTTTTAGAATGAAGTGAGACAGACATCTGTATCAGTGCTAAAAAAATTAAAAATACAGTGCTATATTTTACTGTGTAATTTTTATTTCATTATAGATGAGGGAAACTCTTTAGACAGTTTTACTAATTTTAAATCTGAACAGCAAAGCTGAAATTAATTTTTTTAAATTAATCTTTTTTTGTTTTTTAACTAGCATTTTGTTTTGTTTTGTTCAACAGTATCTACAGTTTTTTGAAACTCTTTATTCTCATGGGTTCCAAAGCACTCAATATGTACTCTATAACAATYACTCAWTACAGGTGTGATACCAAGYAGAAGGAATTATGYACCCCCCATGGCACAACARCCTGTTTTGTTTCCTGTTCTTAGGAGATTAGAGGACAAAGTAGAACTCCACATAAAACTTCAGGATGCATTTGAATAGACAGAATGTAAGTAATAAAACTGTAACTGGCAGGATACTGATATGAAATATTCCTATCTTTTTGAGACCTTTTATTGTTGCAAGCTGTGAACTGGTGAGGCAGAAAATTTCAGGAACTCCAAGAATGATTCCAGACAGRGAATATATTGAAAAGCAAACACAACAGAAAATTTTAACCATATAAGACATAGATACCATTCAAAAGAACAACAGCATGGAGAAGAGTGTTAATGACTGTATAGAAAAGAGACTACTTGGTAACAGGCATAGTGCTGCTTATAACAGTGAAAATTAATAATACAGCTGAAAAAATTCTATACTTTTAGTTGTTGAAAACTGAATGACACTTCATTCAGTTCCCCAAATGTAGTGGGGAAAACTATATGGTCAAATAACCATCTTTTAGGTATGAGATAGCGCTACACAGAAGATTTAATAGAGTCTGTTAAAAACCTGAATAACTTTATAGAAAAGTTTATCTCTGGGAAAGTCTTTTATATCTTGGTATTTTTTCATATGAAGTGGTATGACTGGAGCTTAATCAGCAACATGAGAAGGCAACTGCAGTGCTTATTTCTGTTGCCATGTTTTAGGAAGATTTTATATCCACCTGCCCACCTAATATGTGATTATTACTAGGCTGTTAACATTCAGGACCAGCACTGGTAAAAGATCTCTCATTAGGAAAAAGTATTCTTTCTTTCTTAATAATGTACTGTGGGGATTTCAGAAGGACATTCTGCTTGAAACACTCCAAAATCATTGATATAAAGAGAAGTTTTTGAAAAAAGACKCTGTATGCACAATATTTTACTTTTCTGTTCCAGCCTGCATGGAAATATTAGTGAATACATGTATTATTTCCAAGCATCAAACCGAAGTACATAGCAGAAAAGGCTGGAGCATTGACACAGACCATGCTCTTCAGGTTTTGTAGAAACTGTTCTAATAAACTAGCCCATTCACAATGGCTAGGACAGGTTGGAAGAGACAGATCACCAATGTTTTAATTTTGTTCTTTTCCCTTCTACTTATCAGCAAGACTACTGTGATGACTGTACCAATGTCCTCCTGGACTGCCCTGTCTCCACAGCAAGGAGATCAAGTGGGGAATCCCTGTGCTGACTTGTCTGCTGTGTGGGCATCATTTCTGCTGCAGGACCTGGACACTGACAGCAWTAAATTTGGTGGGAATAACTCTCTTAGGGTAGGACCATAGTTATGAGCTGGGTAGTGCTGCCAAGCTCACACCTTCTCATGTTCCCAATAACAGCCTTGGGGGTAACTAAGCTGAGCACTGCCTCAGTGTGATGGCATCATTTTCTCTCCATCTTTTGGCTTCACTGGCCAATAGTATTAAGAGGTTAAATTTCTGGTACCAACTTCACTTGTWAGCCTGAGTCTGTGCCTATGGGCTAAGAGTAGCTGGGCTAAGCTCTGCAGTTATTGAGGGATGCTGTGTGCCTTAAGCTACTCCAGATATTGGCAAAAATGGGTCAACTGACAGGCCCCACCAACAAATCCTACAGAATGTAGGGACAACAGGCTCAGTCTCATGACACACCATCAAAATTACCAGTTAAGACAAAAATCACTGGTCTTGACTCAAGGGGACTGGTCACCTTTGCTTAACCCAGAAAAGGAACATGTATAAATTATATGTGTTTGATAAATAGCCATGACTAAATGTGCCTTGGTACCTGAGCCTATCTAGTCCCCACACTCAAACCACAACAGACTTAACAATAGCAGACTAGCCCTTAAACATAAAAAATGGATAAAAAGGAAGATAGGAAAAAGTGAACAAAGAGAACAAATAAATCATTGCTGCATTGCTTACAGGATTTTTTTAAAAATAAATTTATTCCTACTTCAAATTAGTATCTAGTATTTATTGGAAGCAGTAGTCTYAGAAGTTCTCCTTCCTTGTTGGAAGTAAGATGTCAAATTAACTACAGATACTACACGGCAGGTTCACAATAGGAAAAAAAAAAACAGTTTACCACCCAGGCCCTTGGGAAACATACAGGGGAAAGGGAAAAAAGCAAAACAAGAGAGTGCAATAATAAGACATAAAAGTGAAGCCTGTAACCTGTTCTGCAAGGATGCAAGGGAAGAAACAGTCTGATACCTGAAGGGGTAAGAAGACAATTTGTCCTGGTGTCCTGGTTTCCTTTGGGATACAGTTAGCTTTCTTCTTAGAACTTAACATGTCAGCCATATGTTCCTTTTCTTAACAACTCTCGAAGGTACCATAAAGTATTTACGAGATAGGAAGTGACTGAAGAAACAGACCTTGTAAKAATGTGAKACCCAGTAAAATGTATCATAAAAGGCAGACATCCTGCTCGTTGTTACGTATCCCAAAAGAAGAAAAGAGCATGTGGGAAACAAGGATATGCTGAAATTCTTCAGGAAATTTTCTCAAGATGGGGAGCTCCCATGATGAGGGTTTTCTCAGCTCACTCCCCCCACCTCTCTACACCTTGAGCTTCCTTAGCAAATTGTTCGAAATGCATTTAGCATTTTGCCAAATAGATACTTCCCCTTCTGTTCATACAACCCTCACTTCTCACTCATTGGCAGCAAAATTCCACCTACCCAGTGGCTGCAGGTTGCTGTGTGCCTGCTGTCTGACTGTGGCAGGACATCAACCCCTCTGTCCTCTCTACCACAGAGGGCTGGTGCATATAGAAGAGATAACCCAGGGAATAAAAGGCCCAGCCAGGGCTCATCTCTGGCACCAAAAGGACTCAGACTTCAGCTAAGGATCAACATCGTAGTCCAGAGAGCAGATGTGGGAAGAGATAAAAAAAATATTCTTGACTAAGAGACACTGTTTTACAAGCTATAAAAGACACAGGAGTTATCACGGAGGCAGAAGCCTTTTACACCCTGAATCGTTTGAGACTTCTCCCTGGAGTTTGGAAGCAAATCCATGGTTACTTCCCTCTAGGGATTGAGGGAAAGGATCTCAATGCCCCACCAACAATTGGATAGTAAGATACATTGAATCATAAGTTATATAATTTTTTCGCTAGCTGTAACATTAATAGGTACCTTTAACCTTGCATTGTATATAACTACTAGTTGTTTCTCCTTTTATCCTTATTCCTGTGTAGTTTAAGTCTTATGTCTGTTAGTTTTTTGTCTATCAAATAAATAATTCATTCTATAATAGACTGAATYAGCCATTAATAAAGAGCTTGTGAACGAGAGTGGRTATATAGAGCTGGCCATCTCCATACTGCCTGCTGACAGAGGGCTCAGCAAAGGGCAAGGACTTATCTAAACCCCACACCCATTCATAACAGTGACTCCTTGTAGAAATATGGATTTTAAAGTACAGTAGGGGCTGCTTTTGCCAAAATTATTTCCAGATGGAATTCAAAAGAAACACTAAGGAGAGCATGTATGTCCAGCAGGCTGACAAGGGAAGGTGCTGGATTATGCTTAACCACTAAGTCTAACAATACAGGCATCTACGTGACAAGGCTAGAACCACATAGCCTTAGGATAATATGTAAAGATATATTATATATACAGCACACCAGATGAACTGCAATACCAACACCTAGGACTGGAACAGAGATTTCTTCTTCCAGTATATGGCAGTAAGGATCAAATAATCCTTGACTATAACCAGAAAGCACTGAATTTTGATTGCTGCTTCCTTACTTGCTGCTGTCACTACTTATGTATGCCCTGAGTATATGTCAATCTTAAAAAATGAGTGCAGCATGAGGAAAATGTAAATGTCACACAGTTAACCACAGTCTGACTGAACATGCCATGTCTGCATTTCCACAAGTCCTTAATACTGTCCTCTCAGGGAACYGTAACCATAAGCATCCTATAATTAATCAGGTAAACAATCAAAGAATGCTTTGAAAAACAATGAAGCGGCCTTTCTTTAAAATTACACTGGAGGTGGGATCTGGACTAAAGAACTTTATTACAAGTAGGATTTGCTATACTGTTGGTTATAATGYCTGGTTTCCAGGAAAAGCTGGTGTCTATGTAAACTTCAGTTCCAAGTCTCGATCATTTTTAATAGCCTTCTATATTTTTAGAAACAGTTGCATTGTTTAAAAAGACAGTTTAACTCCTTAAGTTGAAAAAAATATTGAGACACTGTAAATGGAGGTCAAGAAAACTTCAAGAAAAAGAGGGAAACACACAAATTAGTCCTCAGTGGTAACATGTGATGCCTCATTCTCCACTTTCATGAAGTGAAGGCAAGATGTAATAAGGAACAGGTAGACAAAAATCAAAATATTGTTCTGAATGGGAGAGTTTTGAAGCTAAACTTCTTGCACTGCAATGGTCCTCACCTTTTCCTAAAAGGACAGGAAGAATGCAGTAAAAATTGACTGAGGCATGTCAGTCATTCTTCAGCTTTGCATAAAATCTAAGGCAGATCTTTTCATGCTAAAAAAGACCTGGGACATTTGCAGATTAAGTATAATAACATTTTTATCAGTTTATATTATTATCTTATTATAAATGTTACATTGTCTTATTACCATAGATAAAAGTTGGTGGG
>CADDXX010000350.1:404493-463880 GCA_902810485.1 Alauda arvensis
TTTTGTTTGTGTGGGGCTTTTTTTGTGGGCTATTTGGGGTTTTTTTTGCGGGGAAAGTGAATTTTTTGGTGAATTTCTGTGGAGTTTTTAGGATGAAAATGAAGTCACTCATTTAATTTACAAAACTAGCTAAGTTAGTTTTGTAAATATACAAAAACCAACAAAAAAAAAAAAACCCAAACAATTTTTCTCACAGGTCTACAAAGTAAAAGCATCAGAGGCAACAGTCACAACTTGCAGCAAAGAAAAGTCCAACTGAGTATAGCAATAGGAAAGAACTTCACATGGTTAAACATCAAGAGCTGCCAGAGATATTCTAAACATGAATGGACAAAGCCCTCAGYGACTTGGAAGCTATCACCACTTTCAGCAGTGGGAACTTTCAAAATAAACTATTACATGATCTGTTAAGACGACTGATAAAGCCCATGGTGATTTATTCCTCTGAGGGAAGGAATMATATTAATGGGTCTGAATGAARCACAGTCTCAGTRTGACTTCAGAATAATCCTCAGGTGTTCTTCCACTGAGTTGTCAAATATTCGGTTTGGGATAGGAGCTTTTTTGGCAAGTGGTGTGAAAAGACCTCAGACTCTTCTCAGATACAAATTACATCACTGAACATTATCTACAAATATGGATTTCCAGAGTTACTAACAACACATATATGGGGCCTGTGTCAAGATATCATTATACCTTTTCCATTAAAAATTAGATTATTACTTTCAATCTAAAAGGCATCCTGTAACATTAAATTATAGCTAAATCCTTCCAGAATACAGCTTTTCTSTGAGTAATGCCAATCTGCATTCAACTTTGCACAGCATTTGACTATAGTGAAGATAAACAACAGAGGCTGAACCCATCAATATCCCAAATATTGATCCTGGAAAGCCTCATGCTTCAATCACAGTCAGGCAGTTAGCTCCTAACTGTTAAAAGTTTTAAACTACAAGGCCTCTCACAATGTCTAAACTCCAATTTACCAGTCCTGACACTGTCATAGCTTCAAGTGGATTAGATTTATTGAAATTTCAATTAAAGGACACATATATTTATCAAAGTTGTGATGCCTTTCTTTTATCTTGTTGATATGAGTACTCACCCTTAGCTGGACACTTTCCACATTTCAGGAAGAGATTGTTTTTCAGGGATATTTAAAGTGTCCTTTACATTCTTCTGTTCTATTTATCAGACTTCCTTTTAAGCTACTTATTCTTTCTGTCTTTAATAATAAAGGTTTTTTGTCCTGCTGAGAAATACTCATATTTATTTTGTGATGGAAGCTTCTAAGTGTTCTCAGAGTGGCAGCAAGACAAGCATATGATCTGACATTATAAAGTTCCTAAGGAATTACTTGATAGCTATCTTCTAAATATCTAGGTCAGCTTTCCAGAGCATGGAAAACAAATAATAAACAGTTAAATAATGTATTTTCTCCATATAAGTGATCTTAGTTTCAAAAGGAAGATTCTTAATAATTCACTTGATGTTTCAAAAAAGATAGAAAAAAAATAGAAATGGTTCATTATTAGCTTTTTTTTTTTAAATTGGTCTAAAATTCCACACCAGCAATGGTAGAACCATCACTGGGCAAACCGCAATATTAGCAGTTCTTGAGACAGAAATTTCCTTGGGTTAAAAAAAAGAAGTTTAGATTTTTTTGCAGATCCGTTCCATAGAGGTTTTCAAAAATAACATTTTTCTGTGTCCTTATTCGAGTCTGAGTTATATAGGAAAACCCACAGAAATCCATCATGGATTTTAACAGCATTTTCAGACACTGTCTCTATTTTTTTAATCAACAAAACAACTAATCTTGCTGCTTTTCTTCCTTATTCACCTAYTTTGCTTCATTCTAAGGCACAGCTTGTGAGCTGGAACATTGAGCATCCAGCATGCAAAGGTTTTTGTTATACTAATTCTATTAGACTCAAATAAGCCTCTGAGGAGTCCTCTTCCAATCAAGATGCCATCCACCTGTGTTTCAAACCTCTTTGCCCTGACCAATTCAGAGACAATTCAGCTCTGTGAGAAGGACCAATTTTGATAAAAGGATTTCTGGTTTTTTCTTACAAAAATAAAATACAAAATAAAGAAAATGCTTATGGAAAGAGGAGAAGCATAAAACTGTGGACTGTCAACAGGAGAAAAATGAAGCAATATACATGGATAAAAAAAAAATTACCATAAGGATGAGGTACTGTATGTAAGAAATCTATTTTAGCAGGTAAAGCTAGAAAGAGGTAAAGTACAATAGTACCTTCATTAAGTATAAAATTTAAAATTTATTGCCCTCCTGCTACTCCTTTAACTAAAATTGATATCTGTGGATGCTGACAGCCTGGTCAGAGAGAAATTTTCAAGAGAAAGTCAAATAACTTTCCCATACACTGGTCTGCCTAGCTGTGAGAGAGCTCAGCGAAACAAAACAATCCTTGCACCCAGTGTTTTGTACTTGTTGATTGCAAGACGTTTACAAAGGGGTGTGGTTTCTAATTTGCCAATGACGGTGAGGGGTGTTAATTAAAGGACCAATCATGTCCCGCTGTCTCAAAACAGTCCATAAAAAGATGTTATTTCWAATAAACTTTGCTATATGCCCTCCAAGAGGTTTGGAGCTCATTCAGCTGTCCCTAATGCAACAGTGACAAATMTCTCCCTGTCTGTCATACAATTAATTTATTTCTGTGAGTATTGCTAAACTTTAAATCTAGGAGGGGGAAATATCTTCTGTTAAAAATACTTGGCAGATAGGGAAAACTGTCTATTTTCAATTCACCATTTCTGTCAATACTTTTGTTCTTGGATTCTGTGAGCATGCACCAACTCGGAGAGTCACAGAATGAGTTTGGAAGGAACCACAGTTGGGTCATCTGGTCCAACGTCCCTGCTCAAGCAGGRCCATCCCAGAGCACAYRGCACAGGATTGTGTCCAGGCAGTTCTTKRAAATCCCCAGTGAAGGAGACTCCACAAACCCTCTGGGCAATCTGTTSCTGTGCTCAGTTACTTGCCTGTGAGGMTACTGTGAGAGACAGTGTCAAAAGCCCTACTGAAGCTGAGGTTCAGTTGTAACCCATCCAGGCAGCTGTTTCATCACCGAGCACAACTCCATCACTGCGACCCTGATGCACCCCCTTAACATCCGAACACCCCAAACAGAACACCAAGTCATGAGGACTTGCTTAGAACACTAGAATTTGCCAAATCTGAAGATCTGAAATGTACCCTGATTGCATGTTTAGCCCATAAATTAGCTAAATATTTATAGATAGTTATATGGATAATTGTTTTTATAAATGTAATATTATATTTAAAAATCACTGCAAAACTTCCCTAATTAGCTCCAAATCCAGGATGATTTTTAGAGATACTTAAAAGCAGCTTGTCTACTGTGAAAAAATTGAATATCAAAAAAAAAGCAGCTGAATTTACTTTTTTTTTTTTACGCCTTGAATTTCAAAATTTAAGGTGTATATGTAAACACACGTTTTTTCTCATTACTCTCTAATCCAAGTCCAAGATTGCAGGACGAAGTGAAATGGGCTGAATGGTCATTAAATTTACAGTAAGCCAGATATAAAATTTCTCATCRAAGGGGAAGCTTTCTCAACGCTTAAATGAATGGCAKATTACAAAACATGACACAGGAATAGACCTAGATGATGGTAGTAAAAGGTATTTTATAGTAAGAGTATTTTATCCTTGGTTATAATCTCTATTGCTGCAAGTCCATCACAGTAGCTTAGTGATCACTGATGTCTTTGCCAGTCCTCAGTGTAGCATTCAGAACTACACCAGACTAGCAGAGCTAAATGCACAGCTGCAGATCCTGTCAGTAAAAGGGAGCCTRGAAGCAAATGCATCCCACAAATGCTGTCCCATGTAAGTGGCTGGAAAAAAGTATTACCACAAGTAGAAATAGAACTTTTGCTTTCATTAATTTTGTATTCAAATTTCCCACCTAAGAGGAAAGGTCATTCTACATCCAGTTTTTTTTTTCCTCCTATGCATTTGAGGTGAGTACAAAAAGAAGGCAATAGTTAKTTCTATTTTTGTTGCAAATGGACTAGTTTGATGAATGTCCATGTGCAAAATAAAGATTAACTATGACTACCTGGGAATGAAAAAGTACAGAGAAAGGAGAATAAATCAATAAAACAATGTGATCCTTTATGACTACTATAGCATTGACTTTCAGGTTACAATTTTCTATTAATATTTTGAATCATACAGAACAGGGATGAAAACTATTCACTTTACCACTTGAAATATAAACCATTTATCTCTGGARTTTCTGTTATGTAACTGTAATTGTAAAACTTACCAAACTCCGTGCTGGAGAACCTCAGTAAGAAAACTTAGGGAAATAAGGGCAATGTTAACAATGTTTTCCAGGAAAGGGCAGCTCAGCAGGACTGCCCACTCTTCTTCCTCAACAGTAGGAGAGGTAGGAGAAATCCCTTCTGAATGGGTGTCATACCTAGAGCCACGTAATACTTTGCAACTCTAACMTAAATTACCATCTGAATTATACTTGAAATTCACTGACACATTGCAGTTACATCTACAACCAAGAAAAACTGTCTTTCTTTGCCACAGTCCAGGGAATCACTTCTTTTGAGGCTCTACCCATTACTGTGATCACTAGTGGTAATAAAATACAACCAGGGAACTTGGATTCATTTTGTATGCAGTGGCAGCATATCCCAGCTATGCCTTCTCTGCAAGGTCCATTACTTTCCAGAGTTTATTCCCAAATCCAGTTCCTTTATATTACRAAATATTACAAAAGCTTGTCTCCCTGCCCTTCCATCAGGAAATTCTATTTAGGGTACCCATAAAATGGAGGAGTAAAAGGCATCAAAATCAACTCAAATTTGATACTAAAAGGAAGAGGCAGACTTGGGTTGTTCAGGGTGGGTATTTGTACTGCTTTAGGTTGGAGTTTGAGAATGTTGTGTGGGGGTGTCCTGCTGTATTTTGGGTGTTGATCAAAGCATACACAGATTTGATACAGTATTGTATCAACTAGCTTGTGTTGATTCAATCAAGAAGTAAYCTAGGACTACGTAGGATAGAATTTTGATTCTTTTTCTATGAGATGCATACACAAGACATTTAAACACCACTGAGTCCAAAGCAMTCATGTATAATTATATGCACAGAGACTATATACTGACGTCTCATTATGTTTTACTATGACTCTTGCAACTAGTTTGCATACAACTTATCAGCATTACCAGCAATGCCTGTTAAAAAAAAAAAAAAAAGCTATGTTTTTTCATGCTTCTCAGTAAAGCAGAAAGTATATGCAAAGCTGATGAGTGAGGCTTATACTTATCTCAGCAAACCAACCAGAAGTGGACATGCCTGTCACCAATCAACCTTTTTAAACATTTTAAAGAGCAAGCCATGTTCCACAGAATTCCATGGACAAGTACATAATGTTTTGAATTGCTAAAAGCTAYTTCAAATTATTTTATGTGTGATATTAAAAAATTAATACAAATACGTACTGTAGCAGGAATGAAATATTTACATATTATAGAAGCAGACTCTCTAACATACTCACATATACACACACAGACACTCATTATATGCTTTTAGGCTTCTAATTCTTAGCAGAGTATCACAAATCCAGTTGATGTCACCAAGTGCCAGATTTTAAGTTTACATAACACATGCAATACAGCAAGCAGACAGAAACACTCTCCCTTGGCCCCCTCTGAGGAGGCTGCCATGAAYTGTGAACTCTAAGAAGCACCAGCAAAGTTCATGAAATAGATTTTATTCAGTTAAATTAAGTATATGTATTCCAAATTTAAGAACACTGTTTCACTGATTATATGAGGAAATGAAATACWTTACTTAGGGATGTTGATAACCTAGACACCCTTGCTGTACTGCTTATGCAAAATGCTACCAGTTTATCTAGTGACATTACCAAATGGTCACACAGAAGATTCCTCTATAGTTTAGAGGCACCACAGGCTTTGAAAATGCAACATAACTCAATTTTGGTTAAAAAAAAGGCCCCACATACGTGCTGGCACTGATTAAGCTCCATCTGTACCTGAAAGAGAATTACAGTGAAATAACTGCCCATCAAGTGTTCTCTCAGTCAGCTCAATGCCCTCGAACAGACATCCTGTCTGATACACAAATGAAGAAAACTGTGATGTATCAGTTTACTTGCCAAATGCTTTCACTGGGAAACACTTTTTCCTTTTCTCCCTTAATTTARTGGCCCAGCAATATTCGGTGAAAGAATACTTTAATTTTGGTATTTATAGACTTTTTTGCTTCTGTTAAGATTATAAATGTCATAATAAAGTATGCATAGCACTGATCAAAAATGCAGATTTTACACTTATGAATGTAGGTAAGCACAGAAGACCCAACAACTGATAATTACTTGTATTTCCATTACCCAATAAAATCTCTCACACTCCAGTATAAGGTGACCTCTGCAGAAGACATTAAAGTGTGCAGTCAAAAGCACAGAGATATAGAAGCACTTACATTTTCACTGTGATCACTTCCACTAACACAGACGACATCTTGTTTTTGAATTGTTAATACCTCTTTTGTAAGCTTCAGTCGGATGTCATAAGCATTTTCAGATACTTCATCATATAACAATGCAATACCAGTTTTAGTCTGCAAAAAAGAAAGGCAAACACAAAAATTTAAGACTATGAACATTTCATAATGGTGAATAATAAGCTCTATCCCATTCAATAAATAAAAAGCATACAAATGAGCATTATTTACAGAAAGCGGAAAACTGATTTGCTTTACCGTCTTCAAATGGATTAGACATAAAAACATCTTTTATACAGGAAAAGACAGGCTAAGTGGTCTTTGAAGTAGACATTAATATGCAAAGAGTAAAAAAAAATTACAGAAATTTCTCCATTGTACTCTTCCACAAAGAAATGCTGCTAATTAATGATGTCCTATTTGACTTTATTTATACAAAGACTTTTGAAAATGTATTACAAACAGGTAGGTATGTATAAATGTGTATGAACAYATTTTCYRTTTTTGGCAAGAAGTGGGGAAGTGAAATATTGTTCCTGTCTTAAAGATGTTTATTCCACTCTGTCAGAAAAAGAGCCGTACCCTTCATAAAAGTTGCCATTAAGATAAAGAGTTCTGTTACAGTAGAAAACTATGTTTTCACATTGTAAAATGTAACTTAACCCAATTGTTACAGAATTTATTTTGTTTAGGATAAGATGAACATACATATCTTAAGTTATATCATCACTGGAATAATAGCTAGTAAACTCCATAGGATAGTTAGCTATTTGGTATAAAAAATGTTTTCTCCATAAGTAGTAGAAAAGAAACTTTATTTTAATTTCTGGTTTATTCATTTAAATTTCCCACTAATATTCAGCCAGATATTTCCTTAAACAAAAACTGTGGTATTAGGACTGCTTACAGCTATTTATTAAAATATGACAACAAATTAAATTTCAGAMCTTTACATTCACTGCACAGGAGACAAAAACACCTGTTCTGAAATGAGTGTTCRTATTTAAAAGTACTATTTGTTTATTAATTTATAATGTATATTACAGCATCATCACAGCACTGCATGTTAAGCAAGTAAAGAAAAATGAAGCATGATTTAAGTTTTCATGGCAGTATTTGTATTTAAAAGAAGATTTAATATCAAGTTGTTAATCTACATTTTTTTAATGGTAGGCTGTATAAAAACGGAGTAATGGAATTAAAGAAGAAATATATCCCATGTACTGAATGAAAACTTGAAGGATTTTAAAATAAAATTAAACATGAAAAATTTGCTTCATAATATTTCCATTTCTATAAAATTAGGGAGAAAGGTCTGTGGTGATTGTCAATAAAACCTTTCTGTCTTTAAAAACAGGATCAGCTTGAGCTTGAGGCACCTAAATTTGGTGTAGCTCTATGTTGCAAATGAGTGTCAAAACCTCCCTTACAGCAGAAATAGCAAATGCAGCCTAGACAACAATTAAATTTATTCTGAATCATATAAATAGCAGTTTCTCAGGTGAATTGTTCATGTAGTTGGGCTATCCCTGGGATCAAAGAAATTGTCCCCATGTAGGTCACTTCTGCCATTTAAGACACTGAGATATCATACAACCTCTGAGCATGCAAAGCTGACATAGGCATTTTAGCATACCCAAGTCCTTTTCTAGCTGGAGGCAAGACCAGATTTCCATGTTTATAATGAGATACAAACATTGGTCATGTCAGCAGACATCCACATGTAGCTATCTTCAACTTGTAATGGATGTCACAGAAGTTTTACAGTACAGCAATCACGGAACAGCTTGGGCTGGGAGGGTCCTTAAGGATCATCTATTTTCAATGCCTTAGTAGAACACCTTCTACTAAAGCAGGTTGCTCAAAGCCCTGTCCAGCATGGCCTTGAGTACTTCCAGGAATGAGACATTCACAACTTCTCTGAGCAACCTGTTCCAGTGCCTCACTRCCCTCACAGGGAACAATATCTTTCTAATATGTAACTTAAACCGATGCTCTTTCAGTTTAAATAATGGGACTCTGCCCTGTCCCACTATTACACACCGTTGTACAAAGTCTCTCTCTTGCTTTCTTGAAGACACCCTTCAGATACTGGCAGGCTGCTCTAAGGTCTTCCAGGAGCCTTCTCCTTCCCTGATTGAMAAACCCCAATTCTCTCAGTCTTTGTAAGAGAAACCCACATCTGAAACAGCTGCTTAGAATCTGTCCAGGCACCACTGAGCAACAGACACCTCTGAAGCATGAGTCTATCTCATCTCTTTTATAGATCTGTCTAGAAGGGAACAAGTGACTCACAGCTCTCTACTTTGAGTTATAAGGTAAAYATAAATAACAACTCAAATATAAGTGTCTAATTGTGGGCAGACAAAYCTATTCAGTATTTCCTGGGTATGTCTAAGGGAAAGAAAGTTCAGTCATGGTATAAAGCCTTAATCATTCTCATTTGTTTGGAATACAACATTATTTTTCCAAGATTTTGATTATTTTCACATTTTCAGCATGTGTGCATGTCTTATCAATACATTTTTGTGAATGACAACATATGAAAACTATGCCTGTACCATCTGSCTAAAAGCCATGCTGCCAGCAGGAAGTATTTCTGAACAGGAGAACTACAGCACTGAAGAAACACTTTCCCTCAATTTAACTGCTGTTCAGATGTTGTGCATCACTGTCCCACCTGGACTGGTGACCACTGTTACTTTTGCKGTGTACCAGAGAATGCTTTACAGAAACACTGGAAGAACAGAGCTCTGGAGCAGCTCTTTATACACCCAGARCAATTCTCTGGCTAGAAATTTTTACATAAGTGTCCTGATTTAGGACAAATTTTGGGCGGAAATCTCCAATGGGGTCCCTATAGAAAAGCAAATTGAAGTGGCCCCTCTCCCTACTGGTTTGGGAAAAAATTTGCTTCAGGAAAAGATTTCCTTAGAGAAAAGTGGAAAAAAAACCTGTTTATTTAACAAGCAAAGTGTTCACAAGCATAAAAAACCAAGTAATATTAAACAATAAAACCTCTTGCTGTTCTGGAGAGATGGCAAATTCACAGAGTCCTTGTTGTGGGGTGCAGCTCGGCTTGCTCAGTGTCTTATCAGCCCCTCCAGCACTGGAAATGCTGCATCCTGACCCTGGAGGGCCACAGGTGTGAGCTCCCGGTGTTTTTCTGTGTTTTCAGTCCAGAGCAGGCTGATCAGTTCCAAGAAAAAGAAAAGCCACAGTCCAGGGAACTCCTCTGCTTCAGCTAGCTAAAAAACTAACTAAAAGCAAAGGAGAGCTCTCTCCATACTTTTCCTGCCACAGACAACACAGTCTGTGTGAAGAGAGAAATGCGGGGAGCAAGTGCAGTTTCTGATAACGAGCTCCACACTTCTCTACCCCTTCACTCTCAGAACCAGTCCTCAAGGTGCAGAACTCAATATCCAGCATAAACAGAACAGATGATTGGGGATACAAGCCAGGGATAAAGTCCTTGGGGATAAAGTCACCCTAGGACAATATGYTTAGAAGAAACATAATGAAAAAAACCCTCTAAACTGTCATTTGTAACAGATGATCAGGCAACAAATGAAATATGCAGATTGACCTATTAAATAGTTCAGCATTTTCCACCACACTATTTCAACTGAAGTCCAACTGAAGTTCATCTATTACTATTACACTACCTTACACTATTACACTGCTCCAGCTACATCACAGTTCATCTAACTCCTGATGTAATCCAAGATGATGTGCAGTAGTACCTTATTTGCTTTCAGAATCAATAAGGGTAATCTGGATTTCTTTCAGCCTTTCAAGTCAGCTTTTTTTGAGACCATTATAAATGGCTTCGAATCAAAGTTCAGCACATTCCCTTGTTCTCTCTTTGTGTTAAAGAGATGGCACACTTCATTCTAGTGGACAAATCCAGGTCCTGACAAAGGGTTTCTTCAAACAAGGACCTKTAAATGAGAACTTAGTCTTTGCATGTATATGTATATCTCACATTTAACTAGCTATGTTCATCTTGATTTCTCATTTAAAAACTATCTATACAGTAGCCTATACAGTAGCCATTCTAGGTAACAGAAGTCCTCAAAAGCTGAGGACTGAAAAGTAAAAATAACTCTCCAAAATGATATAGTATTGTTAGAGATCCTATGTTTTGTAATAAAAAGCATGCAGAAATTTCATAGGGAGTTACATCTCAATAGGATTTCAGTGCTTACATTGAGAGGTAGGGGAATACAAATTTAAATTCACTTGGATGGAAGAAGAAATTAAATGTTGATTTTCATMTCTCTGACAGTTTTCTAGACACTGGCTTCAGGAAGAGGAGTGTGTGGGTGTTCATGTGCAGATTCACTTATAGTGGGAGGAWGAGAAATGAAGATCAGTAGTATAAGCATCACAGCAGCTTTGACTTTTAAGAAAGCATAGACACTGTTCTGTTTTTGAAAAAAAGAAAAAACACTGAAACCTACTTTCTCAAACCAGCTCAAAAACTGTCAGTGCCACAGAAAACATTCCTCTCTAGAGGGAGCTAGAACGGCAGATGAATCCTTTTATCAGTTTTATTGTTGACTACTTAAGAAGGTCCCTAGCCAGTGTACTTGCTTTAAAGCACTCCCTGTTCAGCAGAATGTTTTGGGACCCTACACAACRTAACATGACTCTTTCAATGTGCTGTATCTTCAGGCTAAAGCTTACTGCTGCAAATTGTTTCAAGGTAGGCATYTCTACAACAAACTTCAGTCTTCTTGGCATGAAATACTTGTCTGCACTGCTGTAAGCTTTATTTTGATATAACTTGCAAAAAAAATCCTCTGCATTGAGTTACATTGGTTCTCCAGCAGAAAACACCATTTGCTGATCTTAGTCTTTAATAAATACATCCATAGCTTCAAGGGCACTGCAGTTCAATTTTTATCTGCTAAAATTMATTCCTAAATGACCCTTATTCATAAATAAAATTCTTTAGGCACTATTTTTGAACATTTTTTTCCCACTGAAATGCCACGTTATATTTCCAGATTAATATTTATCAGCAGCACTTATACCTCACAGGTCTAGTGATAAAATTCTCTAATCCAATTTAATTTCTTAAAATGAAATTAACTCTGTTGAAATTACATATCTRTGGTATACTTATGGTTGGAAAACCTGCTGAGAACACATAGGAATTGGAGTCATTGATTTTTTATCCTACATTTTAAGATTAGGAAGAAAGAGAACTTCAGGCAGCCCTACACACTGCCCTGAGCACTAAGTTACAGTAGRCTCACATCTACTCTCTCTGTCACAACTGGTTTGATGTTTTCTACACCACATTTCCTATCATGATCAAAAGAGAAAGATACTTAGAGAAATTCAAATTTACAATATCCTTGACTAACATAAAAGGATTTTAAATGGGATGAAATATAAAGGAAATAAAAAGTGCAAGGTGTTACACTATAGGAAGAACACTCATCTGTATTGAAGAAGAAAAGCCTTTCTTCACCATGTCTTAAAGAACAGAAACAGGTATGTACCACTGGGGATTGGCAGAAAAATAGGGGCATCAATATTTTGTTGTTGCAATAAAGGCAAACATATGCTTTCTTCATATTCTTTCCCACTGATTTGTTTTTTTCTCAATCTTACAAGACAGTACCTGAAACTACAAATAAAAGTTCAGTTCTTCTGCTGGGTAGTAGAGAAGGCTCCTAAACACTGCTGAGTGTGAGGGAGCAAAATTTCATGTCCATGAAGTAATCCATCACTAGTGTTGCATTTAATACATCTTAGTATATTGTTTCATTTTATACAGTATTATGTCAGTGTTGTTTCACAGCTGCACTACATCTAAGAGGTARTGAGCTGAAAAGGGTCAAGACAGAAACAAAAAAAATTAGCAGTGGTCAGAGATCTGTAAAATAGGGTGTGTAAGTAATTCAATATAAATTCAGGTTATTTAATTTCAAGACTGCATATACGAGAACATAGTGACAGTTTTAAGTACTTAAAATCTATTAAAAATAGAGCAATCAGGAAAGAAAATAATTCAGAAATCTCCTCCTTTCAATATATTCTGGTTATGAGGAAGCTGAAGTCCTTGAACAGATTGCTTGGATAAATTATGGACATCCATTGCTAAGGGATTCTGCAAGGAAACTGGACAAACATCTGCCCAAATGGTACCAGAATCCTCTCACAGGACAAAATCCCAGAAAAGAAAATCTCCTTTAGATCTATTTCATGCTAATATTCAAAATTATGTGACTTCTTGCATATGAATAAACTTCTGAATCCAGGAGAAAACCTGACTGGCTTTACAAGGACACCTGGACTGAACAACTTGCAACTGCCATAGGATGGGTGAAAAAATAACTATTAAGGCCTGAAGATGTTTATCACTTAGAGGCCTTGATAAAGGATGAGCGACATTTACAACAAACTTTGTAAAGAGCCATAATTTTTATAGTGCTTAATCTAAAAAGMTGACAGTACCCTAAGAAGAAATGTGCCCATGTCTTTCATGATGAAAAGATAATTCCAGGCTTAAGGGGCCTTGAGTAAGAACACAAATGCACACTTTTCAATGAACCAACATGGGACAAATGGGTAAGGCAGTAGATAGTGAGAGCAGTAGCACATCTGTGGAACACAGAGAGTCAATGATTCCATTAGCATCACAAACACACAAAGAACCATTCATTAAAACTAAAAGCAGACAGAAATAAATTATAACTTGCTGAAATCAGTCATACAGAGCACCCTTAAAGAGCATGTTTTTTCCTGTAATTACACAAAGTTGTCCTTATTCTCAGTTTTAACTACAACTTTTACACCAAATGACAGTTTCACAAATGCAGACAAAAATACTTAACCCCAGTACTCCTTCCTTTAAGAAATTCTGACTATAATGACAATGAAGCCATTAAACAGACTATTTGGACGATAGGTAATGGTTCCCTGGTACTATGAGGGTGAGGGGTTCTGTGAACAAGTCAAAAGCATCTTGAAAAATGTTATGTAGAAGAAATGGTATGGATTTGTCCCATATCTCAAAAGAGTAGTTCAAGACTCCTGTATTAGGGGAGAAAACAAAAAAAAATCATTTTACTGTCATATGTAGGAACAGATCTGGAAAAGTAAGAAGCCCAGCCTCAAAGCAAGGCAGTTCTGTGACCAGCCCAGCTGAAAGCCTCTAAGGTTGAAGGTTGTTCCCCGCTGCTGGGCACCCAGCTTTAGTGTTTGACTGTCCTCATGAGGAAAGGCTTTTCATCCTGTCCCATTTCAAGTTCCACTTCCTGTCTCCTGCCCATGCAGACACCACTACGAAGAGCCTGGTTCCATCCTCTTGATCTCCTCATTGAGATGGAAAGGCTGCATTTAGGTCCTGATGAAGCCATCTCCAGGCTGAACAAGTCCAGCTCCCGCACAGGAAAAAAGCTTCCAGGACCAGTCAGCTTGGTGGCTTCCCAATGAACTTTCTCTGTGTTATCAGTGTCTTTTTTGTACTGGGGGAATATAAAATGCATACAGTAGTCTACATTCTAATGAGCACTGTGTAGAGAAGGATAATCCTTTCCGTTGATCTCCTAGTTGTACTCCTCCCAATTCAGCTCAGGACAGTATTCACTTCTCTGCTGCTGACTCAGTATAACTCACTACCCATCACAACCCCATGAGGCTCTGCTCCCCAGACAGGCAGGCCTCAGCCTGTATCACTGCCAGGGGCTCTTCATTCCCAGGTACAGGATGTGGCACTTGTTGGATTTTATGAATATAGTTCAGTAATTTCTTGAATTTTTTGGCAGTCTGTTAGCATTGCCTAGGTGTCTGTCAATGATACCATACTGACAGCACTCTCCAGTTTGGTGTCATCAGCAAACTTGAAAAACGAGCCCTTTGTGCCCTCTTCTAGGTCACTGACAAAAATGTTAAAGAAGATGGGTCACAGGATAGAGATCTGAAGAACACCACTTGCCACAGGAATCCAGGCAGAGGATACTGCATCAACCACCACTCCTAGTCTGAGCATCAAAGCAGTTGTCCACCCACGCATCGAGATGGAGGTTATGGCAACAAAGTAGCAAACAATCATTTATTTCCTTACACCAAAATACTACTAATACCAATAACAATGTTAATAACAAAACTGCATTAAAATAATAATGTATTAAAATAATGCATTAAAAACATGTTAATTTTTAAAAATTTAGAAAAAAAATTATCATGCTTATTGCCACTATAGGTAAAAATGTCAGAAGATGATACAGAAAATATCTGGATGGGAGTAGTATCAGGTATTTTTCTGCTCTACTACTGCCATCTCTCAGCACTGTCCAAGTCCCTTGTACAGAAGGATGCAGCACTGCCCTTACATCCATTAGGCTCAGCAATCCTGCCCACCCCATTGCAGAGTCCAAAGGCCAGGCCAGACCCATGGCAGGAGCCACGACCCTGCTTTCACACCCTGCACATGAAGCCCCACACGTAGTCCACCAGCAGCTGCTTCTGCCTTCCCAAAGGAGGCCCTGCAGCTGGGAAACAGCACCAACACCAGCACTGCTGCAGATGATGGAACTCGTGCCTGCCCCAGTGGTCCAGCCTTTATGCTACTCCTCATGTCTGAAGGGAAATATTTTGAAGCAGTTTTAAGGGAAATATTTCAAATTAAGATAAAACCAAGTTAAGACTGAATTTCATTCCAGCTGGAAAGAAACACTGTCAATGTAAATTTTTAACACTGAATTATTTTTAACAATACAAAATAAGCAAACCTCACGCATTTTAAACTAGAATAATATACAATCAAATTGATCTAATAGCTACCCAACTTTTATGATGTACTTGGAAAATACACAGCTTCTTTCAGCTCCTATTCAAAATAAGCACACCCACAAGACAAACACAAGGGAAATTACAGGAAAAAATACCACAACTGCTTTATAGCCTCAGTAAGAAGCTAGTAAGACTACTTATGCTTGTCATATCATTTTTCAAGATTGATTTTCAGGCATTTTTAGTAGAGCTGTAACTCAATTTCATAATTTCATGATGTTCACAAACGTTCTCAGTGAAGAAAATCACAAATTTCTGATAAATCCTTTCAAAAAGGTGATTCACATTCATAACAAAACCAGTGGAATATCATCTGATGGACACCATTGATTCTCATGTAAGTCAGTTAAGACTAAAGATACTGAATTATAATGTACTGTAAATTTTAAATGCACTCTTTGATAAGAATCAGCATCAGAAATAAAGATGGGCAAAACTARGTATTGAGGAAATCTGTGAGTGAATTTTTTCCTAAAGCATTGATTACATCTGAAACATGCACCTTCAACAGTACTGTTTTGATAAAGTTTTTGTTGTTTGTTTTTTTACATCTCCATTTATTAATAACAATATTATGGATTGGCATTTCAACATACACAGTTGTAAAAGGTGTATTAACATTGCAAGTTTTTAGAAGATTTTAACTGCAGTATGACAATATCACTTTCTAACAACTCGGAACATTTTTCCTAAATTTTCAAGGGTAATACTCAAGGTAACAGAAGTTTGAAAAGATGCTCTCAAGATATAAAATTTAAAAGTCTATTGTGTTGCTTACATCACAACTTATTCAATAGTCAAGAATAGCCTTAGGGATTCATATCTGTTAATGACATTAGCCTTGCAAGAAAAGTGATTAACAGCTGGCTCCCAATATCTGTGATCTTAATCAGTATGCACTAATATCTTGTTTAATTACTGCAAGCTCAGTACATCATGAACTAATTAGATATGATTGATTGTTGTCATTCTCATGCACCTCTCAAAACATCTGACACAAATATTTGAATTCTGAATTTGAAAAGTGAACGTCCAGAATATTATGTCAGAATAAAAACTGTCTTCTTAAAAATTCTAACAAATGCTAATAGAGACACATGGTTAAATGTTCTAATAGAAATTCTAACCCAGAAAATTGTCAAGGCTCAAATTACTAGAAAAACTGCCTGGTTTTATTTTGACTTAGATAGTGTCTTTAAGTAAATGGATTAAGAATAATATAACCTCAGAATATAAAGATGCTGCTATGCTTAGAGCAGTTTCCTACCAGTCCAGCAAGAAAGCATAAATTTCACACTTCAAACTAAAYCACTTAGCAATAGCTGGAAAAACCCCACAACATTCCCTTTGGAGATCATTTAAGAAACAGATTATCAGAAAATTAATGTGATTATTTCTTTTGTTGATACCAGAATCTTGCCCTGGTGTGGCTTCAGCTGATTAACAAATATTCCTGCTGTTATATCAAAAGGCAAACAAAAAACTAAGAGCRTAATAAAAACACCTCACTCATTTTCTTAACCTAGAATATCCAAGTAAGAGAAAAAAGGCATTAGTTTTTGKAGGTTTTTAGAATACCAGATTTTGATTCATCCTGCTTTTGTTATCCTTCCCCTTTTGACTGATACAGGTCCACTACATTAATTCTTTTTCAAACTTTTGCAYRAAATTGATGTTTTTTKTKTTTYTYTTTTTTTGTCCTAATAAACTGTTGTGCTACTTTGCTAAGAAAACCAAAAAGAAAGGTATATCTAACTGCTTAGTTTCTGAATAAGATGGAAAACAGGTCCAACTAGYAAAAAAGTACTAAAGCTTTCTGCAGAAGACAAAAACAAACCAAACAAACAAAACAAGAAGAACAAAATAATAATAAATAACCAGTTTCAAGATCTTAAACRCTTATCCCTCAGAAACTGGAAGTATATAAAGAAAATAGCACAGAAGAAACAGGAAACATAGRAATGCTGAAGGATTTTTGCAATACCATGTAATTGAAGAAAAACTGCAGGCAATTTAAGTATTGAAAAGCCAATGTTTTATTTGAATTCAGACTTCAGACAAAGATTTCTTACGATGGAGAATATGTATTCTAAACCACTTTTCAAAAGCAAGAAAACATGCAATCAGAAATAGCAAGTGGAGATATAGATTCAGCTCTCATTAAAAAAAAAAAAAAAAAAACAAACAAACATGGTCTGGGATGAATGTTTGTCCAGAATTCAAAGAAACTCCCATTTTTAAAGCATATACAGTCTAGTCTCATTAGCATCAAGACAAACAAGAAGATCTGGAACTGATGCTAAGTCTGATCTTGGCAGCTGCATATAAAACTTGTTTCATATCTTTCTCARCTTCAATAATTTACTGATTGACAACCAGTACATGCAACTGACTGATACACTGGCCCTGTAACTATTTGACTTAAGCCTATGGAGGTGYATTTACACATCTGGATGCATGCATCACAGAATGAAAATAAAAWTAGGAAAGGAAAACAGGTAGGGAACAATCAAACATTTCTGAGTAAAAWGGATTCAAAAGTAAGATCCTTGACAAAAGAGTGGACATTTTAARGGTTTTGATAAAATGTTGCCAAAAATCTGTATTTATGAGTGATAAATGTGCAGCAGTATTTAATTTTATCCAAAATAAYCTCTCCAGTGTCATCTGTCCCCTGATGCTGTTGGTCACAGAGCACTGGGCTGCCACAGTACTTGACTGACACCACAYGGAAAGTCTCATCCCCACAGACTGGGGGTGAAGCTGATCTGTATCATCCACTACAGACCATGGCAAAGGGCACTGAATGAGCTCTGACTGTACTTGTAGGGGGAGCAGGCAACTGAGGGAGAGGAGCACAAGCTTCTCTGAGCACAAGCTTCTCTGTGCAACAGCAGTGAGTTAGGAAAAGAGAGCTCCTGCATAAAGTGRGCAGCAATCAGTGCTTAGCAAGGTGGAGCATTAAACAGAAAATAGCTGGCAAAGTGACACCAGAATTTTTAACCCAAGGCCTTCAGGAAATCTTATGRTAACCCTCCTGTCCCAGAAAGAGGGACAATTCTGGTGTATTCACCAGAGCAGYACAAACTCCTATCACTGAGAAACAGCAGGAGGAAAGGATGGGACTGAGGGGATTTATTTTAATTTCAGAACATGGAACCAAAGAACTAAAACAGATTCAGAAATAGACAAAACCCTGACAGCTRAAGGAAGAGAAAGCAGAAATTTTAATTGTTCCTTTCCAGACAACATCAACAGCATCATGAAGTCACAGCAGTACCATGGCAGAACTACTGTTGRGTTATCTGTGGTATTTCACAGTGGAAAGGCAGAAGGAAATAGCATCCATGAGTGCACAARTATTTTGGTGATAAAACATTGAGAATGCAAATTCCTTTGTTGTGTATATTTGAAGCATACTTGTGAAAGGTCTGTGTTCAGAAAAAGTACATGACCTTAAATACACTATCAACAGTTTCACAGTTTTATGCAAGTACACAAGCCACATTTGCAGGGCAAGAAACATTATTGTATTTTGTGAAGGAAAGCAGGAGTAGAGGTATGGGTGCGAGAAGGCAGGAGAATAGTTCTTGGTATAACAAAGMTTAGTTAYRGAAGATAAAAAGAAGATTAAAAYGAGAACATRAAACAGTARGAGGAACTACCAGTAATAAAGGCAAAAAGATAAAAATTAAAGAAAATTAATACTAAAAAAWGAGGTAATTTCTAGAAATTGTATGCTTAAGAYAGAGTAGCTGYCCACTGACAAACACATCTATCTTTTGCAKGAATGATCACCATAGGTTACTAATCTGTAAAAGAATCTGACATATAAGCTCTACTCAGAGTATTAAAAATATGTGTGAAAAATGGAAACAAAAYTTACAAAAGCTGTGTGCAGCAAACATGGTATCCAATATTTAAACATGCAGCTAAGCAAGAAGTCATAAAAGACAGGATCCTGCCTGAGGTTTGCCACTGCTTCTCCCATTCTCACAAAGCTCTCTGGGATGACCAATAATGGAAACTGTGCCTTTGCACTCCACGACTTCCTTCTCGTCTTGTGCCAGTCCAAAGATGGATGAGCCAACTTAATGATGACTGATAATTGCTTACTTAGTTCCATTTTTGATGCCACACCTATACTTATATGTGTTTAACACCCCTTTATATACTGTTATACTTTCCATTGCCAATTTCTGCACAGTAGAAAACAAGAAAACTATGTGCTTTTCTATGGAAGTGTTAAGGGGATAAACTGTTACAGTCTTTCTGTGGCGTGTTGGTTTCAGACTTAACTATTCCTTACAGCTGAAAAATTACTGTGCTGCTTTTATTTTTTTTTTAATGCCATTGCACATAAAACCATCAGATCAGGATTTTCTGTTTTGCAGATAAGGATTTTTTGATTAAAGGGTGCAGTACAGGGCATCTCCCCTGCTCCTGCTTAGATTCTCTTCATTACATGCATGTCAAAGTCTTTAGCTTTTGTTACCYTCCTTTGATTTCTGTACTACAGGGATACATTTTCTGTATTCAGATGATTCTCATTGGTGTTCATGGGCTATTAAAAATCCTGGGAGAAATCTTAGATAATCTCCCTCCATTGCTTGTACCTGAAACTCAGCTATTATTTTCTTCTTATAAAAGAGGAACAGCATTCTAGCACAAAAAAATCCTAGGGATTTAATTTTAATCCCAATGAAGTTGAAGTCAATTGAAAATTCTCAGTCAAGTCAGGCTTTCATTGTAAAAATAATTAGYTTAAATTTTGTCACAAATGTTGACAGCTTTTCAAGTTGTAATATTCATAGCACAGTTATTACCATAACTATAAAAATTCATGTAGAAGGACATATTTCAGGATTCTGCAATTTTCTTACATAAAATCCACCTGAACCATTTTGTCGACTGCTATCAAGACCCCCAAACTATGCTGGTTTTCATATTCATTAAAAATTCCTTCAAGGTTCTGAACAAGAAAAGGGTACATCACCAAATTATAAACATATGCAATGTCATAATTTAGAAATGAAAATGTCACTTAAAAATATCTAAGTAATATAGTTTTAAATTCTACTATTTCCAAGACAATGTCAAGGGCCAAGTTACCTACTAAATACTTCAAGTTAATACAATGAAAATATTTGTTAATAAACAATGAAGAAAAAATCACACACAAATGAAGATTTAGTAATTGCTTTAAAAAAAAAGACAGAGAAAACTGAACATAAAAACGAAAACCTTATCAGACAGTACAAGAACCTTTCAAAAAATTATAGTTGAACAACAGAATAAATCTCTATGGAGATGTTAAAAAAAATTATGAAAGAGAAACAAGGACCAACAAAAAACTCAATCACAATCATACCAAAYAATCTACTTATGAATATGCAAAAAAATCCATATTAGTAGCCCTCTTTATTGCTTGTTTTCCTGRTTGTGCTAGGGTTCGGTTTCTTTTTTTTATTTTTAGAATGATCAGTTATTAAAACAAAAAGCAATGTGGATCTTTTTTTCTGAAATCTGATTTTTTTTATAAGCATGGAAATGCTAATCATACTCATTTTTCTGCTCTCATAAAGTGAGGGGTTTTTTGTTTGTTTGAGACTGTAAACATAATAAAAAAATTCAAACTTACAGGAAAACACTAGCACAGAAACATTGAAGGGCTAAAGATGGAAGGGGCTTCTGGAGATCATCTAATTCAAAGCCCTGTGAAAATCATAGAATGTTAAGGTGTTGGAATGTACCTAAAGGTCATCTAATCCCAACCCCTCCCTCAATAGGCAGGAACACCTTCCACAAGACCAGACTGCTCTGCTCAGGATCATGTGCAATCAGGCTTTGATATTGCCAAGGATGGAAATCTTGGATAAACAAAGATGGGACCTTTTCCAGTGTCTGACCACCCTCACTGTGAAAAATAAAAAACAATCCTCATTCAACAGATTTTCCTGTGTTCCAATTTTTGTTCATTGCTTCTCTCAGTGGCCACTTCTGAGCACTCTGGCTCAGTCTTCATTGCCACCTGCCAGCTGTGATTTTTTCCACATTGGTAAGACTGCTCTGAGCCTTCTCTTTGCTCTACAGTCACAGCTCTCTCAGCCTCTTCTCATATGCCAGATGCTCCATCTCCTTGATCTCTTTGGGCCTTTGTTGGACTTGCTCCAGCATGCCCATATCTCTCCTGCAGTGGGGAGCAGAGGACTGGACACAGGACTTGAGATGCTGCCTCCCAATGCAGTGCTGAGCAGAGGGGCAGGATCACCTCCCTCCACCTGGTGGCAATGCTCTGGCTAATGCAGCTGAGAGAGCTGCTGTCTTTAGCCACAAGGCTGCATTGCTGGCTCAGTTCGATTTGGTGACCACTAGGATCTGGTCSTTTTCTGTAAAGTTGTTTTCCATCCTGTCAGCTTCCAGCCTCTACTGGTGTCTGGAGTTATTCCTTCCCAGGTGCTGACTGTACACTACCCTTTCTTGAACTTCACATCAGCCTGTTCTCCAGCCAGTGCCGGTCCCTCTGAAAGGCAGCACAGCCATCTGATATTGTCAGCCAGTCCTCCCAGTTTTGTACCATCYGCAAACTTTCTGAGGGCTTTCTCTGTCCCAACATCCAAGCCATCAGGTGGTAAACAGTACTGGATCCATTACTGATTTCCTCAGTATGRCACTAGTGACAATCCTCAACTTGGACTTCATGCCACAGATCATAAGTCTTTTGACTATGGCCAGTTTTAAATTGCACTTCCCCATTAATCAAGTACATACTCCATCAATTTGTCTACRAGGATATGATGGGAGCTAGTGTCAAAATATTTGCCATATGCAAGATAAATATCCACTCTTAGATCCCCATCCACCAATCCAATTACTTCATTAGGGGTGACTATGATGTTGGTGAGGAGAAATTTCCCCATTATAAATCACTGCAGAGTACTTCCAAACACCCTCTTGTCTATTATGTTTGGAAGTGCATTCCAGGTTRTCCTAGGATGATGTTATGATGTTTGTATCYCCAATTTGAATTTATGCTGGATGTTGCACTCTGWACASGGCAGTGTTGGGTCTGGGAGCAGGGGGGAGGGGGAGGTGCAGTTTTGTTTTCAGAGGCTCTGCTCCTCCAAGTGGCCTTGAGCATCCGGGGTTCAACAACACATGGCGTGGGATGGAGAGGCTCTTTTTTCTTCTTTTCTTTAGTTAATTAGTTAGTGTAGCTAGCTTAGGCAGAGAAGTTTTTTTCCTTTGATTTTATTTTCTTTTTTTTTGCCTTTCCCTGGAACTGTTCTAATCTCTCTGGACTGGRAACCCGGGGGAGCRCCGGGGTTCTCGCAMCTGGGACCCCCCAAGATCCACCCTGTGCAGCAACTTCTCCTGGCACCAGAGAGTCTGAGAACAGAGCAACCACCTTCAGGGGWGACCTTMTTTCTGAATTCATGATCTCTCCRGAGYAGCACAAAGTTCTTGTCATCTGGTATTGYTCAATTTATTGTGCTGGGGAGTGCTTTGCCTATTTAATAAACAGGTTTCTTTCCACTTCTCTCTGAGGAAGTCTTTCCCAAACCAGATAGGGGGAGGTAGGGTAGCCCCTTAGGAGGTTTTCTYCCATATTTGCCCTAAACCAGTACACAGGTGAATTTGCTCTATTACCTCTCCAAGGATCTCACCAAYGATCCACGTTTATTGCCCTTCTCAAAGACAGGCTTTCCTCCAGTCCCAACTGCCATCATGTTTCAAAAATTATCAGAAGAGGCCTTGCAATAACCAGCCAGCTCCTTCGCCACTTTTGGAATACCTTCTGTTAGCTCCTGGCCACCTGTGTATGTCTGGTCTGTTTAAGTGTTCCATAACCTGATCCTCCTCCAACAGGTCAAAGTCTTGATCACTCCAGATTTTCCACTGGTATGGGACACCCGGGTTTGCAGATGCATTAGGCCATTGCAGGTGAAGAAGGCACTGARTACTTTGGCCTTTTCCACATCCTCCATCAGATTCTTTGTACCACTCAGCAGAGYCCTTTCACTGCTGATGAAGCTGTAGAATCCTTTCCTGTTACCCTTCATGCCCCCATGAGATTCAAATCTAGGTGGCCTGTGGCTTTCATAAACCCAATTCCTACATGATGATACAGTATCTCTACATTCCTCCCAGGTCACCTATCCCTGCTTTCACCTCTTGTATGCATCCTTTTTGTATTTGAGTTCAGTGAGAAGCTCCTTGTCTGCCATGCAAGCCTCCTGCTGTCTTTGCTTGTTGGGATGGACTGTTCTTGTGCTTAGGGGAGGTGATCCTTCAAAGTCAGTGAGGGGTCTCTCCTCTCTCCAGGACTTCTATGAATCCTACTGGATTCTTTTAAGCTGATCTCTGAACAGCCCAAAGCCTGCTTGCCAGAACCCTGAAGTCAGGATCCTGCTTTTTTACTTCTTTTCTCCTCCAAGGGGCTTGAACACCCATCATTGTGTAATTGAGTAAGGGAAAGAAACATGACTGAGAATATTGTCATCAGATCTGGAAATTTATTTATCATACTTTTTTTTTAGCATATATCTTATAAAATACTATTTTTAGTTAAATAAGAAATTATTTCTTAAATATTATTTAAGAAATCAATTTTTCATTTTCTATTCTATGTGTTCAACACATCTTAGGASTGGAATAGTTAATTGTTTTGCAACTGTTTCAGTGCCTTCTACACTCCAAAGCAGTATGAACAAATCTTTTARAAGTTAGAGGTAGAAAAGGGATTACTATTCCTCGTGCTAAGTGGATTTACTGATTGTACATTGTACACAATAACTAGAACCTTAATTATGGACCAAAATCCCTTGTTCTGTCTGTACAGAGGTACAGAGATAACGTAGCCCAAATCAATCACACCCGAGTCTAGGTACTTTAATGAAATCCCTAAGATTAGAACATATTTATACTAACCTCCCTGAGGTTTCAGTGAACAAATATAGTGATGCCCAAAGAGYTCAGAGATTACCCACCCTTTGAAGCTGCTTCTCATGGAAGATATGTCCTAAAGCAGCATCACATAAGAGAAATGCTGCAATAGCAATTTTGGGTAAACATTTTCCATATACTAGAGCTGAACTATAGGGAAGCTTTTTTTTAAAAGCTTCAAAAATAAAACTTCCAAAAACATAATTTGAAATAAAACTAGTTGTCASGAAATCAGAAGCTGGCATTGTGATCTGATGAGAGGCAAAGGCCAGCCTCACCACCAAATGAGAGGAAATGAGTAAGACAGAAAGAGGCATTAAACAAAGAGGAAACTAGTCTTTGTTTTAAATGGTACAAAAGGGCAGAAAGAGCTATGAAYGGAAAAGTGAAGAAGAAAACAAAGATGTCTCACAGCCTGTTCATAAATCACTGGCCACCCTAGCTCAAACACTTTATGTTCTCTCCACATAGTATCCATCCAACTTAGGTACATCACAGCTGAACATTCCTAATTGTGAAGATCAAATTAAGAGGACAATAAATAGTTTTCACTTTCTTCAGACATGTTCAAGTCACACATACCTTGTAAAGACATCTTCCCAGGGTAGAAGCAGTATTTATTAACACCAGTTAAAAAACAAGAACTATGCTTGTTTCACCAGCAGTGCATTTTCTCCAAGCACTGTATTCAGTGATAACCTTATCATCATTCAGAAATAYATCCGTGAAAAACTTTATCTGGAGGCAGTGAAATACAAGTGAAAACTTGAAGTCTCAGTACTGTYCCAACTGTGTCATGCATGCAGTCACAAGCACCATAAACATACAGTCCTAGTGCACACAAAAATCTAATTTTTAAAACTATCAAAATTAGCAAATAGGTATACCTAATATGTATGCAACTGCTACCCATACATACAAATTGCCAGTGGCTACTATAAGTGTGGCTTACATTTTTAGCTATATAGGCTTACCTAAACTTAAMGGGTCTGTTTCCAGAGTTTTTAAAGAGCTGCAAATTATAGCATCATCTAATTCYAATTTGATCCTGAATTTGTTTATTCAACTTCCCACCTTAATGTGTCTAAAGATGTAAAAATGATGCAGTCAGATGTCCTAAATAAAAATGAGCATTCCCCAAAAGATAAATTTTCTCTTAAATGAAAAAGTCTTTGATGCTCAGAAATGCAGCAAGTTTCCACCTTGCCTATCTCCACCAATATCTTGTCTCCTGCTTTTCCTAACTTCTCTCTACCAAAGCATTTCTGCAGGTGTCTGCATAGTCACCTACACCTACTCCAACATAAGTCGCCTCTGGTCTTGTTTACTTGCTTGTTTGYTTTTATTTCTTCTKTATAATTACCACAAAATGCCACTGCCCTTATTGCAGAAGGTAGATTTTCTTTTTGGACATACTCCTAAGAAAGGCCTTTCAACATTTCTGACTCAGCTCTCTTTGTGTTAAAATAGGAATAATTCATATTTCCTGTAAAAAAAGAGCTTTTTTTTTTTTTTAATTGGAACATTATTTTGGGGAATCACATTAGGTATGCATGTGAAAAGCATTCCAAATTATTATGTAGGCAGAAATAAAAGTTTGAGCATTCTTYGGAATTTTAAAATTTGTCCTACCTGAATACAGAAGTAAGTCTYCCTTTTATAGTTTTTGTTATTCACATCGTTGGCACAGAATTCTAAAACAGGACAGCAAATTCACAGTACAATCAGGCATACTCATAATTTTTGTTTTTCCCACAATGAAGCTCAGCTTTTTACTCTGCAGTACCTCAAGATGGGTATTTTCCTACAGGCTTTGTTTGTTTCTTCCAAACAAAATAATGTTTTTGTGTGCTTGTTTGATATCWTTTTATTGCCTTGTTTTCATACATCTTGAGATAGGAGCAGTTTGGAGAGAAAAAAATAAGCAAAACAAGAGAAAGAAAAGAACATCATTCCTATTAAAACAATAACATAGCCTAGAGCCAGGGGTCGTCACTTCTTCACAGAGAAGAAACTGACAGAATTCTTTTGGAAGATATTGATGACACTGCAAKGGGGATAACCTTCCCTAAGATGGCAAATCCACCCTAGCAGCACAGCCAAACAGAAGTAAAGATCATATCTACATGGAATAAATTAGTTTAGGCTGATTATTTTAAAGAAGCTTGTGTGAATGAGAAAAATAAGATTGCAATARGCAACAGGTACATAGACACACTCTCCTACACTACATGATTTCTCTGAAACCTGTTTTCAAATTAGGTATGATCATGGAAGAGCAGCCATAGGATTTGGCCCTCTATGTTTTTGTTATTTTCTAGGCAAACATTGCTTTCCATTATAAAAAGCTCTCAATCACCAACAGAGAAATTACTGTAAGTATTTTAAATTATTCTAAAAATTATTAAGAAATTATTTCATTACTAAAAGGCACTGCRCATTCTTCAGGACTTAAAACATCAGTATCCTATGCCAAAATACAGTAGTATGTCCCAGTTATTTACTGGTGAATAAAGAAGTAAGTTTTGAATCATTTCTGTACACTCATGCTGAAATTTTGCTTTGTAGACAGACCTTAAAGGTCATCTRGTTCCAAATTCCCTGCCAGAGGCAKGTYTGCCACCCAGGCTGGTCAAAGCCCCATCAGCCTTGCCCTAAACACTTCCAGTGATGGGGGATCCAAAGCTTCTCTAAAAAACCTGTTCTAGTGCCTCACCACCCTCACGGTAAAGAATTTCTTAACATCTAATCTAAATCTCTTTTAGTTTAAAACCATCAACTCTTATCACTACATGTCCACATAAAAATGGCAATCCTTTTTTGTAAGTCCCCTTTAGGCACTGGGAGGCAACACTAAAATTTCCCCAGAGCCCAGACTGTTCTCTCCAGGCTGAAYARTCCCAWCTCCCTCAGCCTGTTTTCACAGGAGAGGTGCTCCAGYCCTCTATGTGGCCCCATTCTGGATCTCCTCTAATAGGTTCACATCTTTCCTGTGCTGGGGAGCCCAGAGCTGGATGCAGCACTCCAGGTGGAGTCTCACCACAGTGGAGCGGTGGGGCAGAATTCCCTTCCTTGCCCTCCTGGCTACACTGCTTTGGATGTAGCTTTTCTTTAAAAGGTTTCATCCCCAGGCTGCAAGTGCACTGTTGACTCATGTCCAGCTTTTCATCCTATCTCAGGTGCATCCTGTCTCCAGAGGACCTCATCCTTCAGCCAAGTCAGCATTTCCTAACATCAACTATGCACATTTCCATCCACAAGGATAATGTAAAATGCAGTCTGTGGTGCAGACAGAAAGCCTCAGCCCTYGACCAAGTCCTTGGTCATCATCCCACAGAAAGAATATAAAGACACAGTATAAATGCTGCATGAATATCTGAATTTTGCAAAGCAGTCTCRTAGATTTATTTCAGTAGCTTAATTATAACATAACAGTAGCTTACTGGGGTGGGTCAGATGGGAGGTCAGATTGAGTGTGTGTGAACAGATGTATTTTAAACCATTTTAGGGGATTAATTTAAAAAGAAAGTGAGCATCATAAATTTTAAATAACACTAACCATAGTAAGGTCAGGTTTTACTGTCAAGTAGAAATCTTTCTGTACTCACACATAGGCAAATTTGTAAAATTACCATAATTATTTCAATTCTAATGGGGATACACATAATGGCTAGAATGAAGAGCTGTCACTGTCCTAAAAAAACACAACAATTTGAATGTATTTACATAAAATGGGAAAATAAAGCTACCTGTAGAAATTAGGGGATCTAACAAAATAGGTGACCTGTCAGTGACTCAAAACTTACTCAAGACTGAACTCAGCAAACCATTTTAGTACCTGCTCAGGATTTAACAAGAGCACTACTGAAATCCAGTTCTACTCTGGAAACCAATAGCTTAGCACAGGCCACCAGTGCCTAGCCAGGTGTGCCACACATGGGGACCTCCACCTTGCTCTGCCTGCAGGATCTCAAGTGGGTTTTGGACCATGACAWGCCCCAGCAGACTGTGGGAAGTGGCAGGGGCACATCAGAACAGGAGCAACCACACCTCCAGCCAGGGATGGAAATGTGGAGTGTGTCAACAGGCATTGTTCAGAAGTTTGTAGAAGCCATACCAGCACTGAAGGTATAAGGACAGACAAAAAAGAGCAAACCTTAGAAGCGAACTATACCTATGGAAGAACAAACCTTATGCTAGAGAATATACAGTCTAAAAATACATGAGTGAAGTAATTTGCTGTGACATTCGTCAGAGTGTTCAGAGCCCCTGTTCTGCAATGTTGCAGCCCACTGATGGGCTGTTTGCAAAGTTAAGGTCTAACAGAGAGAATAAATGAATAGAAAAGRGGAAGGATGCTGAAAGAAACATCAATGGCAAAATGTAAATAAATGGCAGATCACCAACCTAACAAGCACGATGTGAGAGGTCAAGAGACCAAAAGAACTAAAAAAGAACAGCATAAGCAAGAAAGTGAGATTAAAGCATATCTTGGCAAAGTAGCTATTAAAGATAGAAAAAAATTAAAATCTTGAAAGATAGGAAAGTCATTAGAAATCAGCAAAAATCAGACTTTATAAATTGCAAAAATCTGAGAAAGTAAAATAAAACCAAAATGAAGATAGACTTAAAATTATGACAGTTGCCATCAGATAGCAATAGAACGCAACTCATGACACCTCAGGCCACTGATGTTAAGAAATCATGGAATAGCAGGAAAATTCCAATGACTATTGAAAGCACACTTAGATGTGTGCTTTTCTATTCCAATGACTATTGAAAGCACACTTTAGATGTGTGGCCCTTAGATAAGCAAATAGGACATCCTAGGTAACTACAGCTATAGCAGCTATTATATACAAGTAAAATAATCATCATTCTCTGATATTAACACATTGGAAACAAAGTCACCAAAGTTAAAGGAAAACCAACTTCTCAAAATGACCTTTATTTCTTGGAGAAATTCACAAGTCAGTTTGATAAAGTGAGTGCATGATGGAATTTATTTAWKTATTCTAAATKATAGTGTAAGGGTTAAATTTAGTAGCTCAGAATTGAAATTATGGGAATGATTTCTAAACTGTATCGGGGGGCGGTGATGGTGGCTAGAACAAGCAGGTAGGAGGAACAGGCCTGGACATGCAAGACAGCCAGGCCTTGGGAGTGAGTGCTAGCCCTGTTACAGTGATTGTCCTAACCCAATCAAGCATAATCTTCACCAAATCAAGTATAGTCTTCACTAGATCAAGTGAAACTGCACCTGTGTGGAAATGAGAAATGGAATAGAACAATATACGTTTAATAATYAATGTAGGGGAGGGGGATAGAAGGSGTTRTAAGCTACCGATTYGRGTGTATCGTCRAAGCCTAGAYCTGGGGTCTCAYCCCCAGGCTTCCACGCGCTTCAATAAAACACCTTCATATACAATCAATTCTGATKGTGTRTGTATCCCAACACTAACATAAATATGTTGATAAATTTGATAAATCAGCAGTGACTCGGTGAATCGAGTGGCTCCATAGAGCAGCAAAACAGATCGTTTGGTTTTACAATAATTACAATATTTCCATCCAATATCCTCATAAAAAGCCTTTTTTTTATGTCCCCAGTTCACCATGTTCTCCCTTTCTGAGTGTCTCCCAGCACTCCTCGGGTTCCACCCCTCCCACAGGACAGGGCAAGCAGCTGGACACAAGCAAATGCACCAGGGTGTCTGGGAGTAAGCGCTACCAGCCACACCACAGCTATAAGAGTCTTGTAAAGGCACTTTACTGCCCCTTCTGAAGTAACTAGTTCAGCTTTCTCTAACAAGTTAAATTTTTACACAGSCTTCACTTGTTTGACAGTAACAATYAAACGGTCACCAAGGGAAACAAAGAAAAGAGGAAGGTGGACTAAGGGACAATTAGACCAATGGACTCAAAATGGCTAATATTTAAGTTAAAAATAAAGTCAACCAAGACAGCTTGTAAGAAGCTCATTAATGAAGATTATGAAGAAAAATTAATGAATTATTAATAAATAAGTTAAATCATGTTTTCCGATTTAAATAATTATTTACTGATTAATGAAGATTAATRAAGAAAAAACCTTCATTGGGGAGTTATAATTTAATAGTGTGATTTTTGATAATGGATATAAAGAGGTATATTTCAAAGAATATGCACAGCAGAATCAAGAAGATATTTTGTGAAGAAGCAAGTTAAAATGATTGCCCAACTCAACAATGCAATCGAATGCAACATATTATAAGAAATCTCTAATATGAGGGACAGCTGATAACTGCATAGTGTCTCTGCACAGCCCAGGTAAAATCTAAAACRCTCCATTAATTTATGCTGTTATATGTTAGAAAAAATTAAAACTAGAAAACTGAGTAAAAAGCTATAAAAATTACCTTCAATAACTCAATAATGAGAAAAACATGAAACTTTTAAATTTTAATGTATTAGTCAATGATAATAAATAATTTGATAGGGATATTTATCTAAATATTGACAAAATRTAGTCGAAGTTAGCAATTTTTTTATTAATGAATGCTCCTGAGCTCTTGAATGTGTGGGTTTGTTGTTTGTTTTTTTTAGACTTTGGTGTCCCTTTCATTTAAGGTTAATCAGCATGGTTTCCCAAAATTGTATCATTACATCTCTCCAGTCATCTGAAAAATGCTGACATAAATACTTCATTAAAAAAACATTTCATTTCTTGATTCAGTTATGGAGAGTTTGATAAAATTTTGCAGAGCTTCATGAAGTAGAAGATGTAATCACGAAAAAATATTCCTCAAGTATCACATTGAATAGCCAGTTCTGCACATTCCATACAGGTTGTTTGTTGTGAAAGCTGCATTTTGGTGGATGATGACTAAAAACCCATGGAACTGAGCAGGGCATTAAAATGAAAAAAATTAGGCATTTGAATGASCTGTGTCCACTGTCTTACCAGGACAGACAAAAAATGTGCAAGTGGAAGGATGCTATTGTCACTCTTCTTCATAATTTAAATGACACAAACTATTATCCTGTTACTGCATGAAAACAAAATCTTCTTTAACTAGTAATTTTTTATTCTACATATTTAAATTCACCACTCAAGATCTCCAGGAAGTCCTTGACAAGTTGACAAGAATCCACTACATGAAGCCACAAGAAACTATTGCCTGTGAAAGAACAAAAAGCAAGGAATAAGCTCCTTTCTCATCCCTCAAGTTCCCTGAAAACCCATGTGAAACTCTCACTTGTCTGCAATACTGAGGGAAGTTGTAACTTGTTTGTCCTTCAGTTGGCTGCTGACTGCTACTGCAGTCATAGCCTTCTAAATGCCTGGCTTTTCTCAGGGGCATGGGGATCCTCAAATCATGGAAGGAACAGCAGAATTAAGCCAAGGAAATACAGCTCCATTTTTTAGAGTCTGCACAAGCAGAGAGGGCAACCTGGGTTTATGTGCAGATGTTCCCAGATACACCCATTACCTTCACAGGCCTTCAGCCCTTTAGTGAAAGCGTCTTTTTCATCAATAAACACCATAGTCAAGCATAATCTGAAATTTGTCATTGGTCAGTAAAATGTAGGAAAAAAAGAGAAAAARAAGAGCCAAGTCTTTGGACTACACAGATTGTCTTTTACAATCACCTTTTATTTTTGGTTTTTAAATGATATTTGCTGGGTTAGCCAAGTGAGTATGATGAACACCTTCAGAAGAGACAAATTAGATAAATACACCTGTTTCCAAAAAAAATTAGTGAATGGTTTATTGCATGGAATGCATTTAGTCTGGAAGAATTTGCATTATGGCTTAATTTAAAACTACATTTTCAAGAAGTAGTTTCCCATATTTATAACAAACCACGTAAAAAAGAAAACATGAATGCAATGAACATTGTGGCAGTTTTCAGTTCTGCTTTACCTTTACACACACAAATACAGTAATAACATAGTACTATATCAAAGTGTAATTTGAGAATAATAACAGCATAGTCCAGAAAGAACTCTTGGTATTTAATGCAGTTGAACATAATTGGACTTCATATTTCTGTCACTTGATCAATTTGTAAAAGATACAACTGAATCAAAAAGTCATCCACAAAATATAATGCAGACATTAGAGCAGGAAAAAAGAGAACTGACACTGTTGCAGCACCATCATTATCAGCACTCTCACTCTTCCCTTCATTAATCTTCCTTCTAGAATGAAACACTCAGATTCCCATATCTTACATCCATGCATGGTGACAGCTCTGTAAAGCCCTTGTGCCTGACTGCCTGTATTTCCACAGCCATTTGCATTTTGTTCAAAAAGCTGTATTAGAAATTTGTAATGGACTTATTAAAAAAATATTATTATATGCTAGTTGTTATATCATGTGGACACATGACATTGTCATCTCATCCTTCTGTGCTTGTTTTACTGCCTTTTCATTCTGTAAATCCCCAGTTGGGATTCCAGGAACACTCCCAGGAACAGAACAGAACTGACTGACACCAAAGGAATCTCTTAYCCATTAAGATTTTTCTTGGATCAACATTAATAAGCCTCATGGTATTTATATAATCCAACACTCAATTGAAAGCACTTTAAAGGGCAATACCCATTCATGATCTGACCACAGATCAAAGTCTGGAAACTACTACTGCAAGCACCACAGTGAAAGGAGCTTTCCTTTCAGTGCTRCTCTGCAGCAGGACACTACTCTGTACAAATTACACTGCAGTGATAGCCCAAATAGATGGCATTATCTACATGTTTTAAAATTACATTCTATACTGAAAAGGAATGATTTTGTCATACATATGGAAGAGCTCACTAAGTTAGTCAAATACACTGAGCTTGAGTGCCTCCAGTAGTAAATAAACTGATTCAAATACTTTGCTAATTTGTTAGCAATATAGAAAGGAATTGTAAGAAAAAGTTATGGATAGACTGAAAAGAGCATAGTGTACTTTGTAAAGTGTACTAAATCCAACCAAATCACTCTTCTACAAAAAACATCACTAAGGATCTAAAAGACCATATTCAGTATTTGATATAAGTGTACAGTGAAAAAACACCTTAAATCTGACATACAAAGTTATGTGCTATATCACCATACAATAAACAGACTGAGTATCACATACTGGAAGACTCTCTATACCACATTTTTTTCTTACTAACTGTAGATAACAGGATTTCCAATGGTCTAATGTGTAATTAACGCTGCATTTTTCCAATTACGGTGAGAAATACTAATTAAATTGGATTGTACCACAAACCTTACATTTTTAGTGTTTTGCCATCTAAGGTTAAAAATCTAGCACCAGCACTAATAATACATAAACACAGTAATATAATGCTGCACATACAGAAAAAAGAAACAGTACTGTGTGCTCACTGTGTGCCCTGCCAAAAAGCAAGATCATTCTGTGTTTTTGTCAACAGTAATGCCTGAAGAAATTTCAGTATTATACTGCATTACTGTTCACAGAAATGCAAGCATAACAGTTTGTGTTCTGGAAAACACACTTCTGCAACATCATTAAAGCTGGAAGAAAGAAAAATATCAACAAATAGTCAAAAAATTATTATCAAGAACATCTCCTAAATTATATTACCTCTCCCACATCAACTTTGTCACTACTGAAATGAGGACATGGAGAGCCTTTAATTTATTCATTCATATTACCAAATTAAAACCCGCTGAATCAGAAAGCATGATTTAAACATACTGTAAAAAACAATAATGGGTGAAAATGGTGATAGAGAGCCTGGAAAGAAACAGAGAAAGTTCAGTTATAGTCTTTAAATGTCTTATTCCAYAGGAATAAAGGACTAAATATTAAAACTCATTGTAAAGTCTCATGCTGTACTTCTGCATTAGATACCCCCTTAATTTCCACCAATTTTATTTCAATAGTAAAAAATTACTTTAAAATTGTCCCTACCCAGTCACATCCTGAGTGCTGCTATTCTCAGCATGTGAAAACATTAAGTCTAGATAGGAGTGTGCAGTTTAACAGCTCCTCCACAGCAGTTTGCTCAATGTGGTCCACTATTATCCTCAAGTAAACAGAGTTATATTATGAAAAGAGATAAGCCAACAGACATTAATCACACTGCAGACTGGTGATGAGACAGAGTTACTTGGGAATAAATGACCCGTTTTAAATGCACGTACTCCTTGCACCTTTGATATTAAAAAAAAAAAAAAGAAAAAAAGAAGAGCATTCAGTGGCAAACAACCCAGTAAACAGGTTGCATAATAAGAGTTAATACTTCCACTAGGAAATAACAGGGAAAGCAGTATTCAGATCTTTACTGCAACACACCAAAAACAACCAATGCTGCTGTTCTCAAATATTATTTCATCCTTTTATCATTCCAGATGTAACTACCCTTTGCAAAAGACACAATCCTATACTAGGCACTGTTTTAAAATAGTTTATAAAATATCTCTTTGTTTATCTGTGGCATCTCCACAAACCATAATTGACAGCCCTGTTTTTGACATAGGTGTGAATGCAGACGTACATTCCATGAAGCACCTCTCCCACAATACATATTCACAGAGCCTCCAAAAACCTACATAACAGAGACAGAAATGCATTATTCAGCATTTACTGTATTCACCAACAATTTATCTAGTTTAGACCTAATAATGTGAGGCTCTAACATAGTAATTAGTATCAGTGAGAAGCTGATTGACAGAAGAGACTAAAAGCAGAAGCACAGCAGCCTGATGGATGGGGGAAATGAGCACATTTCAAGGTCAAGAGAGCAGCTCAAGCTCGCATGGGAGCATTTCCTACACACAATGAAGTTGTAAAGATGTTTTGAACAAGTAATTTATAAAAAGCATGTCTAACTGTAAAGCTTTAAAAATTATTTTTGGTTTTGCAATAACAGCATAAAACATGCAGAGATTCTTGTGAATAACTCTCCCTTTGCATGCTCAAATAAACTAAGTAGTTTAAATTTTATTTCTGGTAACTGAATATTGCAGACCCTCATTAAGGAAAAACCCCATAACACAAACACCAAGTTTAACTTCAAAGAACAATCTTAAAACGCCTTGTGTTTCACCTGCCAATCAATGTCTTCACAATCCTTGAAAGATACATGTAGAAATTTTGTTGAGTGTACACTGAGGGCTAAGGATYCTGCATGTGACAAGTAGTTTATCTGTTTAAATTTATAGAAATACAGAAATATAGATTTGGAATTTTTATTTCACTTTTGTTATGTAACATTGGTACCACTACTATCAACAGCAGTATACTTACTGAGTCACGATCTTGCCTTGAATATGGATTTTGCTGGACTTAAGATTTTGCCATTGTGGGGGTGGGGGCTGGAGGAGGAAGCTCTTTGATGTTAGGTTTGTTTGTTATAAATGGATCAGTTTGTTTTGATGCTCATTTTACAGGAGACACCTAAAAATTACCTACTGAGTTGTGTGTGTCATCTGTGTGTCTCCCCCCCTCCCCTCCAGTTAGGCTCTGATTTTTAGTAAATTGCAAATCCCTATCACATAAAAATCAATATTGGAGATATTGCAAAGGTGAATATGCAAAGGCTTGTAGAGTCACAAGCTATACTCAATTAAAAAAAAAAAAAAAAGTTGATTCTAGATGGAGCCATCTGACATAGCAGATGTCTGTTAAGGCATTTCTGAATGAACCAGCAAGTACTTAAATTTGTACAAGATCACCTCGTTACTATATATACATATCTGAATTTAATTATACATATTTTTGTGTATAAATAAATGCATAACCCTAAAATAATATCTTTCCTGAAGAAATCAAAGTGCATTAGAGAAAAATTTAGACCAGAATATGATCTGTCTAAATGCTTAGGTTTAAGAGATCTCTTTTCCTTTTGAGGTTCAGAACATGTCGAACCTAAACAAAGATCCATCAGAGAAGTGAAACAGAAACCCTTTATAACTTGAAAAAGACAAGTTTAGCAGGCTAAATCTTCTGGAAACTGTGATCTCACAAGTATCAAAATCAAGGTTTCAGCATCTCTCCTTGAAGTTGGTATCTTACAAATTGCCCCAGTCCTTTCATCCTTGCAAAACATAATTATATTAATTTTCTATCTCCATTTACATCCTTTCAGAAAGAGTAGCCCCTGCACAAAGCAAAGTTGAACTATTATGCCTACAGATCATGGTGTCACCCACATTTAACTGWATTTCATTAAAAAAAAAATATTTACTTCTCTGTACACTTAATACATTTAATTTTTGGTTTTTATTGGTAAGACAGATGAAGATAATTAATTTTGTGTATTAATATTTGTATTTCTTGTGAGCCCCAATCTCTGATTCCATGCTGTTAAGGGGAGACAGTGAAAAACACAGATCAGTTCAAGATGCAGCTGAGGGCACTACAAGTGTAGTACACTTCAGAAACTCAGCTCCATTTAGCATGGTTATGAAGTTTGCCTCTAAAGCAGACAATATAATGGGAACCATGGCAACTGCTCAACTATGGCAAAAGAGGCAAGAGCATGAACTATAAATATTCAAATTGCATGCAGCTTATAATTTTRCTTTAAAATATATGATGAATAAAGAACTATTTAACATTATACAAAGTATGTTTTTGTGTAATTTCCACTACTGCTGAAGTCTCAAAGTTTTCAAAGGCTTCTGAGGAAGACAAAACAGCCATAGCACAATGAGGAGGTGGCAGTCAAGATATGAAAGTCTTAACCATGAGTCATACTAAACATGTTTTGTAAATTAGGTTCTTATCCTACTRACACCACACAGCACAGCTTAGGACACCCCAATCAACACTTGGGTAAGAAGTTAGACTTTCTCCCCATCAGCAGAAGACAGCATGCCCTGTCCTCCACCCTGGTCACTTGCTGTAGAAGCTGAAATCTTCCTCTGAATTTAAACTAATTGTATTTTACCTGACCTCTTATAGATAATAAATAGAAAATTTGCTCCTCTATTTCATGCTTGGTGTGAAGAATTTTCAATTCAAGAGGTAGCATTACCTTCAAATCATAGAATCACAGAATATGCTGATTTGGAAGGGATGGGACACATGAGGATCATTGAGTCCAACTCCCTGCCCTGCAGRAGACACCCCAAGAGTCACACCATGGGCTTGAGAGCTTTGTCCAAACACTTCTTGAACTCATGTATCAGGCTTGATGCTGGGACCACTTTCTTAGAGAGCCTTTTCAGTGCCCAACACCCTCCAGATGAAGCACCTTTTTCTAATATCCAGCCTAAACCTCCCCTGACACAACTTCAGACCATTCCCTTGGCTCCTGTCCCTGGTCACCAGAGACAAGAGATCAGGGTCTGCCCCTCCTCTTCCCATCATGAGGTGCATGAGGTCTCCCCTCAGTCTCCTCCAGGCTGAACAGACCAAGTGACCTCAATCACTCCTCACACAGTTTCCCGTCAAGGCCATTCACCCTTTTGTTACCCTCCTTTGGACACTTTCTAAGAGTTAAATCTTTCTTACACTGTGGTGCCCAAAACTGCGCACAATATTCAAGGTGAGGCCACCCCAGTGCAGAGCAGAGCAGGACAATCCCCTCCCTTTCCTGGCTGGCCATGCTGTGCCTTATGTACCTCAGGACAGGGCTGACCCTTCTGGCTGCCAGGGCACTGCTGACTCATGTTCAGTTTCTRTCAACAGGACCCGAGGTCCCTTTCCATGGCACTGCTTTCTAGAATCTCATTCCCCAGTCTGTCTGTATAGCCAGGCTTGCACTCTGCCAGTGCAGAATCCAGCACTTGCCCTTGTTGAAAGCCATTCCTTTGGGGATTGCCCAGTTCTTCAAGTTGTTGAGGTCTCTTTTCAGGGCCTCCCTTCCCTCAAGGGAGTCAACAGCTCCTCCCAGTTTAGTATCATCGGCAAACTTGCCCAGTACCACTTCCAGGTCTGCATTCAAGTGGTTCATGAAGATATGGACAAGGGATGAGGATGGAGCCCCATGGAACCGATGAGAAGTCGCCAGTCTGATGTCACCCCAGTCACTATAACTCTCTGTGCTTGACCCATGAGCCAATTCCTCACCCATCACATGATGTGTTYAWMCAGCTGTGTGCTGGATATTTAGTCCAGAGGATACTGTGAGAGACAGCATTGAGAGCTTTACTGAAATCCAAAAATATTCCATCAACTGGCTTCCCTTGATCAAGTAAGTGGCTTACCTTGTCATAAAAGGAAATCAGGTTTGATAAGCAGGACTTTCCTCCCATGGAGTGTGCTCATTCTCTACAACTCCCTGAAAGGAGGTTGTAGCTGAGGGGGAGTCCATCTCTTCTCCCAGACAACCAGTGACAGGATGAGAGGACAGAGTCTTAAGCAGTACCAGGGGAAATTTAGGCTAGACATTAGAAAAAAAAAATCACAGAAAGAGTGGTTGGGCACTGGAATGGGGTGCCCAGGGAGGTGGTGCAGCCACCATCCCTGGAGATGTTTAAAAAAAAGATGGGATATGACACTTAGTGCCATGGTTTAGTTTGATAAGGTGATGTTAGGTCATAGGTTGGACTTGAAGATCTACAAGGTCTTTTCCAACCTAGTTAATTCTGTGATTCTGTGATCCTGGCCAAAATATAAAAAATGGTCTTTCCCTGGTTTGTAAAATAAAGATTTCAGGTTCAGTAACATTTGTTATTTTTATTATTTGTCTACAAGTTCTGCTACCTAGTTAATAAATTGATACAATTCTCCAGAATATGAAACTTATGGAAATAATTCTCCATTGTAATGAACTAATCCAGCAATCCTCATTATTGGCTACTGTTAGACCCATAACAGTTCTTCCATGCTCATTTTGGCAGGAATGGCTTATTACATATATATAGTCTATTTTAAAGTACACTCTGTCCTAAGCAGCCTTCTCCTTAAGTATACTTACACTGTGTTTCTATCAGATGAATGAAACACCACAGTATATACAGGGATTTGACATCCACCTGTCCAGTAATGAAACATACGGGTTCTATAAAAATGCCTGCAAGATAACACCTTAAAATGTCAAGACAAGTACCTCTGAACATGAAAGTTTTGAGTCTTTTCACAATTCCTAATTCAGTTCAGAAATAGCTCTACACTCTTAAAACACCATATGCAGTTATATCTGAAGAGAAATATCACTTAATTCTTCACCTAAAAGGCCTCAGATACTTCAACACTCAGATTCTGCTCAATACTTCAGTTCAGTTACAGATTACCAATAAAATTGAAGCAGATGACCACAATCAACCTACATCTTCAATCTGCTTTGACCTTTGATTTACAGTTCACTTAATATAAACATCCTGTTTTTTCTAAGTACTGTTACCTGTTATTTTTCTATTAATACTCCTACTCCATCTTACAGATTCCCTTACTTCATATTCACAAATTATCACACCTTTCACTTACATTGTCACAAAATGCTACAATGTAGTTCTTAAATAWTATTTTAAGGATATCCACAACTATTGTTTGATCACTAATAATCCTGATTACACATCAGCCATATCATGTTTTTAGGCAAATTTCATTCAGTAAATAAATCCCTGATATACCTCTAAATTACTTGGCTATGGCACAGAACTTTAATGGCTAGCAGTTCAGCAGAGTCTTGGCTATCTCCTGCCAGTGAAAGAAAATCAAACTTCTCTTAGAGGAATCTAGTATTTCATATCAAGGACTCATTACCTGTGCTCCTGAATCAATGTAAATTACTATCCTATTGCTATAGAAATAATAAAAGAAATTGCCTTCATTACAAGAACCTCCTCATAATTGATGAAGCACTTATTCTTCCAAACTTAATGTTCTCTCTAATTATGCTCAAGACAATTAGGATCTACATACACAGAGAGTTATTTTTCTGCTTGTTTGCCAGGACTGTCAGACAGTAACCTACCTTGACTGAAGGGGGCATTTGGCTGACTTTGCTAAAGTGTCGTACTCAAAACCTTTCGTCAAACTGGAAACTGTTCTTTGCTAACAAAATTATACTGCTTGCACAATGAAGCTGGACTCTCTCACTGGCACAGACTATAGATAATAGCAACAAATATTTATATCCACTTGCTAAATGTAACTTCAAAAAATCATTGGCCTGCCTTCACAAAGTGATTTGGAGACCTTGATTTTAACTTGTGTCAGTTTTCAAATTCTTTTTTTGTATTTTTCCTGCACTTTAATTGATCCTAATATGCAAACTCCTTCCCAGCTCCATCTTTGATACCAGTGCTCTGAACGAGGAAGAAGAATGAGATATTGAGCAGACAGTAAACAAAACTCACAGCTTAGTTCAATATGTAGCCTGCTGAAGTAGCCACACAAAGCGTTAATTAAAAAAGGCATTAATAATTTTTTTCCCAATACTTTAACTTTCACAGTACCTATTCATCATCAAGGCAGAAACCGTATAAGATTAAGACATAAACCATTTTAGACTCAAATCTGACTGCTTTATGCTAATGCTTCCTGCCTTGTACTCATAGATAAAAGCTTGTTTCTTATCAAGATTATTCAGTCCTCTGCCTACATGTGCTTCATTTTCCTGTTCCATGGTAGAGGGGGTTGGAAGTGAACAATGTTTAAAGTCCCTTCCAACCTAAACCCTTCTATGATTCTATACTGGAAGAAGTTCAATACATTTTAGGCTGCAAATATAATAGAAAAGAGAAATAGTTTGCCTGACAGTTTCAAACCACATTTTATCTGAAAAATTTAATGGATACAATTAGACAACCCATATGCTTACTTATATATTTAGCATTGATATCTTTCTTGAATATATCAGTTTTCTGAAGAAGTGTTTTCAATCACACAACTTCAAAATAATTTAAGTAAACCTTACATGTATACTGCCTCAAAACCTTTAACGCATAAACTGTCATTGAAATAAACTTTTAGTTAATACTGTAATAATTCCACGCCATTACAATTCTATGTCATAACAATGAAAAATGTATTTGTCTTTACATTGATTTTTCCCTGCAAAAAACATTGAAAGTAACAGATGAGGTAAGTCCYATACTTTCATGACTAACTTAAAAGAAGTTCCTGGATCAGTTCTGAACAGAAATTAATGAAGTTTTGCCAAAAAATGTATTAGGTTCTAAAATGACTCTTCTATGTCATGGCTGTTGAACTGGTAATGAATTGGTGCACCATCTTCTCCAATTTTGCGCTTGTTATGAAATTAATGCATATGAGACCAGTCTCTGAAGCTGAAGTGTTGTATTACGCAATTGCAGGAACAATAGCTCTGAATACCAAACTTAAGATCATCTACACCAAACAGCACACAACAAACTACACCAGTCTTACTCTGGAATCTCTCTTCAACTTCCAAGGATAAAATTCAGGGCATCCATTTGACACAGCACAATTTCTATGCGTATTTCCAGTCTCTGTGTCTCAGGGAAGACACAGCAGAGTTAGAAGTGTACAGCCAATGAGTGGAACAGCTGCCTACACACAAATAAAGAAATTTGGAACTCTCAGAAGTAGAAGTCTGCAGAGAACTTGAGCAAGTTTTATAAGACTGTAACAACAGTAGGTTAAGGTGAATACCAAAGGGCTTTTCACCAAGCTCTGTGCAACACCAAAACACTGCATCAACTCGGTAACCAAACAAAAATACATCATTTAGACAGCAGGTAGTGAACTTGGGAAATCTGTCATCGCAAGGGTTCTCCAAGCTGACAGTATTATCTGTATTACCAGAAATTACTGAAAAGAGAAATTAGATACAATAAAGGAAAAGAGTTTCCAAAGTTAGAATACAGTTTAGCATCTTGCATTGTTATTATCAGAAACAGACTGGTGGGGCCCAGACTGCAGCTCTGACCTCAGTAAGAACCTGCTTCTGTTTGAATTCTTAACTTCTATTTTCTTATCTTGCATTTCAAGTGTACTTAGAGGTACTGTAAATCCTGACCCCACAAAGATCAGTTTTCCATCCTTGACTTCTGGCCCTCTTTGCAGAAAGAGTGCTGGAAAAGCCTGATAAATTAATTTTACTATGATATTTAAGAAGTGAGCAGTACTAAATGAAGGGCTTCCTTCTATTATGCAGYTTACAGTAAAGAAACTGGCAGCTTATTTGCATCAACCTTTGCTGAGCCTTAAAACATCACCACAGTACTGCAGAAATGCTCTTTGTGACATCCAGACAAATGATTTTCTAACTTGAATTTAGGTGCAGCTAACTTCAATGGTCAGGGTTGTTATATCAACCCCTACAAACAATTTTCACAGGATTCATTCAACCAACTGCATGGCAACTGCACAATAGAGGTTAAAATCTGTAAGAAACAGATCTTGTACACACATTCATATCATCCACTCCTTATGTTACCTCACACAGAGACCCATATATCAAATCTTGATCCTCAATCTGCTCTCCAGGCTGCTTTATCAGATTACTTTTTAGTCTCAGGAAAGTGTTCCATCTGGGATTTTATCTGAGAGCATTACTGCAAAAGAGAGAAAGTCTGCCTCTCATCAAACACTTTGTACAAAGATGAAGGCTTGAGACAGCTCATGTAGTCACTATAATCCTAATTCCTTCCAAAAAAAATGTAAGCATATGACATCCAAAAGTCTTCTGACAGTGGGAAGGAGCAAAAAGTGTCAGTTTCATTGCTGCAGGATGGGCAGAATTAAATGTTGATTGGATTGACACAACAAAGATAAAGCAAGAAAGTAAAATATTTGGAAGAAATTATAAAACTCACTCCCTGTACTCCCAACTATTCAGTATGGAAAATGGTTCCATTAAAAACATTTTACTTCATATTGATTATTATTCTGGAAAGCTAACTAAACTAAAAAAGTTTCAAAGATGCCTTTGAAGAGGACAAAAAAAACCCCCAAATGCCCCTCCACCCAAAAAAACCCCAAACCAAACTAAAAYAAAAAATCCATCCCCAACCAATAATGTAAGAGAAATGGAAACATTCAAAAGTGTCCTCCACAGTGAAGAACATAATTTTTCAAGCCATTATTAGTATGTTATACAAAATGTGTGAGGTATTCAATTTTCTACAATGGTCTCTTTGTGGAAGAAATATCTCTGCAGATTGAAGACTTTCTATGTGAAAGGTTTTTGAACTTCTGCATGACAACATCAAAAAAAGAACAGAGTAAATAACACAGATGTTTATTAAAGATATTTTTTGCTGTGTGACAGAGCCAATGAATACAAATTCACCACCTCTAAATTGTTCATCCCTTCCCTAATTTTTTTTTATTTCAGTTTGTGCTTATGGCATACACTGTAATGTTTTTCAGCTAGAGGTAAGATAATTACATAACTTTTGTTCCTATTTGTACTACAATTCACAAAGCCTCAACAGTAAATCCGGTTTGTAGCAATTAAGTAATTGTGAAGATTAGTTATTTCTTCTTTTTCTCAGAAGCTCAGAATTCTGAGAATATTCAGAACACAGATTACATTTCCTTCCTCAGAAAATATTCCAGCCCTCCAGGATACTGTTCACATTTTCACTCATTCCACTGTGACAATAAACATTTTACACGGTCATTTTATTCTCCCCAAAGTTTGCCTTGACAGGTTGCATATTGTGTGCTCCCCATATGATGTGTATTATCCTCCTAAAAGCGTATTTATGATACCATTAACTCTGAGTAACATACCAAATTCATTACTCTTTTCTGATTACTGCAAGGCACGCTATGTGCAACATGTATAATAAATGTAGCTATAAAATACTTATGGTACAAGGAGTTTTACTCACACTAGCATTCAATCTGTATTACCAAGAAGTGATACTGTATATTCCCTTACTGAACTAACAGCTACAACAAAGGCCACTAGGAGTGAAGCAGGGGTTAAACATCAAGATGACACAGAAAAGTTGAGCAGAAAACTRATTGCCAAGCTCTCCTCTGTTTCAAATGCAGAACACAAACATGTTCCAGAAATGTTTCTGCAGATCCCTATTCTGGCTTAATACTGTAATTTCATGATGAATGCACTAGATGATACCAGCATACCTGTAAGGAAGATCCTTACAGATCCTGTATCATACTGCATAACAAACAGTCTCCACAATATTTGACATCATATGCTAATTATACCAGGTAGAAATTGCCTGCAAGGATTTCCATCCCTCTTGCAAGTAAGCTATTAGTAAGCAAAGCATTTCCACTTGATCCATCTTCAGTTGTAACTCATGTGATCATAYCTCTTTTCCAGTCCTTACCACACACAATATCAACCAAAAATACTCAGACAGGATCAGAACTGCWAACAAGTTAAAAAAAAATTTACGTGTCTTTCATGGTGTAAAACTTCCCACAGTAACTAACATCACAACAATGCACCATGTAGATGCTAGGAAATACATGGAAAACAGGAATGAGCACATATCTGCTATCCTTCTACTACAGAATGGTACAAAACAAAAAATAATCTCACAGTAACTGGTTTTGTTTTTTGATTTTTGTTTGTTTGGTTTTTTGTGGGGTTTTTTGTTTGTTTGGTTTTTTTTTCAATGCACAGCCCACATTGCATGCAAAGCAATTACCTAAGATCCAACTAAGGCATAGAAGCCTGTCCATATAACCTCAGGTCTAAACCAGCAGCTTTAGGTAAACTCACACTTTTAAAAAAATCTTACTACTAATTCGTCTCTTTTACTCAAATACTCTCCCCTTCTCTGTATTTTTCATTTCTCCCCCTTGCCCTGCAAGCTCTCACTGTCTCCACTGCACAACTTTTCCATGTCTTTGACTATTTGTTACATATTATCTCTCTGTATAGTCCTTCTATCTGAGTCCAGATCCACCTGCCTTACAGAGGAATTATCACAACTGTTTGTCCTATTCTTAATATCGTTAGGCAGCAATAGAGAAGATGCTTGTAAATGAGGCCTATGATGGCTAGCCCTGCCAGTCATCCAGATTCACATAAACCCATGGCCATATATAAATACATACCAGTATTTTAGTCAATTTAATGAAGGCAAATTTGACTGCACAAGATCAAGTTCAACTGTTCATCAGAATTTTTTCTAGTACTCCAACACTTGATTTTTTGAGAAAAATGTATTATTACTATATCCAACTTGAAATCTGTTTAGACCATATAATAGTACACAAAACTAACACTAAGTCAATTGTTCTATGGGAGAAAGAACATGATGCAAATTTAAAACTGATTAGCAGTGCAATTATTAAAGGTAACTACACATAACTGCTGCACAAAATATTTGGGCTTCACTAACACACTGACTTTTACAAGGACTTGGCCCATAAAATACCCTTAAGAAAAGCTGAAACATTTTCCCATCAGGTTTCTTTCATCATAAATGCCTTCTCATTTGCTAAGAATATTTTGTTTCTCTGTCTTTGATAGATGTTCCTAAAGGAATCTGGAGGAAAAAAGGAGAGACTAGATGGACTATTGTAAGAAGTATTTAATAACTTTTTTATGCAGGTCTTTCCTTAAGGCTTTGTTAATAGGTGAGTTACTATTTCTTAATATATCCTAAAATTATGAGCATACCATTCAAAAATTAATTAAGTATTTTAATATTAGCACACGAGGCAGAAAAAATCAAAACTGATAAATTATGAACAAAAAAACATTTGGAAAGAACATGGTAGCGTTGTGTCCTACGCAAATGCAGGATGGGTAGAAAGTAACATGAATCCATATGCATTTCAAAAGCACTCTTTCCAAGCACTGCAGTGGGACACTTGGGTAAACAAGACTTTAAGATTTAATTGAACATTGTTTGGTGGCAAAGGCAATGTAAGAATCCAAACCAGCTCTCCAATACCCCAATTTGCAACCTCTTCAGCTATTTCAATTAAACTCTATCTAGGGACTGGCTGTAAATTAGCTTAATTAAAGGAAGTGGTCACCAAAACTTAATTTCAACTTTGTTCCAAATAAAACAATAAGAAACTGCACTCTCATGCTAYGATTATCCTTAATTTTTATATCTAGGCACATCCCTCCATAGCTGTGCTGAAGTGAAGCCACGTCTGAGCTGCTGCCTTGGAATTTCTTCAACCACAGCCAACTTTTTKGTTGTCTTTTTCCATAGAGCAAGAAAAAAGAAACTACAGCCAACTAAACAGAAGAAAACTGGAGATCATGAAGCACTTAGAGATGAGGAAAAAACCAAAATCCTTTTTACTTCATTGGTCTGCAATTCCACATGCCATTTAACTTTAGTATAATGGTATGCTTTATTATATTTTATATCTTGGATGTTTTTCTGTTTTGAATTCCTAAAGCAAATTTTACTTCATTCCAAAGAATTCAATCCCTCCGTGATCAGTGACTGAACATTTCTGAGCAGTTTATAGCTCTGGGATATGTGTGTGTCATCTTCTGTGCCTGCAAYTTAATTGCTTTGCTGTCACTCTGTGCCTCTGGACCTCTGAGCTATACCTTTCTCCTATGGTCATAGCTCATCTTACATGGAGTTTTGCAACTTATTACACTATTTGTCATAAAGTGCATCCTACAATACTAAACTAAAATCAAAACAGATAAGGGAACAGTTTCTTGATCACTATGCAATAGTTATTACAGTTGAAGAAGCTGTAACAGAGCCCCAGGTAAGCCTAAGTAAAGTGCAAAGTATGCCTGACAAGCCTTTTCAGGAAGCTATGTAAGGTAATGCAAGTCTGTAGTCACTGACAGACAATGAAAATATTTTTTGTGATACAGGTATGAGTCTGCTACCTGAATAGGGTTTTTGATTTGGAACCAGCCTCTGTGGGACTGCAAATAGCTGGTCTGTAGGCAGAGCAAACAAAGAAAATGACATAAGAGACTTTCAACAAYCCTGCTGGGCCAAAATCAGTCCTACCCACTTTTACCACTGGAGCTGTGTTAGATGTCCCCTAGCTGTACTTAGCTGGATGCACATCAGCCCCTGGCCACTGGGTGCAGATCTGTTTTTTCAGCCAATGTTCAAAGCTCRGCAGCTGTGCTGCCTGCAACACAAACCACAAGCACTTCCAGCAACTACTTCCAAYTTGAATCTCCAGCAACACCAGATTTACAAATCAAGTTCACTTTTTGATTTTAATGCTTAAAGAGGGAATACTTCCATAATCACAGTTCTTTTCCTACACTCTTTTTACCACCTGTGTCYTCTGAACTAATTCACCTTTTAGCCAGGTATCTATTTGTGACTTAATCAGCCACATATAATGTGATAAAATATTTCTTTACAAAGAGACAGGACATCACATTTCCTTACTAATAACATTAATTCATTCCAAARTTCTATTAGAAAGGTCTGACAACAGGCAAGACTTCTGGAAAAAAAGAAATCACCACTGGGAGATGAACATYTTTACTATTTCTTTGAAATAAATTAATATAAGAATATATTTTTTTGCTTTCAACCACTTATATGGGAAAAATTATAAAATATATATTTTGTAACCAGAAGTTGCCAAGTAGAATGGCAAATTTCAAATGAAGATGGASACCTATGTATTCCTCTAAATTCCTCAGAACCTTATTTCTCTGCACTGTCTCTGCTGATATAAATATTGTTTTCTGTATGAATTTTGGTCCTCTTAATTATTTTAATARTTTGATTAAAGGAGCTATGTACCCCTTCATTAAAAAAAACAAAAAAAAGAGTAATCATTTGAACTAGGAATAAGGGATTAACCAGAAACCKACTTCTACACAGAGAAAATCTGCCAAAATCTCATTAATTCACTGAGAGGTAGATCTGCACGGCAAGAAAAWTCATCTTTTTAAAAGAGATTATTGTTCTCCATCATTTAAATATGTAGTTTTCAGTTTTAAAGTAGCTATGATTCGACTTCTAAGAAAGGCAAAGTAACAAAAATATCTAGTTCCATATACCTGGATAATTTTTTAATACTTAAGAGAACCAGTTAATATACTTGTGAAACTAAAACATGTATCTGTTTATAACTTACAGTTCAAGCAATCAATTACTAGGTCAGCAAYTGCTTGCATAAGTAGGTGCTAAATGAATCATTTTCCACATGAAAATACTGCTCAAGAAAATAATTTTTAAGGGCTGCTCTTAATACAGCAGGATTTCATGTTKCAGTAATTTAATTTTATCTGTTAGAACCATGCCAGTTGTCAAGGATTAAGTTTTTTCCTTCAGCATCATATGAAATGTATTTTACTGAATGCCTGAAGCCTTTGTACATTTATCTGTTATTCAGAGGAGTTATTGCTCGGTAGGCAGTGGTATACACCATTGTATATATAAGTCAAAAAGTGGGCTCTGAGAGGGTGCACACTCCATTAATTCGGATAAGATAATGTAGAATGGATGAAAAAATTACATTCTTTTGAGAAACAAACATTTTCACTATTGAAAATTTATTCTTCCAGATGATCAAATGAACCTCATAACGCTCTGCAGCAGCACAGGAGACCTTCCTGCTCTCAGTTCCCATGCCAAACATTAAAGTAAAGTACTGCAACACCAGTAGATAAAAGCACCTACAGATAGTTCCTTGCAATTTCAAGACTATTTAGAACTTTAAAACTGATATTTAGAACTGAAAAACCAATTTCCCATTAAAAGATTTTTTTCACCYAATTAGATTTACTTTTTCATCATTTTCTATTCTAGTTCAGGGATTTTGCTAATGTAAACACAAGCCATAACTTGACTGCCCTGCCCATACACACTCAACCACAAAATAAACATGAGTCTCTTCCTGATGCCTTCTCTTTCTCTGTCTGCTCTTTATGTAACTGGTTTAGTAAATGGATTCTTCAGTATTTTCAGTTTGCTAAGCAAGTAAAGGATATTTTGCTCAAAATATAAATTGCCACTGACCAAGAGACAAAGCAAATTATATATAAGAATGGTATTTATTCACCCCTCCCCACATGTAATTGCATCACATTTCCACAGTATAAGCCCAGTAATGCCTTATCCATAAACTCCTGTTATAGCTCAGGAAGTAGCAAGCAAGGGAAAGTCAGACCAGGCCACCAGCAAATTGAAAAAGTAGTGAAATTAAGTGATTTTCTACTGGAAACATTGTGAGCTTCTGTAAGTCAGATCTGATAAAGGAGCACCTTGGAGCACATGGCTTAGAAGGAGAATGACCATGCTGGGCCCMCTCCTTCCCATGGGAGGCCCCTGAGCAATAGGCTGAATTGAGTGACCACATGGCTRGAGTCTGGCTGACCCACTCCAGAGTTAAGACACAGGACTGTGTCAATAAAACCTCTGGAGGTGCCCTGTATGATGTTGAGCTTTTAGTGGGAGAGTATCCAGCATCAAGTCACCAATTCAGGTGTTGCTCTGTCTAGCTAAGTCCTAAAAATCATTCCAGGAAAGTGGTTTCATAGCCTTTAAATGACCTGCTCTTATGCTACTGTGCCCCATCCTCCAAAGGGAATTTTCTTCCCTACCCCTAAGCCAAACACTCCAAGCTGCATTTTGCACCCTTGTTATAATACCTGGTAAGGTGATTTTGTCTCCATCAACTTTGTAATTGCCCCTCAAATACCCAGAGGCAGCTACTAGATCACCCTTTTGCTTCATCTTCACCAATGTTTAGAAGTATAACAGAAACTGATGTTTCTCAGGAACCTGGATTTAGACGTTTCAGACCTGCCTGCTACAGAACCTAGGAACTTTTAAGTTATTTAAAAAACGTTTGGAAACTTCTGCACCAAGTCTAGTAGCCAAAGTTACCAAAACAAGGAAGGTAAGTATCTCTCAGAGTAAAGGCTGCAAAGTCTTGGAAGAGATTCATACCAGAGCCATGGGAAAGCACGAGGGCAAACAGCAGAGTAACTCACAGCAGATGGTTTTAATTACTGGACAGTTGAACAAATTACCACAACACTTTTCKGCAGGCACACGGGCTGTGTCTCCGTGGTGATCACCCTTCTCCCTTGCAGAAGCTTTTGCTGATTTCTTATACCTTGCAAAGTCTCCCCCTGAGATCCCCTGCAGAGATGCAGCTCTGCATTGCAGCTAGAGTAAGGCTGTACCTAACAAACTGCAAAGCCTTCAGGCAGTCTAGAGTCACTGGTAGAGTTTCTGAAGTAAAAASGAGTAAACAAACACATAAAATCATTGTTTGAAATAAACAGGCTTCATATTAAAAAATTCTAACACTAAACTTTGCAGAAAAGCTTACCAAAGAGTATAAAAGCACAGAGTTTAACTRGTTGCTGTAGCAGATGTATCTAAAGCACAGTTATAATTTGTCTTTTTGGGAGGGGGAGGACACTTCTGCCAAGGCATAAACAAAAGACTCAGCACGTGTTGCTATGCTGGCACATAATTCAGGGTCTTTTTCACAAAGTGAGGTAAAATTAATTACTGTAACATAATTAACACCCTATAAATTCAGGACCAAATTTTAATTTCTGTTGAAAACACTATTTAATGAGAGATTAAAAATTTCAAACCTGATCTGACTTTATGGAATTCAAATTAATATAGGATTAACTATGTAATATGTACTAACAAGTTTGAGAAAAGTATTTTCCTTAAGTGTTATTTGATGTTCTCTTTTTCTTGTGAAGATTGTTTACATGGCAAAGAATGTTTTGTAGCTAAATCTAGAAATATCAGACAAACGTGGAATCTTTAGAGCACAGACTCTGTTATTTGCTATTTTAGGACATTTTGCCACTCCCAGTAAGAGGGAGGTGATCCCTCAGTCATCTMTTCTATGTGAGAAACTTTCTGAAGGAGTAGGGAATAAAGGTTAGCTGGCAATTAGCTCTACTTGTTCTTATCTTTTGCATCCCTGGCAGTCAATTTCCCTACACAGAATTAGAACAGATTTATTAAATTAGTATTCTTTTGCATCCTTCTTGCTGACCAGACATTTTTAAATTACAGCAACTTAGCTGAAATTCRTGAGAAGTAAGATTCAGATATTCTGCTGAAACTATTCCCAATTCATTTTTAAAGAAAAAAATAGATTAATAGATTGCTTTTAGTATACAGTTACAAATATAGTAAAGATAATTTTTATTCTTTGGTATTACTGTGTTTTTACTGACTTCACTGGAATGCAGAAATAAAATTTTGGATTACTAACATTGTAAGATGTGATATCTCTGAGAAAAAGTAGAGAGACATGAAATTACATTTATCAGAAAACATAAATTGAATAAATCCTCAAAGACATTACTCATTTTAATTCACTGCCTGACTCTTGTTGCCAAAAAGGAATAATATTCATGTGATGAGATTTTTAGAGCACCATAAGGGACACTGGATAGGCAAAACAATTGTTGTAGACAAGAGGTGCTACCCTTCCCCTCTAAGAAGAATTTCAAGGGTTTTTTTTTTAGCATTGTCTAGTTTACTACAAAGTTTTACATAACACTTGCAAAGATCAACAACACCAGTTACTGCATTAATCACAGTAATTAACTGGTGCAGTTATTAAGTCAAAATCTCTTGAATCAAGCATTACTTTTCTTTAAAATTGAAAAAAACACATAAAATCATCTGGGAATGTAAATTTAGCTTCTTTAGATTCTTAAATGCATTTAGTCAYTTATGGAATTCAGAATATGAGTTGTTTATATTAAGGACATGTGGGATTCCAATACTGTTATTTCCTGAACAGCGTAATTCTCCTGTAGTTTCTATTCCACTGTATGTTTTGTGGAAACAGAGAAATAACTCCAATCCAAGAGATGTTACTGCTTCTCCAGAAATACGAGGCAGCCTCAGGACTAGGCATTCTAGCATGAATGCAGAATCCCCTGCAAGCACTAAGTGCATGCCTCTGAAGACAATAAGGCACACTTTTTTCCCTGCTGCTGGGCAGTGGGATGCCATGGTAAAGACTAAGATTGGAGCAAATGAAGGCATCCAAGTATTTTCTGTTTGAACCCAATAGTCCTCTACCAGGCAATAAAATCATCTGAACATTGTGGACAACTAAACTATCCTGGAGAGAAGGGCTTGTGTCAAATAACCAGCAGCCCCCTCAGGGTGGGATACAGTATTTTTACTAATTGTTTTCTTCTGAAAACAAATGCAGCAGCACTTCAAATTCACTTCCTAGGCTTCTGGCTATTAAATTGAGAACTTTAATRTGATCAGAAAAACATCACCCTTGTGCATCAACAAAATCTGCTTACTACAGAAAAAGTCTTTAACATTCTGGAAATATTTTCAATAAACAATATTACTAAAGATCAATTCARAACTTAATGAAAAATAAATATTATTTTAACAGTGTAATGAAATTTTTTAGTTGAATACAAAGGTTTTCAGAAGCCAATAAYGTACATTTGTATTACTCTCACATACCCCCCAATATCACACACCTCTTCTKTTCAGGAACACAAACAATGTAATGATGGGAAAATTCTATTTCTGCCATACAAATAAGATTTGTTATATTCATTAGTGGTATCATACAAACCCTAAATCAGGTTAAATATAAATACTACAGTACTGGCATTTCATGAGAACATACAGAGCCAAAGCTCTCGGGAACCTTCTCACTATTCCCACAACAAGCTAACAAACATGATGGGATAAAACTCAAAAGAATTCAATGGAGCCATGACCATGCTCCATCACTGAGGCCAGTGGCAGGAACTGCTCAGGTCCAGCCTGATGATCTATTTTACCTCTCAGARGAGGAAGCAAATACACCTGCTGTGTATTGGGGATGGCCTCTGTCCCAGTGAACTTACACAGGATGACACATGGAGAAAGCTGCAYAGTCCACACCAAAAACAAGTCTAAGAAATCTACAGAAACCCTTGAGAGCAGAGGGCTGACCCATCYGACCAGAAGCATCTCCTGGGTCATCTTACCTTCCTGTAGCAGATGTTGTCAACAGTGTAGAGAGGTGACACACTGTCAGAAATCACATGATATTCAAGCATTTTTTTTAGCAGTTGTTACAAACAACATCCATAATTTTTCCTTTACCACAGTAATAGCCTTTTTGTATTTGTCAACCCACGTCTTTTCTACCATATTATATAACCCACATGTAACTCTTGAGGAAGGGAATTTTAAATCCATRTGATTACATCAGCTGGCTTCCCTTGATCAACTATACGGATTACCTTTCATATAAGGACAATAACTTTGAAAAGCAACACTTTCCACTCATGAAGCCCTGCTGGCTGTGACCACTGACTACATTATCTAGAAACATGTTTCAGTATCTCCCAGAATAATCTTCTTCATAATTTTACCAGCCAYTGAAGYGAGACTGATAGGCCTGTAGTTTCCAGGGTCMYACTTCTTGCCTTTCTTAAAAACTGGGACAAGGCTGGCYAGCTTCCAGCTGGGACCTCTCCAGATTCCCAACTCTGTAGAGGTGAATAAACCTGTCTRGCCCTTGCCTTGGAGATGKGTMCCTTGAATGGAATTAGAYAAGCCMATTTCATCCATCCCCAGGAGAGATACCTTTACATAAGACTGYCCTSCCTGGTCATGGYGACACTCTGATGCTCACCCATGATGCTCTAGTGTACACATGTATATTCTTTGTAACCCATTGTTTTTTCCYSTCTGGTACCACCCTCACCTTCCCCCATAAATACCCCAGTTTCTAYCCAGTTGARGGAGGAGCTGTCGTCCCTGGCCRCCCTTCRCAGGGATGCTGGACAATAAAGCTRYCCCTGTGGAACCACCACACGACTCTCCTGTCTCTCTGTCTCTGAATCAGCCTGGAGGAACCCTGCAAGGCCAAGCTGAGATCACTGCTGAAATCACTGAGCTGAATCACTTGCAGCTTCTGCCTTTGCAGGGCAATCTGGAGGCCGAGGGATTGCCCGAGACTCCGGAGAAGTTGTCTCTTGTGGGACCTCTCGCTTTGGGAAAGCTGCGGCATTCTGAGTCGGACCAACAGGCCCGAGCCCGGCCATCCACACAGGACCATTCAAAAATTATTGAGAGGGGCCCCACAAGGACATCAGCCAGATCTTTGAGTATTCTTGGATGAAACCCATCTATTACCTTTTGGGTGGAAATTGCCCAATATTTTAATCTGTTTAGAGGAAAGCTGTTTAGAAAATATGCCAAGTGGTACAAGAACTTCATCTGCATTTCCAGACAATTCAAATTCTTTTCTTACTTTCATAAGTAAATTTGAGTTCTAAAACATTTGAGATAAACACTTAAATCTGATCTTTCAAAAAATTTCTAGGTCTCTCCTTGAAAATGATCTAGGGTTTTCTAAAGCAGATCTTACATCTAATTCATTGAKGTCTCTGTTTCAAAAGTATGTTTGAAGCAAGGGAAGATTTTATGAAGATGCTTATATACACTGAACTCACTTTGGAATTAGTTCAATGGTTGCCTCAACTCCTCACTGTTATAAAGACAAAGATGATGCCAAGTATCAAAATGTAGCATCAGCAGTGCTGGACAAGACATTTCACTGATTTCAGATTTTGTAATGTAGGAACATATTTAATTCCTAGCGCTTTTTCTGAGCATCACCAGTACTATAGAGCCATAAACTAAATTCAGAGAAACCTTAGTAAGAACAAAGTAACATTTAATTAATGCAAAAGAATACAACCTTTCTCTGAGAAACTGACTCAAAAAGACGTTGTTATTCAACTAAATAAAGTCAGGTTTCATTTGAGAAATTTCACTGTCTGTTTTTAGCCATTTTAGCAGCACAAAAACACAGCTCAGAAAATTCAAATATTCATACAAAACTTTGTCATCTCCAAAAATAGCCAAAAACAAGGCTAACACACTARGTGCAAATACGTGATTTACAAGACATTCTACATTAGCATTCATACTCTTAAAGTTAACMAAATATTCCAGAAGAAGATGCAAGAAAATTTAAAATTAGCAAATACATACAGACCATTTCCTACTAAAATGCTGCAGTGGAGATTACTGAGTAGAGCTTCATTGCCTTTAGAAGAATTTATTGTCAACTAAGTTTATGTATTCCCATTATCTTTTAAAATACAAGAAATTAGGGCCAAACTGGTCTGTTAAGGGGCAAGAGTGAAATTATTAGCTGAAAAGAAATTACATTTGCCATGCAGATCCTGAGTTCCAAGAGTGTAGTAAGATATAATCTTTTCCACTAGGAAGMGAAAATTAATGTGGATCTACTCTTGCAGTACACAAGAAATCATAGAATCATTTTAGATAAATTCTTATAGTTTACCAAGTACAACTCTCAAAGTGTTTTACACTACTTTCATATATTAACACCTATTAAATCATGTTCATTACTTGAGATATGACCAATAAAACACCACTGAATCTTTTTTAATCCATTCTCTGATAGAAAAAAAACATGTCTTGGCATTATTTTCATTGATGCTCCTCAATCTATTTGACTGTAASATTTCAAAGGAGTGAAGCCAAACAGTGTTGACTTCATAATTTTACTCAAAAAASACCAAATATAAAAATATTCAGCAATTATTTCTACAGAAATCTAGTTTTTCACATCTCACACTTTGTTTGTTTTGATATGCTCACCTAAGAGATAGGACAGGGTAAAAGAACCACACATCAACATTGAACTGAGTGGCARAGTGCAACAGAATAACATCTAATGTGTTGCTGATCACCATATGCTTTTTCATCCCACTAAATGATCTGTGTTAATTGTGCTTCTAATACTTGTAAGTAGTCTCAGTATTTAAACACAAAATGGCGAGGAAAAGTAAAAAATATTGCAACTACTTTTTACTTTTCAGGTTGTATGAGGCATAGTAGACACAGAAGTCAGTACCCTTCTACCTGTTCTTTCTTCCATTCARGAAAAGGTGCCAACAGAAATACACATTTTTTCAAGTGGCATCAAAAATGTCAGAAAGGAAAAGGCTACAATTATACCATTATTTTAACAAAGAGTAAACCAAAACATTCTTGAAAAAACTTAATTCAAATTAGTTAAAAAACACCATATGGAACACAGAACATTAATAGCCTGAAATAAATATTTTTTTTTCATTTTAACTCGTCACAGTAACAGCAGAACCTAAGTTCCAACACGTTTCAAAAGCTCCAGGACTTTTTTCTCCCAAACCAGAAGTAGTTGTCATGTAACGAAAGGAATCCGCTGTACATCTTGCATTAGTGGCCAGTGAAATAGCTGGTTATTAAGGGACAAACAAGTATGTAAAGTGAAGGAAAGATTCTTCTCTCCTATAAGGCATAAATTCCTTTCTTCAGTGTCAAAACAATTTGTGACAGAAAAGACTTGTGAATTGCATTTGTGCTACCAAAATGAGAGAGTTCRAAGTATCTATCAGATGCTGAAAAAATGCAATTACCCTTTGTCAAAACCAGTATTATTTTCACCAGTGTCTGGCACAATGTATTACATCAATTAAAACATATACTCTAGAATTAATGAAATCTCTGCATAAGTAGAAGTAAGCAAAATCTCCACAGAGATGCAATTTATTATCAGATTTGAATATGAAACATGGACCCCTTTTTTTCTCTTTTATTGACTTTTAGTAAGCTTTAGCTCAAACAGACTTCTTTTATGGCTCTATTTGTAACTTCTCTTTAAAGATCATGCTCCAGCTGGGCATGTAAGGCCACAGTCAGCCTTTACTGCAGTGACCAAGACACACTGGGGTTTCAGATCTTGAGAGGAGGGAAGAAAGCAGAAAGCAGACTGCTAACACTTCAGGCAAGACTTCAGCCTGCTGAGAAATCAGCTTGGAAGAATTGTACAGGATATAGTTATKGTAAGGGAAACCCTGAACAGCTGATCGATTTTTCAAGGATAACATCCTCCAAGCTCAAGAATGGTTGCTCTTAACAAGCAAGTCAAAGGTGGCAAGAAGCCTGYGGGGGTAAATAAAGTGTCCCTGACYGGACWAAGACAGAAGAAGRAAGTATTCAGGAGGTAGAAGCAGGGACAGGTAAGAAGGTAGAAAAAGACACTATTCAAAGGTTAGGAAAGGCAAAGCCCACCTGGGMATCTGATACTAAGAGATGCTGAGAGATCTGGGACTGTCCAGCCCAGAAAAAACAGTACTCATGGAACCTCCTCAGCATATATAAATACTGATGGCCACAGCGAGGAAGACTGACTCAGATCCAGTAGACACAAGAGGCAACAAGCACAARCTGAARTACTGAAATATGACCAGAAAAAGAAACATTAGAAAAGAATACTGATTAAATCAGTGGACTGTGAGGTGGACTGAAAAGCAGAGGCTGCGTTCAAAGGGTAGTGATGAGCAAGCAAAAGCATTTCCAGCTGTAGGCCAGTCACTAGTGGAATATCCAAGAAGTAGATACTGGGACCAGCACTGYTTAACATTGCAATTTATGACCTGGTAATGGGACAGAGAACACCTTCTGAAAGTTTGCAGACTACATAAAGCAAGAAGGAAAAGTGATATAAAGGATGTTTGTGTTTCATTCAGATGAACCTTGAGAGGCTGGAGAAATAGGTCAACAAGAGTTTAATGAAGTCCAAAGAAAAGTGTTCAGTCCTGGGAAGGAATAATCATACACCAATGCAGGCTTGGGGCAATTGCTGCTGGAAGGCAACTTYGTAGAAAAAGAACTGGGGCCCTGGGTGGACACCATGTTGAGCATCAAGGACTGTGAGCCAGCAATACACCACTGAAGTAAAGAAGGCTGGCAGCAGCCTGGGCTGCATGAGGGAGATTGCTCTCTGCAGATCAAGGGAGATGATGCTTTCTCTCTGCACAGCAATGGTGTGATGAGGAAATATTGGAGCAAGTGCAGGGAACTGCACAAGGAGGCAAAGACAGTTGGGACTGTCCAGCCCASAGAGGATAAAGCTCTGGGGACATGTGCTCACTGTATATAAGTACCTGAAGGAGACAGTAAAAAAGACAGGTCCAGAGAGATCCAGAAGACTCAAGAGTCAATGAGCACAAACTGAATACAGAAAACTGCATTTAAACATCAAAGAAATCGTTTTATTGGCAGGATAGTGAACACTAGAAYAGATTGCCCTGGGAAGCTGTGGAGTCTCCGCTCTGGGAGATACTCGGAACTTAACCAGCCACAGCCCTGAATAACCTGCTACAATCAATCTTTTTTGGAGCAGAGGGGTTTGACTAGATGATCTTCAGAGGTCCCCTTCCAAACTGAAAAGTTCTGTGACCCTTTTCATTTTGTARGTGTTTATTCTATCTGTTACCACTTAGGCTAGAAACAGTATTTTTTTAATYTGGGAGCAAGATTTTTGCTATATTACCTATGATATTTTGAAGTGGAACACATACTTTCTATACTGTCCATGAATATTTAATGTATCTTTTATATAAATTATTAATTTAAAAATTTTTGCTAGGATTTTCAATCTAAGCCTTTCTGAAAAAATCATGATGCCAAAAAAGAACTCTACAGCTACTGCTTTTGAAATCCTCTGTTATATTGACCTTAAAAGATGTTGGAGTGTTAAATCTGCAAGGAGAGTTTGCTCTTTTGAATGTAACCACTTTTAAATATAAATCCACTGAAAAAAACCCAAACTAATGATGTAGACCTATTAACCAATGTAGTGAATAAATACATTTATCAGCCCCCACTTCACTAGTTTTATCCTTGTTGTTTATAGCTATCAGATTTTTCTCATGTCAAAGAGTATTTGTGTTGTTCACTGTTAAGAGATCCATAATTTGAGCTGCAGAAAAAAAGCTCAAAGAAAACCCTTATCCAAAAAATTATTACAGATATTGTTRCATTTCAAGACCATGTATGTTCTCAGCATGCAATTAAATAACAAAAAGCATATTTAAAGTGACCAAAATGCAGTAAGTTACAGAAGGCCAGTCATTTTAAAGAACAAGGTTTTAGCATGAACAGTAACTACAGGCTGAAATGATCTGAGTCAGGTACATGCTAAAAGTGATGACAAACACTAAAAAAAGCCTGTGACTTTTCCCAAAGCATATTCATTCTAACAAACAAGCTGGGCTGGGACTTGGACAGAAATCATGCATACTAATTAAATGTTGGCTTACTCCTTGGGCCAGTTTGGCCTGTACTTACTAGCACTGCCCAGCAAATGCACCAGAACAGGTCAGGAGACAGCAGTGACCAAAGACTGTGTCTGACAGGAGATACACAGGGCAGAAAACTGATCAGTTGCTTTTAACTGAGCTGTCACTTGTCCTAGGGTA
>CADDXX010000350.1:464560-501859 GCA_902810485.1 Alauda arvensis
GTAATAAACTGAAATTATAATCTCTGATATGATATATAGCTCAATAAATGTTTGCATGTTTTCATTTAGATTAAATGTTAACAAACATTATGCTCCTTATTTATAAAAAGCCCTTGTTAGAAAACAATTACATCAGAGAATATAAGATCTAATTGCAAAATATTAAGAAAGTATATCATGCTTAAAGATTATAARAATGAACCARTGACAACTGACCCTGAATAAACCTAGCAGGACCCAAAGCTAAAAAAACCCCAAACATAACAAACATAGAATGCTAGTCAAAACAGAATCCACTTGCATTTTTATTACCTCACAGAGTTTTCTTCAAAATACCAGTCCTTATTAATTAATGTATGCCCAATGTTCCAAAGCCACTACAGATCTGGACTGCTTCTCAGTTTACATATTCATTTAACAAATGCATTCCTCAAAACTGCAACTAAGAATCGGGCTAGAAGAATGAATTGGCTTCATTTGCAATTAATGTTTTACTGAGGAAAACTCCAACCCCTATGGTTCCACTTCATTTTAAGAGGCATTTGTTATCAAAGATCACTTTTTAGTTCTCAAATAAAGCAAGATGTGCATATTTTGACAAGAAGGGAATTCAGTCTTCCAAATAGCTGTGCAAAAGTTCATCTGCAGTGGCCAATTAAGGMCAAGATACATCTCTTCCTTCAGTCTGTTTGCAGATGTTTTCAGGCAGTCCTTACAAAATATTTATTAATATCTCTTAATCAGGCCAAATATTTCTTTTAGAGTTGTTTAGTTCAAAGAAATTAAAAATTCCACTCCTATACCCTGAACAACAAAAAGCATGGTACAAATTCCCCTATCAGTCTTACGCTTCTGAAGTTGTCCCTTCAAATAATAATAAAAAAACCTCCAAAAACCAACCAACCAAAAACCAACAACAACAACAAAAAACCCACCCCAAAATAAACCAACAAAAAAACCCCAAAAACCAACAAAAGCAAGAAACAAACAAAAACCCCCAAACAAGCAAGATAACCCAAACCGATAGTGGAACTTGCATTCTGAAGCACAATATGCAAATGTTTCTTGTTTCCATACTAGCTGAGCAACACAGCACAACATATGGCACAGGCATTATCATTTCAAGATTAAAGGAACAGATGACGCCTGCTGAAAACCAATGAATACAATGAAGCATTCATTACAATAATAAATATTCAATATTTTACATTTAATATACTGCCACTCCTAATTAGCACCACGTTTCCATATATTCCAGATGCCATTCCARCATATGATTCTCCCATCACTATGTTATACCCCCTAACTATAGGATGTGATCTAATTCTGTAGGACTCCTCCCTTTCTTATTATCATCTGCTTTAATTATCAGCTCTGTGAACAGCACAGCACTTCAAAAAGCCCTTTGAGTATCTTAAACCTACACTGTAAGTCCAGAAGATRGAATAAGCCTTATCATATTGCTGCAGGCATTATGAAACCCAGAAATACGGTCTTTTTTTGCTAGTACAAGGCTCAGAAAATAGTATGCAWGCACATTCATAAGGACTCCTCAAAGTACCCTACAAATACCTTTAGTCTACATAATCTTAAAGAAAAGAGTGTGCTACCCAAAGAGCCAATGAGTCAAGAAACAAGCTAGACACTGTATAGTTTTATTCTGAGTGGCTGAAAGTACAAGAAGTGTCTTGGGTGATAGTGGAAGGTATAACCCAAAGTATGTATTCTATTACCATGCACATAAGCTGCTAAAATACATGGGGCAGTGTTCATCTTCTCCATTACTCAGTTCTGATAACTCCCTCTGGGGAAACAGCACCTACCCTGAGGGGGCCATCTATGCTAATGGGCCATCAAGGTGTCTCAYAGAATGACATCATCCCACTGTGAGRTGCCCCACCGTTGGGGGAGGAACCAAACATTCCTACCTGTATATAATCAGAGACTYGGAACACCAGAGCAGCACTGCCACTGGATTCTAGGACAAGAGCTCAGTAACTACCACTGGACCTTCAGAGAAGGAGAGCAGGCCTTGCTACAGGATCACCTGTCAAAACCACATTCATCACCCCAATGGGACTGTAGCCACCCTTTGATCAGACTGCCACCAACACCCTGACCAGCAGGTWGTCAGGCTGTACTCTGACTTCRTCTCYTTAAGCCAGTGTTTCTGTACTATTGCCTTTGTTTTAATTTTTCTATTAAATTGTAATTCTGATGGAATGTCTYGCAACATATTTGTGTCAAGTTAATTCCTCCAGCTGGTTTGCCTTTAAACCAGATGAAAAGAAATATGCATATCTGGACAGAATACTCCCTGTTAGCACATGATACCTGTCCTGGGTGGCTGGGCCAACAGACTTGAAGAACATTCCAGCACAGTCAGAGTTGATCACCTTGAAGTAAATTTTTCCAGGTTCTCCTCTCAGTCCATCCTGGTCCCCAGTAACTATTTTCCTGTAAGGCCTGAACCCTCAACCTGCAGTAAAGTTATCCGCAACCTATAGATGAAAAACACAGCCCTTCCATATTCAGAGAGTATCTATTTATTTTGCCCAATGCTTTTCCTGCTTTAGCAACAGCTGACATTAAATTATCAGCTCACACTCTCAGCACTCTTGTTCCTTCACAGGAATGCCATCAGAGGTCAGGTGGGCAGGTGCCTGTGCACCTCTACTTCCTCCTGGGAGGAAGCAAGAGATTTTAATCAATGATGAGCAAACCCTCAGGACACGATACAGAGAAATTTGCTGTGCCAAAAAAGAATATGTTTGCCTTCCCAGCTTTCTGGCTGCCACACACCACTGCCCAGTAAACAGATTCTGTTTGGCAAGTAGGAACTCGCTCCAGTTCCCCAGCCAAGTACTTTGCAAGGTCAAGAGTGCAGTCAGCTCTCAGTCGAAGCTGGAGTGACACTGCAGAAGTCTGTGCATAACATATCTACTTTCCTGGCTGCTGCCCCTAGTACAGCTTCAGTCCAAAAACTACATCTAGACTCATGAATTTAATGTGCCAGAACTGTTYTCTGGCCTGGAGCCCTCCTGAGAGCCCATGTCATGACTGTTAACCTTTTCCTCTCCATCCCAGTCAAAGAGGCCTCACATACCTCTTCTGGTTCTTGTTAACCTGAGGAGGCTTTAAGTCAGTTGTAGTTCTTTTGGATCAAACAATGCTAGACTTCATGGTGATAACAATCCAGTGTGGACCACCAAGGTGCAACACCCTGGAATAGTTATCACTGCAGCACGATGCTGTACCTTGTACCCAAGCTARGAGTAAGGTGTGTATGACTTGGCAAGATATCAAGGCACTGCCTCTGCAAAAAAACTAAATGGAACTTGCCTGAAAATATTGCTAGCTCACAGTTTTCACCTTAACTGTCATTCTGTTTGGTGCTTTTTTTATAAYGCTTTTATTACTGAGCCAGTGTTAAAAATAAAAGTAAATACGTAAAAAGGCAGCACTTTTCAAGGCCATATACATGGCTTGAAAGTCACAGGGCTTTGAAAAGAAGGGTAGTCTGCATGCAAGTATAGTGGCATCACCAGCTGAACAACTTTGTTCTCTGGCCCAAACCCTCTACACTGAGATCTCATAAGCTGTAAAAAGACAAAATGAGACACTCAGTGTCTGAGACCCATTAATCACCCTTCAGTCACCTGGATCTAGAAACATTTCATTATGCTACGTTTTCTGAGATAGCCCAGGAAAGAGGCTTTTGTCTTTCATTTAAAAGGTCACAGGGAGCGTCTACACTAACTGGATTTGTTTTAACTGTGCTTACTGTCATCTACCACTCAGGTGAATACTGCCCCATTTGCCCAGGTTAACTTGAAATGGTGCTTTACAGCCAAGATCTAACAAACAACAGAATCAGCCTTGGCATTGGCCAGGCCCTGAGCAGGTGGGTGAACACATTCCTGGGACCATTCCCGAAAGACTTCACCAGTCTGGCTCTGCCCTCAGAGGCATTCCAGGCCAGGACAATATCATAAATGCAGACACAGAAATGGTGTAATGGTCCTGAAATATCTCCATTGCTTTGGAATAAGCAAAACTGGGGGRAAAATCCAAAATATTGTGAGGAATAATTTGTTAATATTTTAGCTAGAAATAATAAAAAAGTTGTATCTCTTATTACAGAGAATTTTTAAAGACCAAAACCATAATGACTAGCAATTTTTAAAAATCCAAACTCTAGCATAAAAGACAAAATGCACCTCTTGAGAGTCTTACATAGTGACACATTCTACAAATTAAAATATACCATGAAAACAAATATGGCCATGCCTTCATCAACACCCAAGCAGACATGCATCCTTTACCCATTTTAAAACCACCAAAGTGTGAACTCCACAAAAAATGCGCCCATCTGACACAGACAAGGCATTTAGATGTCTACAGAAATACAACAGAACAGCTCACACTAGTGTTGGAATACAAAGGAGCAGGTGACAAACTAAGTAATTTAATAAATGTTTTTTTCTTGACATTTTTTATTTCTTATTTTTTCAGTTTTGAAATCAATTCAGAAAAGCACTTTGTATCTAATCGCACTATATATAGAAATCACTGAGGTGCAGTGACAGCAAAACCCAATTAAAGTTCTGCAGGATGAGGTGTTACTGCAAGTTTGCTCAGAAAGCAAACTCTGCTGAGCATCTTCACAAAGATCAGAAAACAGTCAAAACCATTCATGCCAGTCCAGCAGGATCTGTTTGATTTTAACAACTGTTCTGTTGGAATATAWCCCAGGGAATCATTTTAATTTCGTAATTATGGGGAGCAATGTAAGTGCATAACTGAGAAAAGATTTCCAAAATACATAGTTTCAGCACTCACGGCATGATTTTGAATATAAGCCCCATCAAAACATGTATTTGGTATTCTAGCCAGAAATGCTGCCTTGGAATGAGTAAAAGCCAACATTTGTGCTGTCAGTGAAACAGGAGAGAGCTACTTGAGGTAGGCTGGCTCTGAGAAGCACCATAATATTGAGTGGCTCCAAAATGGCTGGAGCCTACTTGATTTCTCAGTAGATAATTGGTTAAAGGACACTAATGTATCTGTATTGCTTTAGGGGGCTAAAAATACCAGATTTAGCAAGGCAAGTAGCTCTTCAGCAAATTGCCTTCCCTTCCATCAAAAATTCTTCAGAAGTGGAGTCCAGRCTGGCTTTTCTGTGCTATACCAAGATGCTAAGACTGTTGGTATATCAACATTTACAAATAAATGCTGTCTCTAAAGCCTGATCAGTTTTAACCTTAAAAATTTCTTCTCCTACCTTCAATTACACTATTTTGTTCCCCAAAGAAACAGAAGGCTTTGGTCTATAGTACACTGAACACACAGTTCTAAATTGGTTGGAAATAAGAATCTGAATCTTAAATACATGGATGTGCAAAATAGGTTCACACAGACTCAAACTAAAAAATTATTTAAACAATTTTTGTACACCTTTTTACTTAACAACTGATAGTTCTGTCTCATCCCAGTCACTTCTCGTCACTTTTCCCTGTCATTTTTCTTTCTTTTCATCTTGCTTATCTTCATATTTTCATCAGTAATCCAAATGAAAATTCAAATAAATACTTTTCTCAAAATCAGTGATAACAATCTTATTCACTGAATTGCTGTATTTTCACTTATTGACAAGATTTTCTCTATCCTTCTTCTGTGCATAGAGTTTTGCATTAATAATCACTTTGCAGTGCAATGATTTTTAATTATTTGTTCAAACAAACCAATTCAAACTAGAGAAAATCTTTTCACTTAATAAAGTTGGCTGAGATCAGGTGTACCCAAATAAAATATTTAATTAGGACGAATCTATCATAATATATTCCAGATGGAACGAAATATGTCCTGTGGTCACCAATTTATTTTTTATCTACTCCCAACCATGTCATGGAAAACCACRCATATTTAGTTCTTGTTTAGAACTGCTATACTGAATAAGGACTTTATYCACTCATTACAAAATCATTCATCTGGCACAGCCAGACTCTTTAAATTTCAGTTTTATGCATAATTAAGCTAATTTTTGAGAATTAGGAAATCAGCARTATTAACTATTCTATTGATTTAGCGTGGTATATAATTTGATACTTTCAAATATTAAAGTTCTTATTTAGAATTTCCTTTATAATGTGCATTACTCTTCTTGTGTATCTTCCTCCACATCTTTTAAAGTGTTCTGTGCAATGCAAGAGAAGCAAAAATTCTTCATTTAGAAATGAAAAGTACAGTATAACAGCCTAATTTTTTTTTTTTGTAACATTCTATTTATTCTATGTATTCATTGGTACTATTGCTTTGGTATACTCTCTCTTTTATTAGCCCTGGCTTTCTTTTAGGTAATATAATACAGAATTAAATMTACCCTAATAAGTGCTCCCAGTCTTACTTTGCATCCAAGAACAGCTGAAGGAAAGGCACACTGGTGTACCTCATTATTACATTTAGAAATCCCCGGCAATTAATAGACTRATTTTCTTTTCCCTGTGGAGGTTTGACTGTTTCCAGAAGAGAAATTAAGACAAAAATCAAATTCATATATTGAATAAGGAATTTTTTATTAGGATTGCTTGAAAAAACTGGACACAGACTCAAGAATCTGGAGTATGGACGCATGTACAATGAAACTTTCACCTGRGATAAAAGTCATGGGATAAAACAGCAAACAGACTTTCTTGGTGAGAACATAKTTTACATTACACTGTAATTATTTTAGGCAATATAATTCAACAACCAACACAAACATTTCTAAATTTCAGTGATCTTATTCTTTTAAAGTCATGCTGCAATTACATTTTTAACACTGACAGAAAATACACAGGGATTCATGGTCAAATCTCAAGAACAGATCAAGAATGTATTGTAACTTTGAGGCTGCTCTCTCAGATACTTCAATACTGCATTCATTCACAACTACCCCACACAACAYGGACAATTAAAAGCCAACCACAGGTTTGGCTACCTCCACTGCAATCTTTTTAACACAAAGATTTTCCTGTGCTGAAAGGGGACAAAAAATTTGCTTATTCCAGTTTTCAAAAAAACTCTGAACATAGACAAAATAGCTGCATGAGCACAACTAGCTGAGCTTCACTCCAGGCTGTGTTTCAGCCTCCTGACTGTTCAGGCTGCAGGCTTACAAGTAGGTACATTACTGGTATGCTTTGTCTGAAACAACTTGCCTTTGTGATTAGCTGCTCTTTAAAAATAATGAAGYTTTGAACACTGATATTTTTGGAAGGTTTCTATGAGTGCGAAAGTTGTGAAATATATAAAGAAACACCATCCTTCTGCTTGAAGAGAAAGGTAAGGTYTTATAGGAGGCCCCACTAATATAAAGAATAATTGAAAATATACAAAAAAAAGCATGCAAGTTTCTATCTTCTCCTCTTCCACATACACCACTGTAATTACAAAGTTTGGTTATTGCAGCTCTCTTTCTTTTTGAGGTTCTTGGCACCCCMATTCCTTTCCCCAAGCATGTTGGAAACATTGTCTTTAAATGTTTTTGGTTTCCTTTCATTCTGACTTCCAAGTAACATTAAAGATTTCCAAATTCCGTTTTTTTTCCTTGGAGAAGAATRAACATTTTGTCCTTATTCTTTATGATCCTATTTTTTAGGACTTCACAAACTCAGCCACTCAGATGTCTGTGCAGCCTCTCTGACAGAGCAATAGCAACAAGACACTGTTTGCATCTGTGAACACAAAGTAGTATAATGTCTTTTCCTGTTACAAGGTCTTTCTGAGCATAACTGTTATTCTCTGTCAATGATCAAGAATATTTGACTAGTTTCACCTAACTGAATCCACACTGTGGACATTAAATTAAGCATGAGACCTTGAGCTGATCCAAAAAACAATGTGTAATCCCCATGAGGATTTACAAAGCACTGCACTCAGACCAAGTGACTCAAATAGCACATGGAAGAGAAGCCATTATTTTGTTTAGGAGAAAAGGACAGAAAGTATGGAGCAGTGTGCAGTGTGACACTAAGCCACACCTTAGACCTCTACCTAAMCCTCAACTGAATACAGTAAGGGGAAGGCTCATTCTTTATGAAGGGGAATAGAAAGTAGAGTCATAAATTGTTCTGGCTCTACTCTTGGTTATACTGAGATGTGYCATTAAGAGATGTACTGTGAGGGTGGGTCGAGCACTGGAAAAGGTTAAGAAGTTGTGGAGTGTCCAGCCTTACAGACATTCAAGACCTGACTGGGCATCACCCTGAGCAACCTCTCCTGGCAAGTCCACTCTGAACAAGGGGTTGGACTGGACAAACCCCAGAAGTGACTTTCCAGCCCAGTAGTTCTGTGACTCCAAGAATTAACAAAGGCTGCCTGAAAATGTTCACTGGCCCCAATGGCTTCCAACGGTCAAATGTCTACAATGAGCTCTTTAGACACCTCTTCTTTCTATAACACTTCTAAATCATGAGTCTTTACACCATCCTTTYATGTTTTGTCTTCTTAAAAGGTTTTGTTTACAGTCCACTAACATTAAAAAATAACTACTCCCAAGACCATATAATGAGCAATTTTCCTTCCCTTCCCATAAGGATTTATTTTTGATTTAAATTTTTAATTTAAATTATCCTCTGTGAATGTATCACTTGGTAGTGAAGACCAGATTTTTATGAGGTTTGCATATAAAGAAACAACATGTAAAAAATTTAAAAAGTAACAACACAAAATTTAAACAAAACTAGTGCTGAACAAGCAACATGAAAATGCTGCTGTATAACTCAAGTAATACAAGGAAATAAACATTCATTATGTATCTGGATGCAGAAAATCTTTTAATCAGAAGTCACTCTGACTCAAGCACRGAGTTTCTAGAAATCTGACCTACTTTCATTTTTAGAACAACTTGTGTAATGTGCATACATTTCAGTGCCACAAACTTTACAATGCAATCTAAAATAGTTGCAGATTGATTTAAAAATGTAGTAGGTGGTTTCCCAGGGAAGGAGGAAGGCCTTAGCTTAAGGCCCTGGGAAATCCCTTTGTAGGCCTAGTAGGCAAACGGCTCAATCCCATAATTCCTCTGTTCTGTAGATCATTGCTAGAAAGTTCTAAGTCTCCTCTGTTATTATAGGTTGTCTTTTGGTGCAGAAATGTTAATATTCTCAATCATTGTCCCCTACTGGACCCTTCCCTCAGATCCCAGCTTAACCCCGCCCTGACTCCTCCCCACCCTACATTGTATAAATACCTCTGCCTGACCCTGCCCTTGCCTTCTGCCCCTTGTCTCTGCTTGCTCCAGTTAGTTCTTGATACAGTGTACACCTTCCTGTTAGTTACTCTCCATCAGTTACAGTCCTGAGGAAACTTCACCGGGTCTGAATGTCCAGGCATGGGTCTGAAAGGTTTCATGTAAGTTTGCAAAGGGTTGCAGAGCACTGTGAAAAGGTTTTGCTTAGTTTTAGTTACTTATGATTGCATTCTGCAGTCACATATCGGTSATAATCTATCTTAAAAGTGTTGAAAAGTCAGTAACAGAAGACCTAAAAGCAAAGCAATATTGTGAAATGTTTTCTTAGGAAGAATGAAGATGTTGAATTTTGTGTTTGATTGAGGGAGTGGTCACATGAAAAATGTCAACAAGGAACTTTATTCCACATGCATGTATTTTTATTATTTAGCAAACTAAACAGAGCCCATGCTCTTTCCCCAACATTCAAGAGAGACTGTTTTCCTGGTTGCATTTTATCTTGGTGAATTTAAAGATGATAAACTAGCATTGCAAAAGTTAAAGCAAATAAAATGTGAGCACATCAGTTGCTTGATTGCATATTAGTTCCATATAATATTGACAAAAATCCCAAACAATTTTMTTTAGAGATTTTGATAATGTCACAAGGGCATTTACATATAACATGTAATAATATATTAATGGTTTTATAGAGGCCTCTGGAGATTTCATAGCAGCAAGCATTAATTAATTCTTCCTAATAATTGTTACACAAAAAGACATTGAACTGTTTAATGCTCCATATCATCTCATTGTGCCTCTCCCTGTTAGCAGCAATCCCTTCAGTTCCCYGAGTTCCATAATCCCCAAGCCTCTGTCATCTCAAGGTATTATCAGTGTTTGTGGCACCTGCATATTGAAATTCACATTTGACTGGAGCAAAACTTACATTGATCCATTTTATTTTTCTATTTATACAGCATCCCACCAAATAGYAGTCATTTTATACTTCCAGTTAATAATTAAAATTTTCATATCTAAACCTTCCTTGTTTAGCTATATGGCCAATGTTATGCTCTTTTCACAAAGCCAGAAACCATTTTGAGAACATCTGCTTTCTGAAAATCAATGGTTATTTCAGTCAATGCTAAGATTTATAGTGATGTTAAAGTGGTTTTGACCAAATTGGCAATGTTAAATGTATTATACATCAGCAGTTTCATGTCACAGCAGACTTCATGYTAGAGACAGAAATGAGACAAGACACACAGTCCTGTTCAACAGAGTGAAAAGGTCCCGGTTTATTCTTTCTCACAGCTCAGCCAACWGACTACAATTCCAGCAAAGTCCCACTGCAGGCTTCCCTTGCAGACTCTGACTGACCTCACAGCAGCAATTCTCTCTCCCATTTRGTCAGGCCTTCCCAGTCAGCTAACCCACTCTTCTATCACACTCATCCTTATTGGATATAGCTGTAACCTATTAAGGGCAAGGTAGTTTTTGGTAATTAGCACAGCTTATCAGGGGAGAGGTTGCCTTTCACCCATTCTCCTACAGTTTCAGATATCTAATYTTAACATTAAACATAATGACTTGTGAATACTGGAACATTTGGTGTTCCATCTTTTAGACTGTCCCTTTGTAGTTTATGTTGTAGTAAGAGAACCACTGGTCATTAGGAAGCAAGCAAAATAATAAGCATATATTGCAAGTGAAAAAAAAAGAAATTTAAAAAAATCCTAACTTTTTTTATAGTCATTCTTTTAAGTTGCCAGGTAGAAATATAAAATTTCTGAAATATTTAATCTAAATATACAAAAGCCAGAGCAGAATGTGCACCAATGTTATGTTTTAACTGAATTTAATTTAAAAGGAGCATTTTCTTTTAAAACTGACTGAATAATAAAATAATTCTCACATTCATCAGAGAATATAATTTTGCATGTTTAAATTGTTTTAAGTACAACTSAGCACATGTAAACTTCCATTCTGAAATCAAATTCAGTAGTGTTTTGCAAGCATCTTAACAAAAATTGGTTTTCTCATAAAACCATAGACTTAAAAWATTGAAGTATTTAAGTTGCAGAATGTTGCTAAACATGTTTTCCTTTTCTTCARTAAAAATGAAAATTATGTATAGAAACATCATAAATAAAACCAAACTCTACTCTTAAGATACCATTTAATGTAAGTTCTTTTGGAGTTGTCCAAGCTGAAAGAAAACCAATCCAAAACCTKCCTTGTGTGAAAAAAAACATACTCCTGAAATTTCTTTTCATTAGAGACATTGAGTTGTCAAAGTAATAAGACTAGTCATCTAGAACAGAATAAACAAAAATCCCTCCATGCCTTCTCTTTTTAGTTCATAGTTTAATATTTTCATCAGCATAACACAGGAGCTATCTTGGCTTATTTTAATTCACCATTAAAGAAAGAAAAATTGACAACAACCCTTCCTGAACTGACAAAGGCTTTCCTTTCCAGGAAGAAAAAGAAACAAAACTGACAAGACGTGACAGAATGCAGTTGTTCGTCATGTCATTCCCTGCTATAGAAAAAAAGTGTTTTTTGAGAAAAAGGTTAGTTTTTAAAAGCTTGCAAAAAACTTTAAAACCTTTTTGCTGTCATGAACCAAAAAAGGTTTAGAAACAGAGTATTTGTGAAATAAATGTAAAAGCACTGGTTTCTACACCAAAAATACCATGAGAAGTTATTCCAGACAGAATACATTCTAAGGCAGTATTTTGTGTTTTAATCATAGAATTATAGAATCACTAAGGTTGTAAAAGACCTCCAAGAGCATAGAGTCCAACTTGGAGCAAAAACAATTCTCCATTAACTTCTCCAATGTGAGTCTATTCCATGGGCAACAACAGCTCCCATCAAACTGCTGCAGCGTGGAAGCTTCCATGGGGCGCAGGCTGCTTCAGTCTGGGAGCAGGGCCCCTTTCTCCACGGGTTTCCCACAGTATCACTGACTCCTCTAGGGATCCAGCTGCTCGGGTGTGGGGTTCATCCACAGGCTGCAGGTGGATCTCCTTGGGCTGCAGGGGCGCAGCTGCCTCACCATGGTCCTCGCAATGGGCTGCAGGGGAATCCCAGCTTTGGTGCCTGGAGCATCTCCTCCCCCTCCTGCACCAACCTTGGTGTCTGCAGGGTTGTTCTGCTCACATGTTCTCACTGTGCTTTTCTCTGGCTGGAATTAAAATTGCTTCTACAACCTTTGTTTTGATTTCTTCCTAACAACACTGTAAAAGAGGGGTTTCTGCCATCTCTGGCTGGCCCAGCTTTGGCCAGTGGCATGTCCATCTTCAGAGCCATCAGGGATAGGCTCTGCCATGCATGGTGGAAGCTTCCGGAAGCTTCTCACAGAAGCCACCTCTGCAACCAAAAAACAAGTCATGCAAACCCAATACAGTGTGCTCACTGGGATGAACAGAACTTACTATCATTACTAGGAACAACACTGACCCCAGTAAAAATATTTCACAGGCAGTAACTCACATATGTGTCAGCTTTTCTTTGTAATATGTTAAATCTCTGCATATTTTTTTCCATTTTGTACTCCTTAACACCTACCCAGGACCTTTGTCAATTAGGAACAGAGAATGATTTCATACACAGTGCCTTTCTTCCATCTCCGCAAGAACTGCACTGATGGAAGACTAGACAAGTAATTAATTGSGCTATGCATCTTTTTATTGGACTGTTTTGTGAAAAGCAAACTGTTATTAAATTTTCCAAAGTATTTCTTTGTGAAAAATATTAATTGCATGAWTATATATTTTCTTGTATAGCATGTACATTCTACTACTTTATCACTATGAACAATACAAAAATGCTGTTTATTACAAGCATCTAGAGTATAACTCATAAGCCTTGAGATGCATATTAACAAGTTTTGCCAARACTTTATTCCTCTGTTCTCCCAAAAAGTACTATGATGTTCTCTTTCAAAAAGGAATTTAAATATAAAAGGAAGTCTCTTTAAAGCATTATTCACTACAGAGATTCATTATTTGTTTCTAAATAAAAAAAAAAAAGCTTCTTATTAACACAAAACAAGAATACTTTTGTAACTAATTTACTTTTGGTCATAATATGGCCTTAAAGGATTGCCAGAAGTATTGCACTTAATCATAACAAATTAAGTCTTTCATKGGATTTGCAGGAAAAGCCTGAGTGACAGCCACAATAGCACAGCTCTACAGAAATTGCAACATTCATATTTTTCATCTTCTTCGAAAAGTAAGACTGACCCATCAAAAATTAATTTAAATTATTCTATTTTAAGCTGATTAAGACTCACACCTGGAACAGTCAGTTATTTTTCTGTCTATGCAATATCAGGAGGACAGTCCACTAATCAAAAAAAAAATCTTATTAAAAGGATGAAGAAAACAGAGAAATCAGTAAGAAAGATACTGTCTTCCTAAGTATGTGAAAGAAGTCCAAACATAGTACGTGTCAGCAACCCCTCACATAAAGTCCTTTATAATCCCCTTTCACACAACATCTAATAGTTTTAGAGTCTTGAAAGCATTGCACACAACGGGCTCATGAGGCAGAACACTGTTTGCYGGCTCTGTAGATACCCAGACAAGGAAGGGCAGGACTACAAGCTACCAAGCAGTCAGACAGGAGCTTCCTCTGCCTTGCTCCACAAGGACCTACCACAGATAAGTTCGAAGCACAAGATGGTAGAGATATGATTAACTTCAGAGCCATTCCCAAAATTCAAAATCACCATGGTTTTAGTACATGCACTAACATGGCTCTACATACAATTTTTTTGTGATGAATAAAGCAGTTAACTCACAGTTCTCTGAAGGCACACTGAGCTGCAATTGTTCACCTTGCAGAAGGAAAGGCTCCAGGAAGACCTAACTGCATCCTGAAGCGAGCCTACAAGAAAGCTGGGGAGGGTCTTCTACATGGGTATGCAGTGATAGGACAGAGGGCAATGGCTTTAAGATGAATGATGGTAGCTTTAGATTGGAGTCTATGAAGTACCCAGGCTCTTCCTTCACCAAGGGGGAAATATTCTCCCTTCTTTTTAAGTAAAAAGACCCAAGGCCCCACCACAACTATTACCAGATTTGATTTCTAAAGCTCTTTTCAATGATTTTCAGACACATATGACTGGCAAAACTGATATAACTGTTCAGTGTGRAAAACCCCAAATGATTTGACAGAAATTATATGCAAGGAATASTGGAATTTTCAGTCTACAAGAGCCAATGACCTACACGTGTTGATGCTCCTTTTACAAAATCAGTTCCCTCAGTTGCACTTAACATCATGCAAACATTTTTCCCACTGTTCATCTCTGCCAATCAGATATTCATGGCTACTGTATCTTCGTCACAATTTCTGGTAAGATATACAAAATCTTGAGAGGAAGGCAACAATGGTTAACCACACAATTTTTTTTTGATGTCTGCAATGGCAGCTGAAAATTTATTCTGCCCATTAATTTTGGTCACAAGTTCCAGAGGGCAATAAATCCGATTTTAGCAGTAGAGATTTTTTAAGTAAAAGATATGACATTTAAAGCTTATTCTGTCTTTAATTTTCTTCAAAACAAAAATTTTTTTCAAAATCTTTCCTGTTAATAGCACCACAGAGAGGCTAAGCCTAAAGGATGCCAGCAGTATCTAGGAATGTAACTGCCTATGAATGTCTGTGCACAACAGAAAGACAGCAAAAATGCAGGTGTTCATACAGCCATGAAAAAGGACCTCCCTGTGACAGTGGCAATRAACTTCTGCATATCACAGAAGCATCCTCAGATACTTAATGCCACCACAGTCCAAAGGTCATTTCTTAAAAATAACAGGTKAAAAGTCTGCAGCTGTACATGGCGAAGGTGGGAAGTATCAATGAGGAAAGTTTTGATGGTATGTGAGGAGTCCAGCAAAGATACGAGGATGCAGTTGGCCAGAGATATTTTACACAAGCATTGTTAAAAGAGAAGTAACTGAYGGTGAAACAGACAAAGTTCATTCCAAATCACCTTAAATCAGCTATAATTATATTGAAATTGGGATTATATGACTAAGACAGAAAATAATGAAGTGTCCTAATTGTGCCTCAAGACAGTTAAATAGAAATTATATCTATGGCTTGCATAAATGTCACTTTATCAGATGTTATAATTTTTATCAGAATTACTCTTTTAATTGTCTTACTTCCCCTGCTTCCCACARAAGTGCAGTTCCCAAATGACTATGTGAATATCAACCACTCATTTCACTGCATGAATAATAACATTAATCTATGGATATACATTTACTCAGTTAAAACTAGCTGAATTCTGCTAAGATGTGTATTATGGAAAGAAAATGGTTCCCAGGAAACACAGCTTAAAAGCATGCCCAGCTTGTTTCGATAGCCTTCAGCATATGCAATTTCCCAGCAACTCACTGGGGAAGGAAAACAAATAGAAAAGGTTCAGMACATTCTTGCTTCAGTTGCCTAAGAAATTATTTTTTCCTAAGAAATTATTTTCACTTATCAACCTTTGTTTCTTTACGTATTTGCTGCCTAACTTGTGTTAGTATTACTTACAATAGTATTGTCCAAATAACTATAAAATATAAGCACACAATCATCTCTTACACTTCTGATTTTGTGTTAGCTACTATGTAGTACATAGGTTAAGAAGTGTCTCTCCAAAGACACTGAGTCAGCTTTAATTGTATTTGTAGGGTTTTAGTAACACACTTTGAAGCTAGACAGCAACTCTTTGATCTTTAAAAGCTTAAGTGAGAGATTCAAGTGCATATCCTCAAACTTGCAGTTAATCTGAATTAAGACTCAAAATGAGGGACTGATTCACATTTCAAAGTAATCACACATCTTAAGATGACAGTGGCTAACTGATTAGTGCCCAAAATATGTAATTCTTACAGAGGAGTAAATCCAAAGAMACATTTACCCTGAACTTTTATCAGTAACATTCTGATATGAAGACCTCACTCAATGTGTAATACACTCATAGAGAAGCAATTTCAGTTATTCTTGGAGTCAATAGACACTGTACTCAACTATTCATATGACATAAAGATTTAATAATTCCGTTTTGCTCTCAGAGCACAGTTAAAAGAAGGTAGTTATTTCAAAATTACATCACTGCTTTTCACATCAATGTAGAAAATTCCAAAATAACTGAAGAGTGAAATGTAATACTAGGTGTTTTTTTTTTTTCTTTGCATAATGGTGGTTTGATTTTCTCCATGTACTTTTCAAAAGGAGAGGCATTTGTTCACATCTTTCCCTTTCCACTTCCATAATTACGTCCCGGCTGCACTTCCAGCACAAACATACAGACACACACACCTTTTTAAAATGTTAAATCAGCCACATGTGGGTTTGAAGAAAGATGAAAAGAACATTAGTACAATAATACCTGATGTTTCAGTAACATCATATAACATTACTTGCTTTAAAAGGACAACACACWTAGAACAGCTGTCCTAGTCTACTTAAAATTATGCTTGGTAGTCTCAAAAAGGATACAAAGACATCTGGATTTACAAAGAGACTGAAAAAAMAATTTGTACAAGAAAGGGGGGCCTAAAAGTGTCCTACTATGACTCAATTCTTGAAGGCTGGGGACCCCACAGTCTCTAATCAGTATAAGAAGGAAACAAGTATGTTAGAAACAACTATGTCAGCCGCCAGGCAGCTGCAAACCAAATCCCCACACCCACCCAGCGACCCAGCTGAAACTGCAGAGATGCTGGCTCTCTGCCAGAGCCCAGAACTCAAGCAAAGTCTCTTTACTCCACTACATGAGAAGATCAGGTTTACTACCTCATACTGAACTACAGGAAAAATCCAAACCATTCATCTTAATATAGATACTAAGATCCTGTGATGCTATGACAAAAAGTAAATAGTTTGGAAGAAAGGAGAGWAGGAGTCTGTGAAAACATCCAGCTCGGARTGGTTTTGAGTTGTTCATCTTCACTTGGAGAAWTGTCACAGGACTTCTCTCAGATGCATTTAATAAACCTGCAGCTACTTAACCACATTCCTCACTGTGAGCGAGTGCTGCTTGTTCTTACATACAACATGGGACAGTAATCCTGAAATCCTCAACTTAGTGTCAGCACAGAGCCAGCAGATGACACTTATGTGTGCTACAGATGGCTTACATGCTCAGCACWGGCTGTAGTCTTCAGCTTTTAATCATACCATGACTGCAGAGCCATGCTGATACAAGGTGTAGCCTTCAAAATGAGATATAATCCCTTAATTTGTCATTTAYTGCAAAAGTCCTAAGGAGTTGCTTCAAGTTTTCCTCTGTTATAACTCATTTCCTACTTTCTCCTCTTTATTTTAAAATTAAAGGCTTATGAGTCTGATAGAGGGAGATAAAATAAATGCCCCAATTGATTATTCAACCAATTGAYCACAGGRGGTTATGCAAAAACTTKCATGCACAGMATWAAGTTGTATTATCAAGTACACGAAACATTATTCAGATTTACAAATAAGTGATTTCAAAATAATAAACATAAAAGTGAGAACTGTACAGCTTCTCCACACAGAATATAATAACTAATTCATTTACTATTCTGTGAGAGTTTTTTGGGATCTCTAGACTGCTAGCTGACAGTCAAGCACTGCAATCACATGGAGTAGCTGTGGCCTCAGATTCAAGATTTCCATGCTACATCCCACAGTGGTAAGGAAAATCTGTCAGTCCAGTGCAAATACAGATGTTCTCTGAATCACAGACAGTCTTAAAAAAGAAGTTTCAAAATAGCATGTATTATAATCACTGGTCTTCTTKGTGGGAGAAGAGTTGGTGAAACAATATTGTCACAGACATTACTAGGTTTGAGAATTAATTTTCTGCTAAAAATAGTGAGATTATAGATTCTAGTGTTGTGTTCAGCTCACTTTGGGCTCCAATAAGAACCAAATACTGCCCTATATTTGCCCCAAATGTTCTCATCTGCATTTTCCACCTCAACCTATTTCATGATGAACCTGTGAATTTTCAATGTAAAGTGTTACTGTGTATGAAAACAATTTGAAATTACTGAAAGAGATATGCTGTATTATTTTCAAATTTCAATTAATACCAGTTTCCACTACTTAAACCCCCCCATATGTGCTGTTTTCTCTTGGATTTTGGTCAAGCTTCCTCCAGAACACAGAAAATTTGCAATCAAAAAATCACTTCTTCATGGAAACAAATATCTTAAATATTCCTTATTTGTCTCTTTATCTCCAACTACTGTTGCCATTTTATCTGTTACCCTTTCCTGGACAGCACAGACACATCAGAAAGAAAATTCTGATGGTAGAGATGACAACTATTTTGTAATGTACCATTACAGATTTGAAAGAAAATCAGAATCAATTAATTTCATTTGTTCTTAATGACAGAACAAGAGGCAACACTTCAAGCTGTAGTAGGGTACATTAGCCGCCCTACCAGAGGAAGAAATTACACTTACCAGATCATTAAACAAACTGCCAAGTGAAGTTACAGACTCATTATCACTTGAAACATGACACCTATCAGAGATGCCAGAAATAATAAATTTGCCTTGCCAAAATGGTAATTGGTTGTCCATAAATTCCAGAAGAAACACATTCCAAAACTAAAATGGCTTGATTACATTACAAAAATTACTGGTTATTACAGTCTGCATCATTTTGTTTAGTCAGTAAGAAAGAACATGAGAAGTGCTACAGCAAACAGCCTTTTGACCTATTACTTGACTGGCAGTGTATTTAATGAACGTTTTTGTTATAAACCTTCATTTATTTTCTTACTGTTTCAAAATTCATAACTTTGCATAACATAATGCAGTTTTGGGCAGGAAATAAAATCCCTTCAGTTGTGTTTTTTGCATGTATTTTCTATACATATAAAAACAATGCCACCTGTTTCTCATCCCATTCTATACCTCATGTGAGGAAAACCATCGGGTACGGGGCTGAACACAGCCTCGGGCAACCACTGTGGCAGTGGCAGGGGCCTGGCTGTCACAGGCAGCTCTGCACAGAGCTAATTGTGAAAATCAAACCATTTCAGTACAGGTAGGGTAACCTCTGTCAGCAGGGTACAGCTATTACTGTACAGAGACAGGCCATGTTTAAAATGAGCATCTCTGCAGACGTCTGCCACATTGGAAGAAGCTTCCTGCCAGCTTCAGTGACTTAAGTAAATGACACAGAAGTCTGAAAGTGAGAACTGTGAAAACATTAAGGTTCAGTAACATGCATATGCTAACTTAGAGGGAATGAAATTAGCAGTGAAAAGCACTACTAAAAGCAGTGACAAACACCACACTGCCTTATTTGCAAGCACTGTCTTTGAACAGGTTTCCACAGCTTAGGAGAGGGAATAKRAGGCCTGATATTTAACCTCAACACTCATAAATTTTCCTCTCAAGCTACACATTAAATGGCTTTCACAGACAAAACATCAAAACACATGCATTGAAGCTTTAACACAAGTCCTCTTCCAAATAGAAAAGTCATTGTCAGGCTAACAAAGAATTGATCTTGGTCCAGAAAGTCACCTCCTTCACTTTCAGGGACAGCCAGGAATAACATTTCATAAAGACCATGAAAAGGAAATACGTCAAAAAAATTAAAAGATAGAATCTTGAGCATAGAAAAATGCTAGCTGTGAAATAGCAACCAAAGTTAAAATGATTGACAATTTAGCAAGGTTCTTTTTTTCTTCTTAGATATTAAAGTTAATTAAAATTGGTGAAGTCATCAAGTCATTTGTGGCTTATCCTAAATSTAACATAATCTCATCTGAAAAGCATGAAATTGCTCTGCCTATATCTATGACTTCAATTCTTGGAAACTATTATAGTCATTCAATAATCCAATTASTATAAATTATATTGCAGAAGTAGGTCTATGCAATAGCCAAAATAGAAAAGASTTGTGACATTGTCTGCACAACATTAATTGACCAAAAGAAACTTATTAGGTAAAGCAAACTGAAGAAAACAAAACTGGTTTTGACTTCCCACAATACATGTGTCTGAAAGTCTTCCAGTGGAACAGAACACTGGGAACATATATATATTTTCAAGTGCAAGAGTCAAAATGTCCATTGAATCTAGAATGTAATATTAACATTTGCTTTCAATACAGCTCGGAAGGTGCTGTTTGACATCAGTAAATAGGCACTCTTGGATGCTGATCAAAGAAACATCCTAAAATACAGGAACAAGGTACTCATCCATGTAMAGTTCCATTTTCTGGTGCCTGACACAAAAGGGTTTCATCTAATCCTCCTAAGTATGGAGCCACTGAGTTTCAAGACTTGCATGCAAAGAAAAGTTTCCCAGAAGAAGGGATATTTAATAAATACTGGTATTCATCCTCTACTTCYACTGGTTTAAAATCTGTTTTCAGTTCAGAGATTATCAAATACTTATCTTAAGTTTATAAACACAAGAAATCATTTRTTTTGGCTAGAGTCTTGCCAAAATATCTGATAAAAATCCAGCATTTCAGTGTCAGCTCCGGAATCAAAGCCAAAACCACACATGTTAAGGGAGAAAAGATGATAAAATCTGAAGAGTTCAAGGTTGCAAATAGTTTGACTGAAAGGGTGAATGGAGAGTAAATCAAAACTGTTTCATTTTCCAAACATTTCCAATCAAAATTTTAAATGTAAATTTAAATTCCACAAAACGAGATAGTGAAAATGCTGCTTCAGAATATGAGCCCATCTGATGAACAGTGAGTTTAGAAAAATCATTAGCTGTTATGCAAAGCTAGAGAAATGCTAAATGGTGAGAAACAACATTTTTAATTATCCTGCTGTACATTCCAATTTATGAGGATGGAACAGTCAGATGAGCAGATCACCAAGCTTGATGGAAGCATACTGTCACTGATGTCCACAGCCAGCTGGGTTCTGTGGTCTGACCGCTCAYATCTACAACGAGAATCCATACAACCCGGTGTCCCCACCCAAAGCTACACAGCACTATCTTTCTTCATGATACAAAAACCTTATTAGAATTACCCTAAAAAAGTCAAGATCATTCCCAATTTCCTTTGTCACTTGTATTTACAGAAGAGAAACACTTTACAGAACATCTAAAATGGTCCCGTGAAACAGAAGGCATGGGGGGGTTATTTTGCAGATAACTGGAATACAATGATCACACAAACAACTTTTCACTATATATTTTACTATATRTATTTAATGAGTTTTGTAAAATCCRTATCCAATAAAAGAAAACCTCCAAACTAAGCATGAACTATCATCATTTGTGACAGAAAAACAATTACTTCATTTCCTTTTTAAAATTATGAAAAACATCAGGCAAAAAATATGAAGTTTTTGAAAAAGTAACTTTTCAGAAATTGTTGATGTTGTTTTCTTCTAYTGCTCTGGACTTAGCAGCCCAGAAAAAAAAAAAAACCAGTTCCCATACATTTCTTTAAGGTATTTAGATTTCATATTCATCACAAACGAAATCTCTCTCATGTAACATGAAAGCATATTCTCTGAAATTCTTCCTAAATGCAAAGCACAGTCTAACTCTGTAAATCTACAGAACTGCCAAGAAGTAATGCAGGCAAGAAAAAAAAATACACACTCATGCACAAGGTAAAAAAAGACTCAAATCCAATTCTGATGGATTAATTACAAAAGCTTATACTTATCTAAAACCCTCACTAAGGTTAACGYATCCCACAGAAATTGCACTTGTATTAATGAGATCCAGTGGATCTAAAGTCACTGTCATGAAAGTGTAACAACTCATATGGAGTGAAAAGGAAAAAAATAATTAAGCTACAGTGTTAATATAAGTTACGAAATAACTGCAGATGTGATTTATTTGAATTTCTACATGGAATACCCTACAGAAAAGAGATCTGTTTACTGTTTTAGTGTTTGAGAAAAGTAAAATATTTCAGTTACATCTAGAAAATGGTGACAACCAAAGCTGTGGAAGAAAAAAAAAGTTTTACTGAAAATAAATATTATGTTTCACTTTTTCATTTTTTTATTCTGATGTATCCCCTTATGTTTTGCCCAGTACACTTGTTTCTTTTTATACCTCTGCATGTCTTAGTAAGTTAGTATTTCATCTTTTAAAATACATATAATTTTTCTCCATGGTTACAAACCAGKTTGGTTGATCCTCTGTCCTAGTTGAGATTCCAATTTCTATTCAGCTGGTTCATGATCTGAGTACCTCTATTATAATGAAAATCCTGAACAGCACAACACATTTTTATCAGCTACTATACATTTTTGAAAAGATTTGATATTAATTAGAAACTGTAACAGCAAAGTTGAGTTTGAATATGAAATGTAGTTGTGTCTGACCCAGTAATACATCTCCAATATTTTGCCTACTTTATATCAGTAATTTGCCATCATTTGCCAACAACACYAAGYTGTGTGGTGCAGTCARTAAGCTGGACAGAAGTGATGTCATCCAGACAGACCTGAGAGGTGGGTGCATGCAGACCACATGAAGTTCAATAAGGCCAAGTGCAAGGTCCTGCACCTAGACTGGGGCAATCCCAAGCAAAARTATAGGCTGGGTGAAGAATGTACTRAGARGAGCCCTGAGRAGAASACTTGAGGGTGTTTGTTGAAGAGAAGCTCAACGTGATCCATCCATGTGTACYTGCAGCCCAGAATTCAAACAATCCTGGGCTGCATTCAAAGGAGGATGGCCAGCAGGTCAAGGGAGGGGTTCTGCCCCTCTATTCTGCTGGTGAGACCCCACTTGGAGTGCTGCATSCAGCTCTTGGGTGTCCARCAAAGAAGGACGTGCACCTGCTGAAATGRGTCCAGGGGAGAATCATGAACGTGAGCACTGAGCTCCCCATAGAAGACTCTGGGGGAACCTAAGAGCAGCTCGCCGTAAACCTACCCTCCAAATGGATCCTACAAGAAAGCCAGACTTTTGACAAGGGTTAGCATGTGTTGAGGTTTAGGATTTTTCCATTTGTTTATTTCTCTTAGGGAATTTTYGCCCTTTTTGTTGCTAAGAAACAATAATGATTGGTACTTAGGAGACCAAAGACATAACCACAGAGAAGGSAGAGGAGTGCAGCTGGGTTTACCAGCCTTGCTGGGGGACATTCTCCTGGGAAGGGCAGAGATACAACGAGATTTCGGCTGGGGGAATGGGCTGGGCACAGCTCCCAGCCCTCTCTTGCTGTCAGCTTCAGAGGAGGATGGTCCAGTTGCTGCTTAACTGGGCGGGAATTTGCTGTTGCCACCGGAGCCAAGCCCCGTCCTGCTTTTTATGCCGTGGGTGAGCCTTTGCTCATGAGAGCAGACACTGAACTGGAACCTTACGAACACCTTAGCTCACTAAAAAAGAGACTTTCACCATCTGCTGGGGTGCTGGGGAAATCCCAGGACCCCAAGCCCTCTCCCAATCAAGGAGCCTCTCTCTGCCATGTTCCGGAGTGGGGGCTGCTGCTGCCCTGCCATGTCTCTGCTACTGATGGGAAGGTTTTTTTGCTACACTGTAGCCATGCACCCCTGCCTGCCGGGACCAGCTACAGCTGTGAAGGCTCTGACAAATCTTGCCTACCACTCCAGGATTTTCCTTCTCCCTGCTGTTCCGGCTTGTCACTTCTGAGGTTCCTGCTAGAGCTCCTTTTGCTATCCAGCGGGAGGCCAGGATCAGCGGCCCCTGGGGTTTTGTGAAGAAAGCCCCTTCTCCATCCATTTCTGCCGGCTGCGTGGGGAGACGGCCGGAGCTCGTGCCACAGCGCCCTCTGCAGGCACGGGGAAATCATCGCACCTGCACGGCCCGGCCGGGAGCCGCCAGCGCCCCTGCTGGCTGTGACCGGAACTGCGCCAAAGGGGCAGCTGAGAGAGCAGCTGTCACTGCGTTCCTGTGCTGTTTGTTGTTCCTGCTGTTCTTGTTGTAATTTGTTTGCCTTGTTATGCATACTAAAGAACTGTTATTCCCCTTTCCATATCTTTGCCTGAAAGCCCCTTAATTTCAAAGTTATAGTAATTCAGAGAGAAGTAATATTTTCCATTCTAAGGGAGGTTCACGCCTTCCTTGGCTGACACCTGTCTTTCAAATAAAGACAACATGACAGGACAAGGGGGAATGGACTTCAAGTGAAAGAGGGTAGATTTAGATTMGGTATTAGGAAAAAAATCTTCACTGTGAGGGTGGTGAGAGCTTRCTCAGAGAGGTTGTAGATGCCCTGTTCCTGGAAGTGTTCAAGGAAAGGCTTCCAAACCATACTATGATCCTATGATATGAAAATAAAATGCATTACTGAATGCTGGAATTTTCAMGTTCTTAATAATAAATCAATTGTTGTAGAAAGACATTATACATGTCACATTATAGAAAGAAGAAATCAAAGTATAATATTAGCTTTTAGAAGTCTCCTAAAAATGCTTTCTCCGTMCCACTGCTATATATCCATTAAGTTAAATCTTCCTCTTAGAAAACATAATATTCCTACTTGTTGTTTAGTAACACAGTGTGCCATGGCCATTTTACCATGTGGCTTTCCTATATTTTGACCAGGTATTAGATCTCCTTCTGCCTTAATTAATTTTATATTCAGCATCTGCAAAGTAACAAGAGCTTTAMTGTAACCTTTTTTGTTTTACCCTGMCACAATTCAAAGGTTATTATACTAATTAGTACACTATCTGAAAAGAAAGCCCTGGATACTGATTCTGTAATTCCATCCAGGTTATCTYATTTACATTTCACTTCTTGAAGTACCACGGAGATGCATCAGATCCTGGTATGACACGATCCACCGCAGGAATGCCTGGAGATGTCTAGCGCAGCCTTCGGCTCACAGCAGTCTCTTCTGTGACAAGCAGACCCAACCACTACCTCCAGAGTCCAGACATTTAACTCATGTCACCTATCCAGATCATAATGTACCTGTATCCTTGCTATAGGGTACAGTTATATAGAAGACAGTTTCAAAAGCCATGCTAAAGTACAAGTAAACAAAATCTCTCCTTGTACACAAATCCCATTATTTTGTTATAAAAGGCAACCAGGTTGGTCAGGCATGATCCACCCTTGCGAAGTCCACACTGATTGTTCATAATCACCTTCTCTTTTATGCACTCAAGAAATCTCTGKCACATTCTAAACTAATCCAACTCCACAATACTGCGAGGGCCCAGCCTGTATTTCCACATACCTAACTACAGATCTGTTATTAAGATTGGTGCAAGGTATGTCTTTCTCTGTTTACCCAGAATCTCCCCTAAAGCCTATGATCTTTAAAAGATRATAGAAAGTGGCCTTGCRAGGACATCACCCAGTGCTCTCAGCACTCCTGTATTCAGCTATATCCCATGGAATCCCTTGGAGTTCTTGCAAGGAAACTGTGTTTTGGTCCTCACCCACTGCTGCCATTTCTTCTTTTCAGACTGCCCTGAAAATCAGAAGCCTGGGACACCTGATAGCTGAAGACTGAGAAAAAGGAAGGCACCAAGCAGAACCATAKAATCATTTAGACCATAGAATCATTTAGTCCAAAAAGGCCTTTAAGGTCAAGTCCAACTGTAAACCTAACACTGCAAGTCCACCACTAAACCATATCCGTAAAGTGCCACCTGTATGTGTCTTTTAAACAACTTCAGGGATGGTGACTCAACCACTTCTCTGGGCAGCCTGTTTCCAATGCTTGGCAACACTTTCAGCGAAGAGCATTTTCCTAATACCCAATGTAAACTTCCCCATGTAGAACCTGAGGCCATTTCCCCTCATACTAACTTGAGGACTATTTTTCTTATTCCAGAGTATCTCAGCTTTGCGTCTGCTTTCACCTGCTCAATTCAGCAACAGTCCCACATTTCCCTAATTCAGCCTTTTAATACTAGTATAGTGAAGGAAGTTCTTCTTGTTGCCCTCAGTGTCCCTTTTGCAAGTCTTAACTCCATCTGAGCTTTGACTGACCTGATGTCATTCCCACRCAACCATGCAATATTTCTAAATTTCTCCTTTGTAGTCCATCTTTGCTGTATTTTTGCATCAAAGCATAGCCATGAGTTTAACAAAGTTTCTATCCTACCAATTCTATTTGACATCCTGATTATTTTGACAGATATTGTTGCTCATGGAGGAGGTCTCTTCATGAGGTTTCTAGTCTGTCACTCCAGTCTGGCTGGAGAGATGGTTGGACCTAATTACCTACAAATTTCACCATGAGAAAAGTAATCTCACACAGATAGGTTAAATCACAGAAAGACAATGTAATTATCTGTGTTTATTAGTATGAAGTTACACTAAAATCTTACATCCCTTAGGTCCAGAAGTTTCCTTGATCAAGAATATAAATGCTATGGCCAAATCTTTACTTAACATACACTAAAACAATGTCTGTAATTGAGCCTTCCTTTATTCTCTGTCATAAAAGAACTCTGATAGTCAAAATACTCTGGATAAGAATAGAGACAATGAAGAACACAATGAAGAACATTTCATAATCCTCAAAACTGTAGTCTTTGACTGATTTTCTCCTTAAAGCAATATATTAAGTGGTAAAAGACACACTTCAGAAAGATGGCCTTCACTTTGTAAGATAAAAAAAAACCTAGTCAAACATAAAAATATTTTAACAGAATATTTTAAMATATTTTAACAATATTTAAATTTAAAATATTGTTATATTTTAACAGAAATAAAACAGCTACAAAAATATCAGAACCTTTTTTTCTCTGTAAAAAAGATAGGGAAAATTACAAGTTAAACACAAATCAATAATCTATTTCATGCTCCAAGATATGTATTTATGAGTACTTCATGAGAGATACCTAGAATATCAGATGTTGACCAGATGGCAGCTGGATTCCTATGAACAATTTTTACAGATGTGGGCTAACTGAAAGAGCTGCTGCAAAGAGCAAATATCCTACTGCAAGATCAGCACTGGTCTCCAGGTGTCAGGAAGCAGTGAAAATAGGCTCTTCCACCAGGGAAGGCAAGCAGAGAGCTCTGGGTGGCAGACAGGGGCAGTCAGTGTCTGGACCCACCAGAAGCATTGTCCCACARTTTACAAGAAAAGTAGAGCCAAAGTACAATATCAAACATCAGAAATAGTGAGGAGAGTTCACAAACAGGCACASTTAATGCATGAACAGACATGCATACCCTCTTTACACATGATCAGATTAGAAACATTCTTTCTCCTGCTATTCAGCTGATCCATGAGAAGGCTTTGTGTCATGCATTTATTTCTTTTCACTACCACTATAATGAAATTGCTGGCTGACTAATAGTCAAGCTATTAGCAATAGTTGGCAACATGCAACAGGAATTGAGAAAAACTGGGAATTAAGTTAKTAGGGTAATGGGCACTGCAGTCATATTCATGCACTGCTTTTCGAATGCAGAAGAAGCCCTGTGTTACTCTCAGGACACAGGTGTTATCTCATGCTCAAGGATGCTTTGAACTAGAATTAAAACACCTAAAATAGTCTTTCTGAAAGATTTTTTCACAACTCTAATCTTCCCCCAATCWTTAGTTTATTTCCCAACTTTTGCGGATGAATGAATAGGAAGAAGAACTTCCTCTTCCAAAAAAAGAGGGTGTTTTGCATGCCTCAAAGATTACCCACATCTACTATCTGAAATATTCWTCACTAATATGCTGTATCTCATTTCTTAAAAGAACTATGATGAGTATTCTGCAGTCCATGAAGAAGAGGAACAAAACATACAGCAGAAGTTCTTCCCTCTAGARTTCCTCAATTTGTGTAATTAAAGAAATTTSCAAATTGAGGGAATATTTTCCATCTTACTTCTCATAGCACACCTGRTAATAATTCTCAAAATKACTCCCTCTCAAATACAAAAAAAAAACCAAAAAAAAAAAACAGAAGGAATATTAAGGAGAAGAAAGAGAAAGAGCTGCTGATAATTATTGTTTTATCCCAACCTTCAATGCTACACACGAATTTCTAAAGAAAGTGGGGACTTAGCAGGGTAGGCAAGGAAGACACAGGTACTTTCCTTATTTGTACACTGCAGGGGGTGGGGAGTGGGAAGGGGGAAAGAGAGAGAGGATAGTAAGGGGAAGAGAGAGTGGATAGTAAGGATAAAATATCCTAATGTGATCTTTTAATCACATTAGGAATATAAAAACAGAATCAAATTTACTGAGCCTATATCAACACAGACTAGTAATGCAGTATAAAAGAACTTGATCTGCAGAGAGAAGAACTACTTTTTGTCAGGGATTCAACACTCCTACCATCAGCATGTTGAAGAGATTTTAATTTRGACTTGTTATGGCATGGTCATACAGACTGAACCCTCACTACAGTCTACAATTAATCAGGTGCATCTAYGAAGCAACTTTCAATTTAGTTCCATCTGAAAGCCTGGATGTTTYTCTATCAGCATTTGAGTTTGCATTAGAAGCAGATTTTTGAAGCAAGTGTCCTCCAGTCATTCCCACTTCCCATACCATGGTCTCCATCATAGCATAGTCCCAGAGCACATGAGCTGGAGGTGCTCCAGGGGCAAACCTAGACAGACCAAACACTAASAGTCCACAAGATCAAGCTAAAGCTAACCTGAAATCAAACTGTTGATGTTTGATTGAGTGTTCAGTCCCTCTGCCTTATTCCACAAATCCACCTGTATTCAGATGTTCTACTTGCCAACACAGGATATAATTTTGGTGCTCACCCTTTGGTGAGCCACTATCCAAAATAAAATATTAATGCACATGTCCTATGATGAAATAGACTTTTTGGAATGGATTATTTTCCACTACTTTATGCTTCATTCTGCAAATCACAGATGGTCTAAATACTTGTTTGTTTGAAAAAAAAGTCCTTTACTCAGATCACTGATGGTAAATTTTCCTGAGTGAAAGGATCAGCAAGTTTTAAAGACTTCTGAGCATATCAGGTTAGTACAAGGACAAAGAGGCAGCTACAGCAGGCAGCTGAGGGCCTGAAGGTCAGATGGCACAACTTGTATGAGTGAATCTAAATGCTTTTGCCCTCCCTGAAGACATGGACCACAATCACGCCTCCCACAGGAATGGTCAGTACCAAGTCACATTTTGGATAYGACCTGGAAGACTGCTAACTAGCATAGGACAAAGCTATGCAAAGGAAAATTTTAGCAGTTRTGATCAAATGCATTTTAGTGCTTGGCATTCTGCCACGACCACGTTCATGTACTTTTCCTGACTGCATCTCTGTGGTGTAGGCAGTAGTAACTCCCACCCACAAAAGGGTACCACTTTAATGGAATTATTCTGCTTATACAGCAGTTACTCCCAGATCCCAAAACAGGGCTATACCTTTAAGTCATAGGTTACCCTTTACCACCAGTGGAAAAGTTGGAAACTATTCAGTTTTGAAAAACTGAGGCAAGGTGTTATGTTCCAATTAACTGAAACAGTCATAAAAAGGATCTGCAGAACTCATTAGTGAAAGTACTTAATTTCACATAAGAACATGAATTAGTTCCACAAGATATCTGATCTGTAAATATCAAGCAAACTGATGAAAGACTTTTTAGACTGCAATTTATAACTAGCATAACCAATTTTTTATTCTGTGCAGTCATGTTCAAGATGACGATTTTCCATTATATTTAAGCAAGAAAATACTATTCAGTATTTCTTGCAGATTATATATACAGAACATAGAATACCACTTTGGCTGCTCTTTTAAGACRCATCCAATTAAATGTAAGATAGAGAATTAGTTGTCTGTGAGTAGAAGCCCTCCTAATGAAACATCAACACCAAAGGTAAAACCAGAGGTTACAGTCACACTAGTAGTTACAGAGAAATAGTATTCTTAGACCTAAAGAATATTTCTTCATCTTTCATTTTGGAGAATGTTTTGATTATTTTATTTACATGGAAAAGCTCCCTTCTCCATAAGACAAGAGTTTTTTCAATTTATATTGATAATACTCTCTTGGCTGGCCTCTATTTGCAGAAGTTTCACAGAAATACTTGAAAAATAATGATGCTCTGTAAAGCAATCTASTTTTTACCCATTAAAAATTCCATCCAAAAGGAGTTTATAGAATGTCATTATGTTAATCTCACACCTCAGTGCCATACATAACAGGTTGGTGGATTTGTTCTGCTGAATATGCTGGGTTAAGCCATAATTTTTTTAAGGTGGAATAGTCTGCCTTACAAAAAACATTATTATATTTCTCCCAGAGCAGACAACACTAACACTAATTGCTTAAAATTATACATGAAGCACTCTCTGTACTTCTTTGTGGCACTTGGCAATGAATCACAGATCGGACTAATAGAAGGGCAATTTTATAAATTTTAAAATATTAAGTCTTCATTTTATGCTACAAATKGATGAAGCAAGAGTTTTTTACAAAACAGAATTAGGTTGACCCTGATCAGATTAAAATGATACTGGTATTATGAGAATTAGAAAGTCAATTCTAGCAGGTTTACTACATTCAGGTAATTTTGCTATGAAAACTACAGCAAATTGACACTGAGGTAAGCTCAACAACATTCATAAAAGTCTGTCAAACTGCTAAAAGATGGAAAGAAGAAACAGAGATAGCAGAGACATAAGTATGGACTTTCTCTATTACATGAACCCAGCACTCCCTGAGGTCTAGGCAAACRTGTCTGCCTACTCACCCCTTTCACGTCCATTCTCTTTTTATAACTACCCTATAATATTTATGGTTGTAGGAAAAAAAATCCTCTCCTGACTTTTTTGTTAACTGAAATGGAGGACCTACAAGAAAACATGTTCAGCTAATGAGAAAGTCTGATATATTTTTATTAGATCTACAGCAAAGATTATGAAGAAAGAGCACAAACTAGCAAAGTACAGAATTAGAGGAGTAAATAAGCATAATAGCACATAAGCATGATTAGTCACAAGAAACTAAAAATTGAAGAGATGATAAAAAATCCCCACATCAGGTCAGCTTGTCAGCTGCTGTTGGTTTGGGTCTTTTCCTTACTGTCAGTAAAATATCTGGCCTCATTCCTGACATTTGAAAGGAATATTCTTGAGGATTTMGTCATAGATGGTTCCAGCTGCTACAAGACTGCCCTTAGTAAGAATTACAAACCTAAATTTTGTTTTCTTATTCAAAAGGTTCGATTATAGGTAGTAAAAGTAAGAGGAATGAAGCATTCCTTCAAGTTACAATTTATATTATCTGACTCTGTCATAAATAACAGAGAGCTCCATGGGATTATGCATGTGAATCAGATGTAAACTATTGCAGTGTAAATTGAACCACTGGGTTGTTGTGGCAGCATTTTAAAGATGATAGGACACAGTCTTAATCTGCACCAGGGGAGGTTTACGYTGGACATTAGGAAGAAATTCTTCACAGAAAGGGTGAYTGGGCATTGGACTGGGCTGCCCAGGAAGGTGATGGAGTCAAAACCCCTGAAGGTGTTTAAGAAAAGACTGGATGYGCCACGGTCTAGTTGACAAGGTGGTGTTAGGTCACAGCCTCCCTGATCTCAAAGGTCTTTTCCAACCTAGTTAATTCTGTGATTTTGTGATTTTGACAACCCAGACCTCATACTTACTTCCTGGGACATCTTCCTAAACCATCTMCCTTTAGGAATATCCACCAATTTCAAAGCCAAATATGCTAAAAGCAGACAGCTTTCTTATTGGATTGAGTATGTTTTCTGAAAAAAAGCATGTTGTTTTTCAAAGTCCTTTGAGAACAACAGATCCTGCTACATTCTCAACTTTGATTGTTTAAACAGAGTTGTGACAATGCCATGTTTTAGTTAATGTCCCATTTGATGAAAAATCCTACAGCTGTTAAAACTTCAGAATGTGTAATTTCAATGAAGAMACTAATTTTTTGTAAATTGAAGGTACATTGAATAGATTTAAGTTTCATCTTCTGAAACTTTTTAAGTAGAAAGTTTTGTATCACATTTTATTTGATTGGGAGCAAAGATGTGTAACTCTAAACAGTGAATAAATTAGCCCATATATAATCCCTTGGCACTATGGAAATGACACTATAGAATGAAGTGATAAATCAGCCTTAAACTAATGTCAGACAATGATTTCATCTGCAATGCACTTCAGTAATTTTCTAATGTAAAATGAGTGTGAAGTTTGTCCTAAATATAGGAAAGAAATTGGAGGTTTGTATAGAGTTAGATACTGTGGGATGAGGTATATCTATTGCCTACAGGTTATCTGAAGACTGAGAAGGTCTTTGTTTAATGTTTGATAACATTGCAGCACATATAACTTCTATACATTGTAAGAATAAAAATGTCTTGCCTTACAAATTGTAAATGGTACTACCATAATTTATTCTGTGATTATCAGTAACAAAAGTGGAAGAATTATCATATAGCTAGCCCATGCATAATACAGTTTTTGTCAGACAATAGTGTCTTTTTTACCCCTCTACTTTTCAGATATTATGAATACAGACACATACAGGTATGCACACATGTTCCACTAAAATCAAAGATTYCTTTAATGATCACAAAATCCTGTAAAAGCAGCTTGGAGATTTTAGAACAATAAAGTTACTCTTCAAAGCACACTAGGAAGTCTAATCCTTTTATGTAGTGTATTTTCCCCCTTATTATTCAAAAAAGAGCATTCTGTTTAGCACACCCAGCATATGCACCATATGATGCACCAGATGCCTTAGTAAATAATTCATCTCTTAATGAAAAGTACAATAAATAGTTGCATAAAACTGTGTGATGATGCAATTGCTAACTACCCTTTCAAAACTAGAAAAAGAGGAGATTTTATAAAGAGCAATAGCGGTATCACCAAACAATACTGTCAGACTGAACTGGCAACATATGCTTAATTATGCTTAAACTGTATTCTGGAAATGAGCAAACAGCACAAATTACTGCATATCCTTATATTGCTGCTCCATCAGGGCTCRTGAAGGGTGGCTGAAAAATGTCTAAAATGCTGCATTTACAATGCCTAAGACAGCAGGATAGGTTGAGAAAGAGAGAAAAAGACACATTACATAAAATAAGATTGCAATGCCTGCTCGAAGTGAGTATTTTACTGGTATAGAAGACACTAGCATTTTATTAACACAGCAACATCTATGAGTAATTCCTAAAGCCTTTCTAAAAATGTGACTTAATACTGTTAAGATAGGATTTGTATGGGAAGATGTGCCCATGAATTTCCTTGCAGTATCTATGTCTTAGCTGCAGCCAGTAAAACAAATAAAAAATCTATCTCTTTGCCTGTTGATTTAACAGGCTTGCTGGAGAGGAAGATGGCAACACACTTGTGACAAACAGCTTTCAAATATGCATGTGTCCTCATGTTATCCCATATGACATCACTTCTTCTGACACTTTCCTCCAAYAAATTCACTATTTGCACATATACCTTAGAGGAAAAACACAGCTTCTATAAAGGAAACAAGATAACATTCTTTATTACCTCCCATTTYKTTTAGCACTATTTYGAATGTGTATTTTTGTTCTCCTCTATTTTTCATGTCACATATTAGCATTATATAAGCTACATAATATATCCATGTTCATGGTAATCCTAAGCATACTAGCCCTTAGTTAGACAAGTGGCAGCTGCCGTTAAGTTAGATGAATCAGATTTCTCTAAAGTCTACATCCATTACTGGATGGGACAAAGCAGTGCATGATCTAGCGAGGAAAAAAAAAGTCTAATTGATTTACAAAAGAAAACTTTGAAAAATATTCTCTACATAATATATGGGGAAGTTTTGTCAGGTATTCACAAAATGTAAGGTACTTAAAGACAATTTCCTCAATCCAAATCCAAATTACAAAGAAAACCCCAAAACCAGCTCAAAACTTTTACTGAAATCTCTTTCCTTCAGTTTTTTCCACTGGTAAAAGTAGGAACAATAATGCTTACCCACTTCACAGTGTGTTCTGAAACTTACCATGCTACTATTTACATTTGCTCTGGTGTACAGACAGATATTAACATCAGTTAGTGAGAACCAGTGTTGTATCACTGTGGARATGCTGTCTGGCAGCATGCAAATTGCAGCCAACACACTTTTTTTACTAGCTGTGTGAGAACAGACCATCACAGAACAGAGGCTGAGCTACTCTGAGCCCCATTTCAACTCATTCCATTGTAGTCAKGCCTCCAGCAAAACCTGGGCATAAATGAGAATTTCCATCAAAATGTAAAACCAACCAACAAWTGTTTTGCAGCAAGGAAAAATCATCAAGAGCTGATGATACAGCTTTAACACCAAAARGGTTTGATTCCAGCCCTGAGTTWGACTGYGTCTGTGGTCTTCAACAAATCACTTAAGCCTGTCTGCTGCATCTTGCTGTAACTGCTGCTTTCAATCAAGGAAGTGTTAAGGAATTCAGCCACTCAGACTCTGGGAAATCACTGTGTTTACAGTGCGGATGTTAAGCACCCATGAAGAAAAGCTACTCCAGATGCACTTTGCACAGCAGATGGCATTACACAGAACTTGCCTGTTTAGGGAAAAGGTTTCTCCTTAGCTTTTAATCATCTGGTGACTTAAAATTCTCAAATAAGCTCTGCAGAGGTAAAAATCACAAAATAACARGCATGAAACAGTCATGCAAGTTTGATATGGTGGAGGGAAGCATTATAAGGGTAATGATTTTAGAATATCATACAGCATGAGTGTGTACAATGCCYCTTTTAAACACTGTACAAAAAACCCTGATGTTTTGCATTGATTTTTCTGCCCAGAACGTCTCTAAATACTAGAAATGCATTTTTTTCCCATAACAATCTGAACTTCACAAGGATATGATAAATGAGATAATATTGATTAGATTGTGCTAAARGGTTCCAGCTCTTCAAGGTTATATCCTTTAGAGAGTTTGTAAATCTCATTACAGAAATCTGCCTGTTGATATASATAAATAAAGAGTGGCAGAAGGGGTCCAGCATGACAGCTCTCACTGGAGTCATGATGTTCTTCASACAGAAAGTTCAGACAAGCAGGAACAGAAGAGCTCAAAAAAGTAGAATCAGCCGCCCTTTTTCAAAACAGACCAATAAAATTTRGATCATAACTGCTGTAAGAGTATTATTGACAGAGTGTAGTGAAAYATAATTGTGGGCTTCAGTTGGCTTTAACTGTCAGCTTCATCTGTAATGTGAAAGATGAGTAAGTCCACTAAGTTGTTCCAACTAKATTAACATGCAGTTCTTATAGTAAATAAATCTTAACTTCAGATGAAAGTCAGCATGAGCCTTTTCTTGCTTGAGGTGGTGAAAAAAACCAAAAGATGTCAAGGAGCACACCAAAAAGCAAGTGCAATAGTCTGCTAAATTCCCCTGGAATTCTGCATTCACTCTCAACTTAAGGAGGACAAGAAGAGGCACTTAAACTGCCCATCTGCTTTTTAAAAACTTCAGATTTCTCCCTGAGACAWGGCAGGGGAGAGGGGTATGTGTGATGCGTGGGGAAGAGTATATGAAAAGAACTAGGGGTCCTTCTGGCCAGGAGTCACCAGTGCACGATGCCAGCCACAAAGCCTGACAGCATTAGCCACAACAGAGAGCAATCCATGTACTCATTTCCCTTTACTTGGCACTCATTACACTGCACCCAGGTTTGGGCCCTGCAACACAAGAAACACTCTGACAAGTGAGAGCAAGTCCCATCAAAGCCCACTGAAATGGGCCAGGGGCTGAAGCAATTCCCCTATGAAAAGTGGCTGATAAGCTGGGCCTGCTTGAACCTAAGGAAGTAGGGRCTTCAAGAGAGGAGCAAACAGCACACCCCAATTCACCAGGAAAACAACCCAGCAGGGAGCAGCTTGCACAGAGAGGTTAAGCAGTCTCCATCCTTGGAGGTTTTGAAGGTGCACTGGGAAAAGCCCTGAGAAACTCAATCTGAATTCCACACAGTCACTGCTCTCAGGGGAAGGTAATGCCTGTGGACTTCCCAAGGTCCCTTTCAACCTGAATGAATCTGATTTGTGTTTGCTGCCTCCATTATTGTGACACTGCTGACAAGCATTATTAGGTGTCAATTTTGTAGGAACATGGTCATGCTCTGTTCCTTTCTGCTGAGCTCTACTACCATTTCTATTCTAAGCAGTCTCTGAACTCTCAAGTGAAAGTGATTCTATTTATATTCATCTCATAAAATGTTTAAAACATCAGAAAAAAAAAAAATAAAAGCCTGCGTACAATATGAAACACAGATCTGAGGTGTAAAAGGAATACCAATGCTCTTCTTTTTCTGAGCGGCAGGTGGGCACAAGTCTTATTTCCATTAAGATGTTAAAGCCATAAACTTGAATATGTTGCTTTGTTTGGGGGTTTTTATCACCTTGATAAGTGTTTTCATGGAGTGATCTACAGGTAAAAGCCATATTCAGATTTGGTTTGTGAAAGCAAGGAAGCCAAGTGAAGAAGAAGGAAATATTTGGTCACTCTGATATTTAGTAACTGTTTGATAAAGTTCTTTAAAAGGATGTTGAAACTATTAATTTCACAGATTTTTTAGGGGGAAAAACATCTTCTCAAATAAGTGGGAAGACAACAAAATTTACACTAGAAAGTAATTACCAGGCTTCACACAACAGAGTACATGGACACCTTCTCCCTGTCATGAAGTTCCACCATCTGTTTTCTGGTGTTTGTCATCTCCAAATCAGAAGAMAAATTCTGTTCACTTTACAGCAAAAGTTTCTGAAATCAGCTTTTGACAAGCAAGGAATTTTAATAGAAAACAGTATCTGAAGAAAAAGCTTCAATTAGTAACTATAGCCTATTGATTTCTATTGTGGCATAAACAGATCTTGGAAATAATCTTGAAATCCATGACCTCAGTACTGATAACTTCTCATAAAAATCACAGGAAAATTAAAGCTTCTGACAGTCACATACAGTATGACTGAATGCATTCCAAACTTATAAAATACTGGTAYGGAATATAATGGTGGTCATCTGTTTTACAAAAATGTCAGCATTAGCTGTTGACCCTGAAAGGATAGGGAGAGGRCAAGACACAAGATGCTTGTGGTAACATGACACCTAGTGTTCACTTTCAGGAAGCTTCAGTATTGGTGGGTGCCAAATGCTGAAGAAACATCAATGCCCCAGGACCTCTTTCCAAAGG
>CADDXX010000350.1:502184-514526 GCA_902810485.1 Alauda arvensis
AAAAGTTTATTTATACATAGCAATGAACTGTACATTTATTTCTTCATTTAAAATCGTGGTGTATCAACACTACAAGAGCCTGTTATATTATCATTCCCTTCCAAGCTTCTAGCAAYGCAATGAAAACCACAGTAACTAATGCTTACTAGATCAATGAGACCATAAAATCCACGTAAGAACATTGCACAAGCACTCTAACACAGTAACAATTACTAAGAGATATGACCCCTTGAGTATTTCCAGGGGCAAAGGGGGGAAGGATTATATGAGAAATTAGAACATGACGTTTACTACAGATAGAGGAAACATACTGATTTTTGAAATCAGATGAACAAGAATCCRTGTCTAATACTGAATGAAACAGGCGTCAGCAATTACACTGGGATTGGCAAAGCATTAYAGACAAGGTCTGACTGAAACTTCAGTTCTGTAGAACTGAACATAAACAATTGCACTTCAAGAAGTTGATAGATACACTGTGAGAAACATTCTTAAAAGAGAATTAATGTTAAGAATACATACCAGCAAAACAAATAAGTATTGTATTTCAAATATAGCATTGTCTTTATTTTAAAAGTATGATCAGTTATTTTCCAGGGAGTTATCCTGAAGAGAAAAAAACCACTAAGACAACCCATCTATCTTTTAGTATTAATATTGTCTAGCTACCAGAATCCCAAGCAATTAATTTGACTCAGCAAGCAATATTTAGTAAACACTAACTACTGTTATTATACCTTATTTCTGAGAAAAATGTGCACACAGTCAATACACAGGTRTTAAAATACACATTTTTCCTTTAACAAGATAAACAGATCTAGATTCCAATACTGTTAAATAGCTCAAGAAGATGCAAGTCAAGCACTTGTCACACYGTGAATTACATATCAAGTTCTTATTTTTCAATACATTTTGAGCATAATTTTCTTCAGAAGTTTATATGTGGCATATCTGGGGAGCCAAGCAATTATGAACTCACCTAAATAAGTATCTGCCATAACATGTCCCTGTTGAACTTGAGTCTAAATGGCTTTTTTATTAAGACTATATATTCATTCTTTCTTTCAATTACATACCTTTATTTGAAATAGCCAGGAAAGTGAGGCTAAATTTGTCTGTTTGATGGAAACAGACAGCTTGCCAAAGCCTTAGATTCATAGCACTATTTTTCATTTAGGGTCAAGGTAAATTGTGYAGTCACATGTCTTTAGTTCCTATTGCTCTTGTCCAAAATATCAGTTCACCATTCATGAAGTGTCTGGTTTGATCCCRGGCATGTCCCATGAGTAACAGCAGAAATGGCATGTCCTATTGGTCTTAAACATATACATTTGACACAACTATAAGAATGCCAGCCATAAAATTCACATAATGAAAGTGATTTTCCCTYACCTTTAACGCTGAAATACCCTGTACTGTCATACAACCCACTCAGCTGTTAATATTTTAGATTGCTGCAGAGATTATTTTTGCAGTTCCTGAACTGCTCTTACAAATTAAAAACTGTGAAACAACTTTAAAACACAGAGGATTCCACAGTAGGCTTAATTGCATTATTTCTTTTTGAATTATAGAAATTCTAAAAGCCSAAAGATTAAATTTATGCATCTCCTCACACACAGTTGAAAGATAGATGCAAATGCAGGCTGTGAAAGCTTCTCAGACAAGACAAGTTTGTTTCCACWGACTTATGTGCAACTGTCATACATGCTTATGATGTCAGGTATCATCTACCCATTTCTTCTACACTGGAATTTCCAAATATTACTTTCATTTTCATGATTACAGAAGCTTGAAGTAGTTTCATTGTGAGGGAGAACGTGTCTCTAAGTCAGCTTTCAAGCAGCTGAGGCACCTTCTAAACAACACTGGATAAAACATCAGGAAGATAAAAAGAGTTTTTCCTTTAAAAATTGCAAGGCTGTGGTCACCAAAACAGCTCGAAGAACGAGGCAAAAAAAAAAAAAAGTTTATTTTAGCACTAGTACATAGTTTATATAAACACAATGAATTCTTTTTCAGCTGGTGATCGAAAACGATTGCGATGACGCTTCAACAAAACAACTTTACATGACAAAAAGAGCGGCATGTTAAACCACRGAGTCTGTAATGATTTTAAAAGGTCCGCAGGGCAGACCGACTACATTTTATATAAACCAGGACAGCGGAGAACTGCCGTCAGAGGGCATCATTCATAATGATTTGCCAAATAGGCTGCCGTGAAGTAGCAAGTTATTTTCTAACTCCCTCACGGGCTTCTCTCCTAAAAGTGTATGAGGTGCTAAATACAGCCAAGTAGCTTTTTTTTTTTTTTTTTTAATCATCGCAGGCTTGCAGCTGGGTTTCAAACTGAGCGATTCACCGCTGTCCCCGGGAAACTCGACCCTCACGCTGCAGCCTGTCAGGGCGCGTTGAAAATCGCGGGCAGGATCACCGGGACACGTCCGGCCCGGCCGCGCTGGGGTCCCGGTGCCGCCCGGCAGCGGGAGGCGGGCGGGACAGCGGCTGTGCGGCCCGGGGAGCCGCGGCAGTGCCGCCCCGTCGCTGCCAGAGCCCGCGGCGGCCCGAGCCCGCACCGCCCCGCTCGCGGTCCCTCACGCAGCGCCTCCCTCCCTCCCTCCCACCCTCCCTGCGGGCAGCGCCGCCGGCGGGACCCTCCCCACCCCGGGGGAGCCGGCACCGGGACGGGCTGAGGGAGAGCGGTACTTGCCCAGGTGGGGACGAGGAGGCTGCCGGGCCGCTCGAGCGGTGCTGGAGAAGGCTGCTTCCCCGCCACGCTCATCTCCTCCCATGCAGCTGGCGTAGTCCTCTCAGACGGGCGGCTCGGCGGGACGCGGCGCCTCMGGCACCGACTCTCAAGCGGCCGCCCCTCTCGGCAGCGCCGGCGTCCCGGCTCCGCGGGGCAGGCTGGCTCCGCTGCCCTCCGCCGCCCGGGCGGGGCGGGGTGGCACGGGGGGCGTTCGCCGAGGGCTCGGAGCCGGGAGGGGAGAGCAAGGCGGCGGCGTGGCGCTGGCTATTTAACTTGGCTCTTCGCCGGGGGAAGGTGCCGCCGCTGCCGCTCCCCTCCCCTCCGCGGCCGCATCCCGACAGCCGAGCTCTGGGTGCTTTTGCGAGCGCCGCCGCGCTCCTCCCCGACACCGCRCGGCTCCGCTCGGCCCGCCCGCGCCACCCCGCGGGGCAAGGGCGGGCGGGGGCTCCGGCCTCCCGCGCCGCTCCGGTGGGGCAGGTGGCTGCTGCTGCTGGGGGAAGGTGGCCGACGTGGCGGGGTTGTGCGGTTGAGGGTGCTGCTACTCCGAGCGCAGCTCTCCGCACCTCCTCCGCGCCCGTAGCGGGCAACWGTGTCTCGTGTTGGGTCATAAGCGACAGCCTCACATGGCCCTCTCTCGCTTATCTCTGAATAAAAATCAAGAGGACTTTTACATCCCTCGAATATTCTTGGTACCCTCGGCATTGTCTAACAYTTGGCCAGGAAACGTCCCCAATACTAAACATTGTCACAAGATTTTGCTCTTCTGTGCATATCTAGCTTCCATTCAGTTCCTGATCAGGGGCCATTGCCCAGACTATCAGTTTTGGGGAGCTTCTTGCAGTCCAGTGGTAGCAATGTTGAAGCTGATCCTAAGGCAAAAAGTACATCCTGGTCCTTAACCATACTACTTTATTAGTAGACATATATTTCTATTTTTTAAGGAGAGAGATAGGAAAGCTTATAATTTTTCCTAGGAGTTGATTTAAAAATATATGCTTCATGCACATACCTTTCTGTTTTCTTACTTAAATGCAATTTTAAAGGGCGTGTCTGTTTCCTTTTGACACCTCTACCTTTGTCATGCACAAATAGGTAACAAAGTACCACTAGAGTTGGCTAGACTTTTTATAAAGTTACTTTTAGMACTGTTTKTTTTTYCCCTGCTAAACCTCATGCATATAGTAGGAAAGAAACATGCATAATCTTTTTCTTGGAGGTAAATCCATACAAAATATTTGTTGTCACTGCTATATTTTACCCTAGAATGAATTTCTCTCTTCCCAGGTTTCCTGGGACAACATCCTGACAACATCCCTGTCTACTGTTTCATCTTCGTACATACCAGTGCCCTGGAGAAGTTGGGGAGGGGTGGATGAGAGGGCAGTTTGCTCTGTGGAATTGTCAGGTTTCATTTGTTCTCCTGCTCAAGGCCCTCCACCTGTGCCTGAGTTCTTTTCTCTACCATGCACAGAGATATGTGGAATTCAACATGCAGCAAGCAGTTGATGCCATTCTGCTRAAGAGCTGGAGTTTGTACTCAAGCCAATCTGCCCCGTCCATCCTATGTGCAAAAAAGCATTTCTCTTACTCCGTGTCTGTAGAAAAGTGCATGACAACACTCCAGAGTGTCAAATGTTGGAAGAGATGAGACTGGGCCACTGCCTCACATGACCATCCAAGCTATGGTACATGCAGACACTGTGAGAGGTATGAGTCTGCTTCAGGCTAAAGACAATTAAAGAAAGCAAAGCCACACAGATGAGCTGCACTCCCTTTGGAKGTGGACTGCTCCAGGCTCCATGGGAGTTGCCAAGAACCAGCAAATAACAGCAGCAGTCCTGGCAGGTTTTTTTTGCTAGCATGGATATTAGTTTTCCTGTGACTACCAACTTGTTACCTCATCCAGCATTGCTTCTCATGGTTCTTCCTCATAAATAAGGCACGTAAGTGGGGATTAAAAAGTAGAGATGCAAGTTAATGTAAATATAGAATAAATAGCATACCTGTATGATAATGTACAGGTAATATATATGGGAAATCACTGACAGAGATAAGTAAAATAGAAAGAATTTTCTTTCTAGAATGTTTCTCTTTACCTAAAAGCTGTGCTTTTSAAACTTAAAAATCTTTGTCAATTGGTATAATTAAGCCTTGTACACAATATATGACTTCCTGAGTGGCGTATCTTAAAATGGACAGTTACCTAAATGATTTTTGGAATTTGTCAGAAACTGCATAGAATCAGACAGCCAAGGAACCATTGCTGTTAATTTATTTCTGGAATTAACAAGTTCCCTTCACTGAATTATATTTTCCCATGGTTTTAGCGTACTGAACGTCAGTGGGTACATATAATTGGGGGAAGGATTAGGAAAAAAATAAATATTTTTACTTAAATTGAGCTAAGCCAGTTTGTGATTGCCTCATGTAATGCTTTATTTCAAGGGGTGATCAAGTTTAATAGCTTAAGAAACCCATGAGCTTCTTTAGGAGTTGATGTCTTAYCCAGTTTGTTACTAGTTGAAAGCATATATTCATTTTTCCCTTTCTTCTTTTTGTACTTTTTCAGTTTTTCTACATCTCTGATCCTCCAAATCTTTTGTTTTTGCCATTTCTGAAACAAAGCAAATGGAAGCTAGCAGCTTTTTAGTGCTATTTTAGTGATGACTTTTTTTTCTGGATTACATTATATCCTGTAATTTGAAATAAGGCAATTATTTGAAAATTTCATAAAAATTTATGAAATATCAAGAAAGTAATCATGCAAAGAGATGACAGTTCAAGAAAATGTGGAATGTTTTCAGTAAGATTACTTTAACCCAAACTCATTATTTTGGGGTGTTACATTAGATAATTACCAAGGAGCTTCATTCAGATCTGACTTRGCTCACAACAGGAAAACTGAAAATTGTGCAAAAGATTTGAATAAAACCAGCATGCATGAAAACAGATGCAAACYGCTGAATCTGGAAGGTATTGTATTACAGACCCATCTTTATTCCCTTCTGTTTTCATAGACATGTTTTGCATTTGTATATACAAGCACACACACACACACACAGATTATACCTGGCTTAGAGAATGGAAACAGAAGACTATTAGCAAATAAATAATTTATTTTACATAATTTTATTTTACAAATGAAACATTAAATAATTTATTTTACTAAGATGTCAGGGATAAAGACTTTCCAGAGAAGTGGATCAAACAATATAATTTGATTTTCCAGGAAATGTAGGTATGCAGACATTAAAACATAGCTCTGTCTATACAAAAACCTTCATAAAACTATTGAAGCCAATTTGTTGTCTTAATACAAACTCCAAAATTTGCAGATGCCATTTTTGTTTTTAGATTTTAATATTTCTTGTACTAATCAGGAAGGATACCTTTTGTAAAACTTAATTTCTTTGTGAACTTCATTACACCTAATGTTTTACCACCAAAATAAATACTCCACCATTTTGGTTTTTTTTTTTTGTGGGAAGAGGTCAAAGACATGGGGAAACAAAAATACTTTTTAAAGTATATTGGGTTTACATGGCCAAGCTTTGGTAGGTGGATTCTGTGAGCAGCCTGCCAGAAGCTTCCTCTGTGTCCAGCAGAGCCAATGCCAGACAGCTCCAAGGATGTATGTGCCCCTGGCCAAGGCTGGGTCAGTTAGAAATGGTGGAAACAAATCTGAGATAACAGAGTGTCTTGGTTTGGAAAGACAGGTGTCTGCCAGGGAAAAAARCCAGAGCCTCCCTTGCAATGGAGAATGCAAACCCCCTCCCTTGGAATTAGTATAAATTTGAAATTAAGGGGCTTTCAGGCAAAGATGTGGGAATAGGAATAACAGTTCTTTACTAGGGATATTAAAAATAAAAATGTAGTAGTACAAAACACAARACAAAAAGAAAACACTGACAGAGTCAGAATATGACCTGACACCCTGTTGACCAGAGTGTTGGTTGCAGTCTATTTAAGTCCTCCTGGAGTGACAGATGTTGGAGCAGAGATCCTGTAGAAGGGTGTAGTTTCCTTCTGAGGGTCCAGTGATGATGAGATGGGTTCAGTCTTCCTCTGGAATCCAGAGGAAAACAGGCTGTCCTGGTGTYCTGACTCTCAGGTTTTTATCCAGGTGGGAATGCTTGGCTCCTCCCTCTGAGTGGAGCATCTCACAATGGTATGATGTAATTTTATCAGTCATGCAGTGAACCTTAAATGGCCCATTAACAGTAGATAACCCCTTGGAGGAAGGATGGGTCATGGAAGAGATAAAGAACACTRCCCCACCTGGTTTTATCAGCTGGCCCTGTAACAGAAGACACCTGCCCCCTCCCTYCTGAATTTAGGAGAGATAAACACCTCCCCAACCAATTTCAACAGATGGTAAATAGAATACAWACTTTTGGTTACATATTGCATTGCAACCCAAGACACAGAGTWAAGAAGAAAAAGAAAAGTGATTGTGCAGATATAATTGTGGCCAGAGCAGAGCAGGATGAGAAYATGTRAGAGGAAACAGCTCTGCAGACACYAAGGTCAGACGGTGCTCCAGGCACCAGAGCTGAGATCCCCCTCCAGYCCATACTGCAATCCATGGTGAGACAGCTGTGCCCCTGCAGCCCATGGAGAACCACAGGGATGCAGAGATCCACCTGCAGCCCATGGAGGAGACCCACACCAGTGAACGTGGATGGCTGAGACCCTGTGGGAGGCCTGTGCTGGAGCAGGGTCCTGGCAGGGACCTGCAGACTCATGGAGAGAGGAGAAACAACAGGTGATAAACTGACCCCATAACCCCACTTCCCATATTCCTGCACTAATGGGGAGGGGGAGGTAGAACTGGGAAGAAGGGAGGGGTCAGGGGAAGGTGTTTTTAAGGTCTTATTTTACTTCACATTATACTGCTCTGATTTTGTTGGTAATAAATTTAATACCTCTAATTGGCATCTGTTTTGCCTGTGACAGTATTTGGTGAGTGATCTCTCCCAGTCCTTATCTCAGCCTATGAACTYTGTTAAATTATCTCTCCCCTGTCCAACTGCAAAGAGGAATGAGAGAGCAGCTTTGGTGGGTGCCTGGAATTCAGCCAGAGACAACCACCTAGAGAAAGAAGTTTTTGACTTAGAAATTGTAGGTAAGGCATTTTAAAAATGCCAGATGTCCTAAGGAAACTGCTGCCTATCCTGAGGAGGATGCTGCCATTTACCTACCTGTATTTTCCAATTTAGGAGGAGTAAGGAAGGCACTAGTATGCTGACATTCAGCCTTAGATCCCTATCTCCATCTGCTCTGAATTTGCCACTTTCATTGTGTCAAACTCAGAAATAAGGGGCACATTACAGAAAATAACAACTGGACAGCCTATCAGAGGACAGTAATGTTYGAGTCTTCTTAAATATACACTCGTAAATCACTAAAATTTTACAGATATGTTCTTTTTCTTCAAAATACCAACATTCTCTTGCTTTCCCAAARCTACAATGTGTATCAAATACCCTGTAAGTTGTCACAGAAGTTTCTTCTGTTCAATGAGKAGGGTAAAAAACTGTAACTGTACATATGGCAGTAGCAAACTGGAAAGAGACAGTAAAATTGTCTGTAACATTAAGGGAAAGGAAGAGACTGCTGTATTTCAAAGAAACAAGCAAAAACTTTTCTTGAACAACTGTTGTTTGTGAAAGGGTGATTGAAATAATCTTCTCATCCTTTGGGGCAGGAGGCTTGAGCAGCATGTGGGAGAGACTGTTAAAAAGTCTGYTGGTCTTTCCCCACCCCTTATTGAGGCACAGGTGCATGTTACCTGAGYACCCTGCTGCCAAAGTTAAGGATTGGTTAGGACAAGCCAGTACTATTTTGACTGTCACTATCACAGGAGTGGGTATTGACTGCATCAATCAGGAATTCAGCATCCCAGGTTATTCAAGGGAGCAACTCATCACTGCTATCCAGAGCAACTTATCATGAAAGATGATCAAAAATGGGTACCTGAGTCACTGGACATCTAAAAGATGTATTCCCAGTGGGTGTTTATAGAGGAACATTGAATTGATCAGTATGTATTGTTCAAAATCAGACAGTTTTGATGACACTGAAAAGATCATTGTAGACTTCCCATGCTTATCACCAGCTGAGGAAAAGTAGCAAGTAGCAAGTGGCAAGCAATTGGCTAAATGGCACTGTGGAACCAAGTAGGATTTTAGTGCTGCTTCTTGAAGCTGCTGATAAAATATTCATTCTTGCCTGTCCTTGAAATCTGCCTTGTATTACCAAGCGGAGGAGCTGATGTTCTGCAAATTGAGTATTTTGTGCGTGCTGGTTCTTTGCAGACAGCAGTGTGCCAAGACWTTTTGTGGAAGCTCTGCCAATTTGCAAAAGGGAATACGGTATTTCATGGCCAAAGGAAACACAAACAAATATTCAGCATGTGAGAGGGGGAAGAAATAAGTTCKGGAAACATACTGTCATTACTCAGTTTTATCCAGAAATTGCTTGGCACGAAAATAGTTGCCACTTCTGGGAAGAGACAGTAGAATATAGAAATCCCTGCTTCTTGGGAAGTGCCTGTCTCACTGAGATAGGATGTGATGCTCTTTTCAGCTTTCCGTTTCACACTGGTTTCTGTTCAGTACATTTCGTAACCAATGTATAAACCTCATTGTGAGCTATTTATCATATCACATGGTTTGTTTGCATAGATTCTCTATTTGTGCTTCAACATTACTTAACCAAAATCACTCTTATCCAATAAATATATGCAAGTAASCAAGACTCATTTAATGAAGAAAGAACGTGTATTTCACAAAGAAAGTAAAATTGATTGTAGGTCAAAGCACTGGTAAATTATAATCAGTGAACCAAGGCAATGTTATATGGTTTGTGTCACAAATAAATAAATCAGATGGGAACTTATGAGTACATAATTCATGGCCAACTTCTGTCAAAAAACTCCATAGCTTTGTCTATTAATAATTTCATTACARTTGGACAAGATTTTTTATGGATTTGCTGCTTCATTTGTGAGTAWTTCATTAGCAGAAGCAAGGGTACCATTTAATTCTTCAAGTAGCTGTATTCCTATCCTATCCCATCCTTATACTATTTTGAATCAAAGGTTGGGCAAAATACTGATTAAGGTAATTTCCTCTCTTTACAGAGGAATTACATGCAAGTATTAAGTGAACCTAAACAAAGGCAAYCAGTGCTTTCTATATACCCTTTATCACAGACCTTCTAATAAACATAACAACTGACCTCTGTAATTTTCACYGGTGTCTTGGGCAACTGTGGGAGTGTAACAGCAAAATGGTATAGGAGGCTATTGCCCCACTGCAATAGGTTTTGCATTAGCTTACCACTGACTGCAGTTGTATAGATGGCCTTGAAGTGTAGCAATGAAAAATTGAGTGGTTGTTGTGTAACTAACCGGAGGGGAATAGGAAGAGGCAGGCCAATCAAACAGACCTGTTTAAAATAACCTTAAGACCCAAGAGCAAACTTCCTAGCCAAGAACTCAGGTCTCTGGTGACCTGGAGGTCTTCTGAAATGAGGCTCACAGCGGAAATTTTAGTATCCTGAAGGTAATGGGGAGGGTAAGCATAAAACAAGAAGACAGGGTTAGATGGCAGAAAGTCAGCATAGAACTGAAAGAATCAAATTAATGGGGATTAGCAATAATTGGATAATTTCAAATACATGTGTTAGTAATGTTGTACTGGATTAATATGTCTTTGTTGTATTAGGCTGCCAAAACACTAATTAGACTGCTAATAAATTCATGGCTCTGCGTATGATGAGTGTTCTGTTAAGCTAAAACAAATTGTTCGTGGTTAATGCAACAAAGTGGTGGGTATAAAGACAATATGGGCAAATGTTGCTGAGAGGACTTGTTGAAAATGTGAGACGGAGAGGAAACCAAGAGCTGTGGGAAGTTTGGGCTGTTGATGAGAAGGAGTAATCTGAAGAACTCCTTTTAAATGTCCTTGGACAAGGAACAGTCTTCTACTACTTCCTTAGAGTAGAGTAGTTCTGAATTTATAAGGTAGAAAGCTCAAAGAGATAAGAAATGAAACCCTATAGCTCTATAGAGGGGATAAAATATAAAAAGAGAGAAGGGAAGAGGAAATAAAACCCTGCTGGATCAGGGTTTCTGAAGAAGCTTGTAGGAGATTCACTCTGTCTCACATCCACATTTACACAGGCACACCTGGATGACCCAGTTCAGTCCTGGTTTGGTGGGGGATGGGGAGGCTCTGATTATGGAGAACAGGCTTTTTCTCTAATGTAATGTAAAGACAAGAAAGCTAAATGCCAACTGAAGACATTAAGATGTYTAGTAATAGTAGTAATTTGGGATGCATGTGTGGAGTTACCAAAATAAATTGCATGCAAACAAGATTCATTTGGTTTAGATGCATTAAAAATGCCATAGGCCCAGCATGTCCCAAATCACCTTAGTATCTCAGTGAAGGTAGTTATTCAACCAAAACTATGTAAAGTATTAATAACTTTGATATACTATCAGGAAGAAAGGGCCCACTCAAATTTAGACTATTTTAAATACGTTTATGTTCTCAGACTTTTATCAGTTGAAGTGTGAGAACTCTATCTAATATGCTACAGATACCCTGTATGAGGAATGGAAAATTATGTGAGTTTTCTAAATCCCAGGTAGGATTTATGTAGTAGGGGTAGGGATTAGATGCAGTTTTAAGTGCATATCACAGCAGAAGTTCTAAATTTAATCAATATATAGAAGTGTGTCTATAATCCTGATGCCTGTTTCCCCACGCACACATTTCTGATTTCTTTTATGAACTGGCACATTCAATAAGACACTTGTTCCACTCATTTCCTTTAGGTTTTTTTAACAGTTTTGTTTTAACGTATTGAAAGACAGTTCAAAAAACTAGCCACTGATTTGGCTGATACTCTTCCTGTCAAAGGTGAGCTGTTTGCTCTAAATACTTATTAACATCTATGTCCAAAGGAGTTTCAATGAGCTTCTCTGAGATGCAGGTCCAGCTGTAAATTTCATACTCTGTGTAAAAATGGTGTTACTATTCTGATCAGGTAAACAGCTTCCTCTCCATATGCTCAGATATAGTTTTTATTAAGCAGGGACAATCAGTTTAAATAATCTGCATATAACTATTATATCACATTTATACATATTTTAATTGTTCAGTCATGACTTTGAATTCTTCTAGGTTTTTTTTGTTATCATCATTAACTCTTGTGGCTTCTTACCCATTCTTAGCTTTCTATTTTTTATGCCAATTGGCATTTATGGTTTTAGGTGAATCTGAAATTGAATCCAATTTTATATATATAAATATATATATGTATACAGATAGGCTATACACTGTAAAGAAATCAGCTGAAGAATTCTCCACTCACCAAGGTTGTATTGCAAAATACTTTTTTTATTTTTTATGCAATAGGATCATTTGGGCAAAAGATAATTAATACAAATAAAGTTTTTGAGGTTTTTTTTTTTTTTGTCGTTTTTTAGCGTTTATCTGCTCTAAAAAGAGGATTGTATGGGTTACTATTTGTCCTAGGGTGACATTATGATGTTTGTATCCCCAGTCTGTTGAATTTAT
>CADDXX010000350.1:515081-545852 GCA_902810485.1 Alauda arvensis
TTTGCCCTAAACCAGTATAGTAAGCTGAAAAACTATTTCTGCAAAAGTGTTGACAGGTCTTTTTTGTTTGTTGGTTTACTTGCTTCTARCATTCTTCATTCTGTTTGTTTCTTTTCCTTTGAAAGTGAACTATTCTATTTTAGGTTCTATAAATTAAGGAACTGCTTTAGTTTTCTATTGCAATATTTAAAAAGAATGCAGTGATATGTGTACCTGCATTATTTTTGTGATCGAAATAGAAAATGTTTTTCAAAAGCTCACATATATTTTTGGCCCTGAAGATATTACTGCTAATTATGACCAGAGAAAAGCAGCATCAAGAAAAAGTAATCTGAACTGAAAAATAAACTATTTTAATATTATTTTCAGTATAGAGTATTTTAATATTATGTTTTAGTATAGAGTATAGAACTAGAGAGACAATCTAGGTTACTGAATAGTTCAAGAAGATCCAGAAACTCCAACCACATTTCAAAGTGTCAAACAAATTCAAGTTCACATCTAGGCTGTCACAAAACACAAGAAAGGAGGCTACAATTCAGATATTAGTGGTGTTAATACAGAGTAAAAAAACAGTATCAAATTTAGATTGGAATTTTTTCTGATGTGTAAGGGAGAGTTGAGGAAATAACATTGCAGTGCAAGGAGAGCTGAAGAAAGCTCACTTAGAAAAATGTCATTGACTTGTTAAATGTCAGTGGGCAAACAGCTTATTGTCTCTATATCCACTATTTTCCCTCATATAATTACGCTTACRTTTTATTAGACAATTGTTGTGGGACAAACAAACTAGAAATATTGAGAAATAAAACTAACTTCTGAACATGATTAASAGAATTCGGTCAAGATACTCTACTAGTACAGAAATTTATCTGGTCTGGGGCAGTGCTGAGATTTTACATTTGTGAGAGAATAGAAAAAAAATCAATAATAGATTACATAAAGAGAAGAGGCATAAGCTTAGGCTGTTTAAAATTTCAGAGTAAAAACATAATGTTAAATAGGATGAATCRCCATATAAAGTCATGTGATTCATTGGAAACTGAAGGAGGAGTGTATTTATTTTGGCAGTTGATTAAAAAAYTTTCTCATCCCTCTTATGTGTGCTRCCCCTTGACTTGTGCTGTGGACCACATCCATGAACAAATCAATGTTCAAAGTTACCTAGTAAGGGGAATGAGCTGCTAGGGTAGTAGATAAAACAGTCTAAGAAATAAGACAGTATTGCTTATAAATCCCCCATAAATCAAAACTTGAGACAAATTATTTGAGTATATCCCAGCAAACAAAAGGCTTGAAATGCTGAAAATAAAAACCAAACAACTAACCCAAAATGTCCCCTAATATTCCATCACTCCTTGAATTTATCAGCTATGATTACCCAAGCAGTAATGTAATTAGTATAGTTCAAAAATATGATGCATAAAGAGAGAACAGGTGTGAGGACCTTATGCCTACGCAATGCATGTTTCAAGGAGAGTAATTTTTGTCTGGCCTCCTGAGCTGAATACTCCAGCCTTTCAATTTATTTCCAGATAACACATCATCATTATCCTGGAAGAATACCCAAAGGCAGTTTAAACACTGAGAGTTCACACCACGGTGCCRACCCAAGCATGGTAAGTCAAGAGATACACTTCAAAAGTTAATCCAAAATAAAACTCTAATGTAGGTGTAACTTTTTTTCATTACAGCTCTCAGTGAAAAGATCCTAAAATTTGCTTCCTGCTTCCCCCTGTGGTAGTAATGAAGATCCATAAGATCAGCCCAGTGTGGGGAGCACATGACTGAGAACAGTTCATGCTTAATATCATCTCAGTGCAAAGACATTTGATTACTAAACCTGTAAGCTTTTCTGAAACTTTTTGATGACCTAAAAGCCAMAACTGTGCCCTCCCCTTGATTAGGAAGAAAATTCCAGAAAAGAGGGGCCTGTTTTCTGTCCTCTCACCAGTATAGCATTTGACCATAGGCCATCTCCAATTTTGCAGTGTTTCATAGAAAGCATGAGATGAATTGRTTCTGTCACTTAAGGCTTATAAATATTAGACAATTTAATAAAAATGCTTGAGGTAAAGTCAGGGTGTTGGGCTGTTGGGCTATGACTTTTAACTGCACAACAGAAAAAAATGTTGAACAATCTTGCTACTCTGCTCTGTATTGTCTGCAACCTGTATTTGAGTTTAAAAATATGATATCACACTGAACGAAACAGAGATCACCACTTCAAAGAAATGGTAAGTCACCTCCTGAAAAGCCATATCTGTAAAACTACTTCCCCATACATCTGTGCAGTAGCTATGGGGTACTGATTAGGTTACCTAGCTGCCCAGGTAATTTACATGAACCATAAATTTATTTGTAGTGAGTTAGTCATCTGCCCTTTTAAGAAATGTCCTAGGTTGCAATGTAAKATGTGCCCAAAGTATGTATTCTATTACCATCTTCATWGGTTGTTGGAGCCAGGTGGGGCAGTGTTTTCCCTGCCCCCTCCCTCAGGAYTATCTGCTGTTAATGGCCCATCAATGCMCTGSCCAATGACTCACAGGTAACTCCCCTYGGGAGCTGTCTCTGCTTAATGGGCAATCAAGGACCCATTGTVTGACTCAYAGAATGACRWCAGCCCATTGTGAGATGCTCTGCCCAGTGGGGAGGAGCCAAGCATTCCCACCCGGATATACTCTGCAGTTTGGGGCAGCACATGGCCCCAACTGGATTCCCAGAGGACAGGAGCTGCCAGATCTTTCTACAGGATCACTGCTTCAACAAGACTGCTTTATTCGGACTGCTACCACTACCCTAATGAACAGGGTGTCAGGTTGTGTTCTGACTCTGCCAAGGGTCTTTTCATTTGTTCCTTTTACTATTATTTTTATTTTATWGTTTTCCTATTAAATTGTATTTCTGACTTCGTCTCTCACTGGTTTTGCTTTCAAACCAGCACAAGAAACTATTTGTGCAATACAGTAATTAATCAACACTGTTCCTGTCACTGGGTTTTTCTATTTTATTTGTTTAATTGCCAACATCAAAGATTACTCATGAAATAAAAAGAATTTAACATTAAAGTTCACTAGTGATTCAGTGAATTTGGATGTTAGTTTTTAGTTCCTGACAGAAATGCCTCAYTAGATCAGAATTATAAAGCTTTTCCAGTCAGAAACAATTTGCCTTACAGAAAATTAGAATAATTAGTGCTTTCAYAATTAACCTATTAGGTAAATATTTTACCTGAAAGAGTTGATATCAACATATGCCAAAATGCTTTGATGTACTCAGGAAAAAATTTTTAGTTTTAAACTAAGAAAAACTTGTTCTCAAAAGTGTATTATTTATAGCATAACAGGAGCCTCAGTGTATCCATRAAGTTCAAGACACAAAGACTGTCTTCTTATAGAAAGGTCAGATGCTTTTTTTAAAACAAAAGAGAACAAAACCAWAACCCATGGCCCCGGCTTCTCCTCTAATGTAAAGATATCTACCACTGTCAAGCAGATTTCTCCAYTGTATCATAGAATGGAAGCTCAACCATAGTTCCAACATTTGGTAATCTGGTTGATGATTTTTTTCCCTGCTTGTGTGTCACTTAAATCTAAGAACTTTAAAGCAAACTACAACTAAAATTGTCAAGGTTTTTTTTTTTTTCCCTAACCCACTTCTTTGTACTTGAAGCTGCTCTAATTTGTTAAAGGACCCATCTTCTACCTCACTGAGATCACTAAGAAGTAAAAACTAAAATCTGAAGCCAATGATCAGCTGCTACTTTCTTATTATCAAAAAGTTTTGGAGGTAACAGGTATTTTCCTTCAGTATTAGAAACAAATCAYAGATCATTCTACTAAAATTCATCAAGCTACACCACTGAATAGGTTTTAAAGTGGGCCAAATTTTCAAAAGAAGTCTCTCTAATTTGTAAGCCCAGTTGTGTGTACCATTGTTTGTCTCTTTGAATAGTATGTCTCTTTGAAAATCTGCAAATTATGTTTTGAATTGTGAAGGTTTGTGTCTAATTTGTGCTATTACTCTTTCCATAGAATCATAGAATACCACGTTAGAAGAGACCTTGAGGATCATCTATTTACACCTTTTCTTGACAAAATTACAGCCTTTGGATCATCTTTTTGGCCCTTCTCTGGACCCTTTCCAACTGGTCCACATCTTTTTGCATAGTGTGAGCCTAAACTGAGCACGGTGATCMAGGTGTGGCCTGACAAGCATGAGTGGGACAATGACTTCTATGTCTCTGTGGTGATGCCCCTGTTGATGTAGCCCAGACCCCGCTGGCTSTGTGCCACAGCAGCTCCACTCACTCACACTGAGCTTGTCATCCCCAGGACCCGCAGGTCCCTTTCCACAGAGCTGCTCCATAGCCAGGTAGGTCCCAGCTTATGCTGCACTCCTGGGTTATGTTTTCCCAGATGCAAGACTTTAGACTTTTGAGTAAGTGGTCATAATATTGGTCACAAAAAAACCTTCCAGGAGCTGTGTTTGGGAATGAGGCGTGGTATAATGTTACAGGTAATTCACTTAATATTAGCATTTCTTACAATTTCTCTTCTATTTAATCTTGAAATAGGCCTTTCATGGTTAAAAAGGTATGAACAGGTGGCTCTTCTTCTGAAATTCCAGTGTTATTTTTGAAAAATACTTTTGGGCTTCTGTGTTCATTTACTGACATCATCACAGTTCAGTGGGAATTACAATTTAGATTTAAAATGTAATGACCAGTTGTCATTATTCCATTTTCCACATTCTGCCACTGCTGACATAGTATGTTAATTTGAATAAACTAAAATAATGTCTTACAGAAATTTGCAAATGGGCTACTAAACTATGTAGATTTAAAACAATCTGGATATTAAAAACAACAACCATGAGCTCGTCATCATATTGGCTAGCATAGTTGACTAATCATCCCAAGCAAGATTGCTTCTGTGATTAAGGAGGTGTTTTCTGTGGACATGTATCCCATCTAGCTCCCATTGTCTGGCCAGGCTAGGTGACAAAGAGAATCGCAGCCCCTCCAAGGACTTTGTCCTCTATCCTTGGTGAATGCATGGCACCTTGACATACGCAGGTGGAATCATAACTATAAATTCAGCTATGGGTAAAAACTTGCACTWAGAAGAGAATGTATGTGCATTCTGAGCCTTGTAGTTTGTTGCTGTGGCAGAATACTTGTTAAAAAACAATCATTTTTTTAGGTGACATAGGAAGTAGAAATCACTAGGGGGTTTGTGTTTTCTTTTTCTTTTTTTCTTTTTTACATGGAATTTCCTATGTGGCACCRGTGTGAGTTACAGGCTGCTGCTAATAGTATTTAGTCTTTTTGGCAGCATAATAGCATTGTTATAACAAGTGGAGATACTTAATGATAAACACAGTATCCATTAGTTACAAGAATTTTAGGCCTCTTTATCTGTAGACTGCGGTCTTTTTAAATCTATCTCATTTGATGGATTTAAAATTGTTAAAATCTTGCRGTCACCTAGCTAAAAACCATTTCTGTTTTTCTCTTCTTTCAGCCTGCTCTCCAGTATAAATATTTGTGTGTGAGAGAAGATTTGCAGGGAGTTTGCTTTTCCCCTTTGGTACACAGAGACTCAAGTAAGGAACATCTGTAATATCTGACCTTCTGTGCACAGATTCCCCAGTGTGYACAAAAACATCCAACCCCTTTGTATTTTGATCCCTCAAAGTGCAGGCATATGCCATAAGTCAACCAAAGTCAAAATATTTAAATAAATTCTGAGGATTTGAAAATTAAATAAAAGAAGTAAAATCMATGGATTTCCTTACATTTTCAAAATTTTTAGTGTATTTCAGAAAGGTCTTCTGAAAATCGATTTTTCATTGCAGAAAGCAATGAAGTCTCAAAGCACRTATTTCACTTTTCCTTCACTTTCCTAAACTTCAAACTTTGAGGAGCAGTTTTCTAGATCTGATCTTGTCTCACAGGCTTGTTTCTCTTWAAATCTAAATTAATCAATTTTTAGAACACTGTGATAAAGAAGAGTAAAATATGGTTCTCTCACATTAAAAGAAGAAAGCAAAACAAAATACCCAGTTGCTACCTTTTTTTTTTTTAACAGAGCCATTCCCACTGCTGCTGGTATCAAGTGATGAACCCTGGCATTGAAAGAYCTCTTGATGTGGAAAAGTGCATCTGCATGTTCTAATAAACATTTGTTTTGAAATGACCTAGTTGTGAATTTGCAAATTACACACTGGGTATGTACAGTAGACTTGCTTCACATGTTTTTGCTAAGTTTCTAATATACTAAGGCTATCCCCTATTCTGGATRATGAAATATGTTCTGCAGGTGCATAGATCTGAGGAAAAACTTCAGCAAGAGTCCTGCCTGCTGTTGATAACATTCATCAAAGAAAACCATCTACTGCAATGCAGAATGTGAGGTCATAGACTAGAAACATGGAATTATTTAGATTGGAAAAGACCTTTCATATTATTGAATCCAACAGTAAACCTAACACTTCCAGGTCTGCCATTAAACCACCTCCCTAAATGACATAGCCACATGTCTTTGAAATACCTCCAGGGATGAAGATTCAACCACTTTCCTGGACATCCAGCGCTTGAGAGTCCTTTCACAGAAAGGCACAGCTTGAGGACTCCTCTTCCTATCACTTTTTACCTGGGAAAAGAGACTGACCTCACGTTGCTACAACCTCCTTTTGGGGTTGTTGGAGAGAGCAAACTCTGTGCCTCCTTATCTCTGAGGGGATAAACCATCCTCATCTKCTCCTCACAGGGCCTGTTCTCTGCAAGAATCAAAAACTCCATTTTCTTTTTTTCCCAGGAAGCCTCAAAACTCACGGAGCTGTCATTCTGCTCCCTTCCCCTCTTACATAATTTGGGAGTCCCCTGCATGAGAACTGGTCTTGGGGTCCTTTGCTCTCTGGGAATAGTTTCCACCTTTTGGGCATGAGGGTATGGATCCTCACTGGGTATAAATGGCTTGGGTTTGAGGGTTTCTTACAGATCATGTAATTCCAAACCCATCTGGTATGGGATGCCACCCACTACAYCAGGTTTCTCAGGCTCACACCTGTCTTTGAACACTTCCAGGGACAGGGCATCCACAACATGCCTCCAGGTGGGACACCCTTCTGYAGGTACGCCCACACAAAGCTGGTCACCTATTTCAGGTAAGTAGAATTAATCCAGGTATTTCTCCTCTGTTACATTAAGAAATTCACCTGAAGTCTCTGCCTAGGGATAGTCTTCCTTCAAAGCTACATATATTCTGTGATAACAAGTGTGAGTATGAGACAATATTCAAAATAYATTGTAGTGATATCTGACAGAAAGGCGGGGCAGAAAACACCCTACATACCACAGTGCTAATGACTATTTTAAATTAGTAAACATTTCCTGTCAGTAGTTTTATTTTGCAAGATCTTTTATTTCAAAATCTTTAATTCTTTTATATTTCTTGACTGGAATTCATTTTTTTATATGTAACTGGTGTTGTAAGGTAGTTGAAATTTTTCAGCAGAACCAAAAATTTCAAGTAGCTGTTTGAATGTGTGACTTGTTCAAACTGCTTTAGGCATGCTCTTTTCATGACAGGTGGGGTTTAACAAATGAGGTCTCTAATGAGTGAGAACATATGGGAGAGATGGAAGACATGAAAATATGGAAGCCATTGGTCACTTCTTTGCTGAATATTCACTGGAAATTTTTGCATGTCAATTTTGAAGAGTATGCTGGTACTTAAGTTTTACAAAATTGTTTCATCATTTTAATTTTTAAAGTCCTATTGGGACAATGTRTACTGTAAGGGAATGAATACCTCTCTTTCTAAAAGTATAGGAGGAGTTTAATTTTATCTTTTGTAAATAAAATTGCAAACTTTTATTCAGCTCTAAGAACAGACAAGTTCCACAAAATAACTATAATCTGTGTGGATATTAAAATTTTAATTATTGATATTAAGGAAGTGTATAGGAGATCCCAATCCTATACACAGACATGTTTTTTTAAGTATCGTATGGGAAAATACTGCTCCTGAAACTTAAAGAAAAGGCAGACAGACTTGGGAGCAAAAATCTTGGCAGAACTTTCAGTAAGCACTTAATTGACTTAGGATGAGAAGTCCATTAGTAGTGAAAGACATGCATTTTTTAAAGTTATAGACGTGGCAATTCCCTTAAGGTTAAACAGAGGGATAAAAAAAGTTGTGAAGTGTATCCAATCCTTTTAACAGACATTAAAATGATACTTTGACTTAGAAAACTCAGATTATCTCATATCATCCAGTAAATTTAAATAGATCCTATCCTTATTTCCTTTTTGCTTGTTCACATGATCTAGAAAAGTCACAAAGAATCTTKTGCAGATTATTCTCAGATAATCAGRCCTTCAGCATAAATTCAGCTGGGTTTATGGCAGCTTTATACACCTGGAGTGGGAATAGAAAAAGCAGCATTTATATTCCTGACCTGTGATCCAGCTCAAACAAAGGTGACTTCCCACCACTAAGTCGCATGTTTGAGGCTTTTTGCAGGTCCTTTCCTACCTGCTGGAGAACAAACCAGCAATCCAAGRGTTCTGCATTTTCTTTATATCACACTTCTATTGCAACACACATAACATGCACATTCTATATTAATCAGRTATCAAACTGAAGTGATTGCAAGCACTCACCTTTTCAGGTATCACCTGATAAGCTGATACACTGGGGGCTGGATCAGCAGAAACTGTCTACAAAATTAGTTCCAACATCTTCAATGCAAAAATGAAATTATTAATCTTGGAGGCATCAGCTTCTCCCTATGTAAAATACCTTCAGAAAGCTAATGAAATAACCTATTATCAGATTAATTATTGTCTGTAACTTTTAAAAATCTAAAGCCAATTGTAACAGAATATATGAAGAGATAAGGAGTACATATAGTCTGAAATTAATACAAAGTTTTATATAAAGAAGTGCTTTATGTACAGTATAAATTTTTTTAAAAAGATAACAAATTCAATTATTTCAATGTTTCATATAAATAAAAAATTTTATGTTGAGAAAATCGTCTTTAAAAAAACAAAACCAAAAATAGAGAAGCAGAAACAATAACTGAATCCCCAAAATAGCCTAAAAAGAGTAGTCAATGTGAATTCATTTTAACCTCAGTGTCTCAGCAACAGGATGCCTTTACTCATGCTGGGATAGGTGCCATCAAGAGATTATTACTCACACTCAGGACTGGGAAGGCTAAAGTAATGTTCAGAGTACCAGAAGGTTTAAAATAAGCAAAAAATAACCAACCAAACAAAAAAGAAGCAAGAAAGATTAGTGCTCTGAAAAACCTGCATTTTTTAGWTTTATAATATTGATGCATGAGGAARCATGAACTGCCCAGAGAATATGCCAAGAAGAGGRAAACAGAATGAATTAGGAAAGAAAGATGAGATATAGTTATTGTAAGTTTGTGACCAGTCTGTATTTGTATTTCCATTASAGCAAACAGGAAACAGGTGGTGTTKGGGGAATAAAGGTAATGGAAACCACAAGCAGCAGACTGAGAAGTGTARAGATGTTAAGAATTCTGAGACTATAAATTAATTTTTTCTGATACTTGGAACATAATTAAGAAATTATAAATAGTTTAGAGATGTTCTGTTTAAATATTTGTAACTGAAGAACTCTTACATATATATTGGGAAAACTGCACCCATCAGAGGGTAATTTCACATTTTTTGTTTGTTTATTTTTAAAGTTGAATGCTTTCTATAAGTATTCCTAGGACTGCAACAGACCCATACATCAATAAATTTAGCTCCTCTCTGCCATAGCTGATATAGTAAATWGAATGACAGAGACAGTTTAAAACAGTAAGACTAAATTTGACAGCAAGCTTGATAGGATTGAAAGAAAAACACAAGCACTATCTCACAGTTCCTACCTTCAAAATGGTTAGCTGTTTTCTACATTCTCTGTCCACCAGCTTGCTCTAATCTCTTACTGTATTTTTATTCTGGAAAATTTAGCACAAAGTTAAAGTATCAGATTAAAACCACTGARTAGTAAAATGCAAATGCTGCTTAGTTTAAAAGTGTATTATTAGACCAAAAAGAGAAGAAACAGAGTGAAGGTTATAGTTCATGATTTACAGGCTGTCAAGCTATCCAATTTCATGGCACCTTTTAATGTTACGTACCAATGGAACTACTAAGAGATGCAAATTTTCACATCAGTGTAAAAAGYTGGAAGGTTCAAAGCACATTCAGTATTCAAAGGTGAGTGAGTATAAGCTGATGTGAATGTTTCACTTGACTATGTTCATGGTTGTATGGTAYCTCTTAYTAGTCAAAAGAGTATTAAAATCCAGGGATGTACTRATTTCTTTAAAATGTGACTGAAATKTTATTCTCTAATTTGGTTCATTCATTGAGGAYTATGTACAACTAAAAAGTTTGGGGTGCTCAGGATTTTTAATTTTAGAGCATTAACTGTTTCACAATAGGATTTGCTATTAGCAAAACTCTTCCTTTGTTCTTTATCAGTTAGYAGAGAAATGACAAATCATTAAAGATAAGTAACTTTCTAAGAAGTAATTTTTGGATATAATTTTTTATGTGCATGATATACACATATCTTTGCTGTGGAAAAAGCAATGTCCCTGAAAGGGTTTTATGTATTATTTTGACATAACATATTATTTTGGCAAAGTTTCATTCTGCTTCAACCTTTTAAAGCTTAGTATTTATTCCATGCCTATACAAGCTATTTTGGTAGTCAAAAGAGAAAAGACACATAATTGCCAAAGCTTTGAAACGCCTTAAAAGTTAATACATTTGGTGTTTACTTGATGCAGTCTGGTTTTTGCAGTCTCTGGACTGTTGCCCTGAGATAGCTGAAGATAGGCTGGATGGACCATTTTAAACTTCCTTCTCTGGCAACTGATTGAGTTAGGGGGACACACAGGTCAGAACCATCACCAACAACCACAGAATTTTTTAGAATCTCCTTTAATCATTAAGTTACTGTTAACAAATTCAAGCTACTCTTGTTAGTGGCAGGCAGCTCCTCACACACTTCTTTGCTCACAGCCTTCACCAGCACACTTAGCACTCTCACACGGTTTCATGCTGGTGCCTGGCAGGGAGGACAGCCCCTCCTGTTTGCTCAGAAGCTCAGCGTTAGGTTGTTCTGCAGCAGGTAGCAGAAGATAGCCTTACTAATGCAAGATCACCTCTCAATCATAAAGATACCACTCATGAAAGAAAGATGGAAGCCTACACTTTTCTTTTGATATCTGCAGAGGATTTGTGTGTGTAGTCCAAGCTGTGTTAACTCATGACATTGTACTACCATCTAKGTATTATCAAGACAAATGTCTGATCACTGCAACATGTGTGATGGCATCTTTCACGGTCAATATTATATACAGAGCATGCAAGATTAATGATCCAGCAGATGTAGTCTATAGCAGCTGGCCCAAACTTATATTTTCCTTCAAAATCTGCTTAGCAATTACAGTGCTTTTACATAAGAGTACTTTGGGAAGATTATAGGGTGCGTGTAGGGTCCTAAGCACCAAGATTTTCCTTATGAATCTGATTCCCACTTGTACTTAAAACCATCCCCTTTTGCAGCATATTTGGGTTCTTAACAATTACTTGTGATTTCGTTCCTGTCATTGTCAAAGCTGGAATCTATGTCTAGTCTAGATATCAACAGTGCAGACTTCCTTGTTTCAGTTTCCTGAAACAAAATGATGTAATAATGGGAATGATAATAAATTAATCTATGCAAAACTTGCAGCATAAATTGGACAATTCTTCTTGAGTAATGCATTTTCACAGAGAGCTTAAGATTCTGATTCCTTCATTGCAGTGTTATGGTCTTTATATATTTTTAKGTTTTTGATTTCTTTGATTTTTAAAAATTCAGTTTGCTCTCTTAAGCTGCATTTTTGTGTTCTTTATGTATGTCTTTTTTTTTCTGTCTTCCTATTGCTTGTGATGCCTGACAGAATACATTTTCCTAACTAACTACATCTGAGTGATTTATATGGACTTTTGCTGCAGAGGCAAAGATGGGAAGAAATTAACTTCTAAGGTAGAGTTCATAYTTTCATAGAATAGTCATTTGGAAGGAGTCAAATTAATTCTATTTTTAGGATTAGGTATTTCTCCAGCACTGACTGCCTRAGTAACTTGGAGCAACCATCTTGGAGGTCTAGCAAGTATAAGCCTAAAATTAGATGAGATRGATCCAACCTTGAAAGTTTCCCAAAAAAATTCTGTGAAGAAGTGCTGTTTATGCTGATGGGTCCAAAATCATTCCTGGGGATCAGAACCTTCCTTGATTGCTGCTGCCATCCTTATTCAGCCTGTGGCTGTTCTGGACTGTGCCGTTTCCTCTCTGCAAAAAACTTAGCTTTGGTTCTTTGGCAACTGTTGAAACATTTACAGCAGTTCTAGTTAAAGGCAGACACTATAATGGTGTTTTACTCCACATCTACTGTGCTACTTGTCACCTGCAAAAAAAGCTAAGATGTTAGTATTTTGTGCACTTACTGGAGTAAATGGCTGTGTGGGAGCCTGATTTTCTGTTCTGCAGTGCAATGCTCCCTTTTACCTTGCCAGAACATGCAATCCAGGCTGAGTGYGCTGCACTGGCTTCTAATTCACTATGGTTTAGTGCCTTACATTGAAYTCTTCTAAGAGCCACTCTCACTCTTGGGCTATTCAGGCCCTTTAAAATCTGATCCCATGCAGAGCCTAAAGATTCATCAAAGCTCAATGTTTAACTCAATAACATAAAATTCTGACTGAAATATTTTATATTTTTACTTTTTCTTGCTTTATGAGATTAAAGATAGATTTTTCAAATGCTTTATTCTTATTAGGAGTGCAATGATCTGCAAACTTCTGTGGCATTATCTGATAACTTGTTCTTCCTGAGCTAATGGAAGGTGTCTACAAGAAAGCAATTACATATCTCCGAGGTAGCAATTTATTTTTGAAAATATATTTATGCAATTGCTTTCTGTGACTCTTCTCACCTTCATGAAGAAATTAATGGTCGGGTTTTTGTCAGGCCTTATTTCACCTGCATTTCCAGTTCTATATTTGAATTCTAAAYTGCTTCCATGTTTTAGTTGCTTTCTTTTCCATGCCAACATTTCAAGAATCTCTCTTCAGTTCTGCCCATTCTGTGATTTTTGCTCATCACAGTTAGTGAGTTTTTTGAGGTGCTTATGAATGAAAAAGACTGTAATGTACAAACAGTTAAGCTACCAGCATGGAGCATGGATAGCAACCTTTTAAAATGGAGAGATAAAATCAGTGGACCAAGTCTTTGGATATTACATCTTGTGTAAACCAGGAAGCTAATTTTAAGCAGCCATTCAAATACTTTGACTACATATTGCCTCCTCAGGTCCCTGAAGCTGCCTAAGCTTACTTTTCAAAAATCCATTATCCTTATTTTCTATGCACTATTAAACAAAATTACCAATTGTTGTATATCTATGCATTATAAGTACTTGAGGGATTATTTCTTCAGCACAATTAAATGAAAATACTTTAATTTTGGGAAAATACAGTATCTCTATGCTTTAAGCAGCTCCAAAAATATTAAGCCAATTTATTTTACTCCAGAGGGACAATGTTCTGAGCTCACTAATGACCTTATTTTCCTTTAGTAAAAAATTAAAGTTGTAAGTATTAGTAAGCCTATTGCTGCTTGTGTTATTGCTTTATGTTTGCATGAGAATAATTCATTGGCTGAAGTACAATTAAAATCTTATCTTTAAAAATATGATCATGATATAGGGGATACATACTTACAATGCTATAAAATTCTCTCCTGAATTATTGGACTTTTACTTTGTTTTAGTTTAGAGTTGTGTTCCTCTGGTTTATGATGAATATATATAGGTTTTGAAATWAATCAGTAGAAGGCTTTCAAGCCGTATTTCACATTTTCTTATGCATAATTACTGGCAGCCTGTATTACAATCCCTATGAGCCTAAACAATCACAGTMGTTCAGATGATGTCTCAAATCTGCTGTGCTGTTGACAACACTCTTCATAGASCCTCTGGCTATATCAATACTAGCAAATTAAATGTGCCAAGTACCATTCTCTGCCACTGAAGCCGTTAGCAAGCAACAATTAAAAGTTTAGCCTTGAAATTTGGAGGGGGGATGGCAGAGGCACACTTCTTTCAAACAMTCATAAATTCTTTGGGAGATCTGTTACGTGACCTGGACCCAAAATCTGACAGGGTATCCTAGATGGTTCTCTCATGACTCTTATAGAAGCACAGAGACCTGGAATATTTTCTAATGTGGTATAGATTACAGCTCTGAAGCTCAGCTGCAAACATGTTGGGCTCTCTCTTCGCTTTCTCAAAGCCAGGAAGTAATTCTGCTCTAAATGTGCATGTTTTYTTCCTGGCTTTGAGGAAGGCTTTGCATCAGTCTGCTTCTCTTCAACTTCCTGCACAGTGGCTGTGCAACATGGATTTTGCTGGGACTGACTGATGTATTCAGAGATTTTTACATATCTTTGCAGAACTCCTCTGATTCMTCCTTTATCAGCTATAGGCTTCTGAGGAAGCTACAGATGGTAGGATGGAATCTACTTTCAGAAATTTCTTCTACATGCAACTGTTGTACATACATGCAATACTGGATTAACAGGAGAAAGTGTGAGTTTGGATGTTTTACATCATATAGTCATGCTAAGAAAGAAACAGGCATTAAAAACTCTAAAACTAGGAACTTCAATTGAAAAATTGATATAATTCCAATCACACTGAGGCAAATATCACTGATGACTCCAGACATCTTTAGCTGGTGGGGATTCCCACTAGGCAGTGCAATCTACTTTAGTCAGTGTGAACACYKTGTCTTGCAGTGTCATGGTGCTGGATTCAGTGCTGAYATGGGCCATCCATGCATAGCAAGAGGGAAAAGCAAAAGTCAGAAGGATTATATTAAGGGTTAGGAAGTTCCTGTGGCACTGCTGCCTAGGGGAGAACTGCCCATGCATTTGAGTGAATGTCTGAAAAATAGTCCTGGAGGTAAAATATTAACAATTTACTGTAACAAAGGCAGCTAACTACTAGTTATGAAACACAAAAAATGGTGCTYTTAGAGTACCTGTTTTATTTCTTATGCCACCTCACTAATAATGTGTTCAGCAAGTAGGGGAAGTGCTGAGGAGATCTTGTGGGAGTTGCTTGTACAATTGACAGCACCATTTTACAATTTCAAGCACAGTCATTGGATATGTCTGTCTAACTGCTGAAGTCAGCTGACTTCCTAAAATGCCAGTGCTCTACCAGTGGCAGAAAGTATTTATAGATTCATCCATTGCAGCTAATGTTAAGTAGCAGTTTCTTCTGGAAGATCAACTGTATAACAAGTATCTAGTCTGAAACTACCCTAAGTCCAAGTAGCCCTGGAAGAATGATTCTCAGTAGGTGCTCTGGGAAATCTCTCTCTCTAACAAGTCCACTTCCTGTGACAGGTGAAAAGCTCTTTTGTGGTAATGTTGGTCCAATCCTTTAAATACTAAATTTGAAATAAATATATCTTGAATATATTATATATATACTCACACACATATATACACACACACACATATTTCAAATATATTTGAGATAAAATCTTGAAATATGTATTTCAAATTCAGTGAATAAATTCAATATATTCCACATATATATACACATTTATGTGAATTTACATTTTTATATTTATCATATTTATTTATTCAGCTTTTTGTCTAATAGGTGTGTATTTTTTAAACAGATACAGCAGCTGGTCTCTTGAGAAGAGAGACACTATGCTATTTATAGAAAAATATTAAACAGCAACTCCTTTCATTTAATGCCCTTGGCTAATTTTTGCAAGCACTCTGTTTTCAAAAATGGGATTTTCTTTAAAAAAGCAGTGTCAAAGCAGGAAATTTTCAAACCATAGAATTCACAGCTGAACAGTCAAACCTGCAGCAGCARCACAGAAATGGGTGTAAGAAGGATCCTATCTGCTGCTAATTCTCTAAAAATAAAATATACAAGAAATAGCTATGAACACTTATTTTAAGCAACAGGARTACACAAAAGCAGCAAATACGTTGAAAGAAATAGGAAAGCTTKTTAAAAAGAAGGCTTTACTCTTAATGAGGGATTTGTAATCTTTCTGCCTGTAAATCTGAGGCCAGATGTTTCTTCTCCTGTTGTTCCTGCTTCCTCACTTCTCCCACACTAGTCTGTGTGGTTTGCCCCTTCCTTTCCTTGCCTGCAGACCACTGCATTGCCATCCCACTCTCTGCCAACCTTACACTTCTCTGCTCATGCAACTGCTCACATCACTGTTGCATGTCAAGCTGCCACATTAAATTCAGATATGTAGCAYGAAATTTTTATTAAATTATTTTAGGGATTATCAATAAGTTTCCTTTGAAGTTTTTATGTAACTTATTTTTCTTAATTGTTGCAATATATTGTTATATATATTGCAACAATTAAAAAAATTAAAAAAAATATATTGTTGCAATAAGACGAATACAACAATTGAAGGGGATTAAATGAAATTTTAGATCATGCTGTAAGACTGACATTCTTGTGTTCCATAAAAGAAAGTTTGATAGGTGGTTTGGTCATCCTTATAAGCCTGATTTTCTTCTATACATCTGTAATACTTAAATGCCATATTGTATTCCTGCCAATATTGCTTAGTTTTGGTGGCAGTTTTGGAGATAAATGGATAACTTTGTGTCTCATTACTTATTGGAGTCCTCTTTTCCATCTTGGTGAGAAGCATAGGCAAAATGGCTACAGCACCTCAGTCGAAGCAAGGATTAATTGCATCACTGTTTTTTAAAGGGGTGGGAATGAGCAAAACTGAAGTCTGAATAAGAAATCCTAAACAACAAATCAKGTTGCATAACAAACTTGTACTGAGAAAAGCACTCATCCAAATTTCTTCTTTGAGCAGAACATCTCATGTTTCAAAAATCTGTTGGGACAGATCAGAAACCACAACAGGCTTCACCCACTGCATTTGGTCCCAGGTTCACAATAAGGAATGAGACAGCTCGTCCTTATCTACATAATTAATTYGGGGCAAAATGCATTGCAAGAAATTACTTACCTGGCTTTCCTTTTTCAAGGTCACAGCAGTTTTCATCAGTTCTGGCTTTTCAAAAGCTTGCTGGCCTGGCCAGGTAAGCATGTTTATTTCTTACTGAAATATTTAGTTCACAAATATGTCAGTGACTGCAGTAATAGTTAAATATAGTTGCATGCTCTGGAATTATTTAATTCATAAAACAAGGCTAAATGTGTGTCCCATTTAACTTCAGACTTGAAAAAGGATTTGATTCTTAAACCCTGTGAAATTTCTCTTCCCTGGTGGACTGTGATCACCATCCAACAACTAATTCAATACAAAAAAATTTCATATTCTAGAATATAAATTAAAAGTTGCACAATTTATTAACAATTTTTTTTCAGCACCTCTTGTTATGAAACTGTATCTGAAACTACTGACTAAGAGAGAATAACATAAAATTATATTGTGTCTATAGAGACAATTGCTTCAGTGCAGGAATCTATGGTACAATACACTGTATACTGCTGCTATTTTTCAATAGTCAATATAGTATTTTTTCCAGTTTATATGCACTTTTAATAGATTAATTTTTGTCTTTATCTGTGTTCTTGAGTACTGCAAAGATAAGACAATGGAGGGCTGCAGAAGCCCAATAATAGCAAAGGAACAAAAAGGCCTGGGGAAATGAAGGCTTGACCTTGTCTCTTCCTTTCAGGTTCCTTGAATTGCTCAGTGAATCCCCTGCCTTGACCTGCCCAGCTGCTGTCAGGATGGCAGCAGTAAAGCCATGCTGGAAAGACCTGGGTTGGAGAGGTCTTTGCTCGTTTCAGGAGTGTGAAACTGCTGTCTACCTCACAGCCTATTCACACCACTCATCTCACAGCCTTTTATGATTACAAATTTTTTAATGRTTTCGTCTGAAGAATGAGTATTTTATTGTGTAGCACTGGAGTTGAAGGAGGAAATTCAGGGAATAAAGGTGATACTATCAATGCCAAACTGGAGGAGAAAGGTGTTTGGCTGAGAAAGGGTARCTGCAACTTGTGCCTTTTTCCTCTGAAATCTCCTTCTTTCAGGGGTCACTGGAGAGGGGTGAGCATGAGCCWTGACTGTGCTGACTAAAGTCCCACACAAGGTGGTTCCTCAGCTGGTCAGAGCACATAGGAAGGCAGTCTGTCTCTGTTTTCTTCTCCAATGAGCAGAGAGCAGCTGAGAAGTGAGGGGACACATCACTGCCAGCTGAGCCTCGCTGTGGGTCTGCCACAAATTGATTCATTAGCTGGAATTCATGGGTCTTGAATGATTAGTAGTATAACAACTGCTCTGCAACCTCTCAAAGATGCTAAAATAATTCTTCTGAGCAAAATTGTTGTTCTTTGATATCTAAGCTCTTCTTTACATGGAGCTACATGGACCCCAGATAAAAAAAAGATACTTTTCCACTGTTGTTTTCATGACCCCACTTTACTACAGGAAGTACCTAAAATGCAGTGTTGTAGTGATTCCAATATCTGGGACGATCTCATTTGGATCAGCAGGAGACCATGWAGAATCAAATAAAATAAGCAAAGASATTGTATAACTGAGGAAAATTGGCTATTAAAGGTCATGTACTTAGCACTGAAGGAGATTATCACAGAAAGAGGATGTTATTCACAATATTTTCTTGTCTTTTATACATTTAGTACCTGCTGACCTCATTARTGTACCTATGGAAATGTATATGTCCATGTCAAGAATGCAAAACCAGCTGAGCTTTTATTCATTATTGTGGCTGCAAGAAKAAACAGAAGAATTTTCTACCAAAAGCAGTTATTTCAGTGAGACATTTAACTGTCTGGCAACCTTATCTCTTTGGGTTTCAATATAAGAGTAAAATAAGGTACATTTATAAAGAATAAACTCTAATAAATCGATAGAATCATCTTGGTTCAGGAGGAAAATCTTCAGAAATCACATCCCTGCAAAAACAAAATCTCTGAGACAAATTGGCCTGGGAGCACATGAAAATTGGACTAATTATTTTTTTCTTTCYTTTTCCTGTATGTTGTTCAGCTTTTCAAAAAATAGAATTAAACATTTCTGAGTCTTTGATGAGAGCAAACATATAGCTGAAATTTAGGGCACTCCTATATTTGTCTCAATGGTGTGCTAATTCTGAAAACAAATAGTGGCAGTCTCACTGCCAGTATTGTTATGTATATTAAATTGATTTAGTCAAAACTGCATAATTATTAAATGTTGAGAATCATTTAAAAGCACAATTCAAATCAATTAAATTGAACATACAAATCTGTTTTAAATGGCTGTAATTTAATATTGAATTATTTTATCTTAAGAGTGMTGGGATCACAATCTCTGTTTTATTTGGGTAGGATTGTTTCAGAATGTTTGAAATTTCTTTCAGGTAGTGGTTGTGAACAGTCACAGGAAAGGAAAAATGCTAGATATGGGTCACTGAGCAGTTGCTGCAGATTATTACAGCAAACAAGGGCAGTGGATGTTAAGAGGACTGCCACAGCATAATGATAATTAAAAAGAACAAGCTAACAATGGAATAAAGAAAAGAACTACTACTGCCATAACTGAAGGACATTTAGACATCAATGATCTGGTGTGTTATAATGCCATAATGATGGCCAATATTTTTTCTRAGTTCAAAGTTGAGCAGGAGGTACAACAACTCTAAAGGAAATCAAACATCACTAGTTCCACTGTTCATGGAAATATGTATTTTAATTATAACAAAAATCAAGGGAAATAACTGGTTTTATTGGATCCGTGGGCTACAAATTTAGGGTATGCATCTGCAGCACTGAAGTAAAATTCCTGTGGTTCAGGYTTTCTCTGGCTACATTCTCCAGCTGTATTCTCCAGCTACAGCCTTTGATCTCCACATGTAGGTCAAATATCTATACAAAATACTTTTTATACTACCTCAGATCTGGTCAGCAGCAGATATTTAGRGAAAGAGTGTAAGAACTATGTGGTATCTAGAACTCAATAAAACTTGCTGTCTTTGAACAAGTTGTGTTTTAGTAAATTAGCAATCCAAAGTTTACTCTGGCCCATTATCYTTCAGAGACATGACTGAATCCCATCTTCTATGGGTGCCCCATCCCTTTAAACATCAGATATACTTTTGGACAACATCCCGTGAAAAAGTTCTGCAACTTAGTCATGCACTATTTGAAAAAAGAAACAAGTAGAGAAAYCTAATGCCTATTGAATATTTTAAATTTACTCCATGACCTTTTCTTTAACTACCACGTGCTTGTTGTGCTACAAAAAAATGAGTATTCTCTTCATCTTTTACCTTTTCTATATTTTCATTGTATCCCAGATTTAGGGCCTTTTTCTAGGCACAAAAGTCTGTTTCAATGATGATGTTTCCACAAATTACTGATGGTCTTTCCACCTATTGAGGCTGCTGTGTAGCACTGATCAGTCTTGCTCCCATTTTTGTCATAGAAGTAGCTTCAGATTTTAGAAGTTAAAGAGTTTTCTTTTATAYAATATCGATTGTTGAAGTTTCCTTTTTTTTTGTAGATGGTTGGATTAGAGATTGGCTAGATGACTTAGGACCTATGGGTCCTGGTGGGATGCATCCACAGGTGCTGAGGCAAATGTTTTTGCTAAGCCACTCTCCATCATCTTTGAAAAAGTGTAACAGTAGAGTTTTTTGATGACTGAAGGAAGACCAATGTTACCCCCATCTTCAAAAAGGACAAAAATGAGGACCTGGGAAACTCCAGTTCAGTCAGCCTAACCTCCACTCTTGAAAAGAAGATGGAACAGATCCTTCTGGWGGTCATCACCAAGCATGTAGAAGARCAGAATCATGAGGAGTAGCCAGCCTGAATTYASCAAGGGGAAATCATGCTTGACTAATTTGATAGCTTTCTACGATGGCATGGCAGGATGGGTTGACAAGGGGAGAGCAGTGGRTGTAGTCTACTTTGACTTCAGCAAGGCTTTGATTCYGTCTCCCATAACATCTTKGTAGATATGTAAACTCAGGAAGRGTGGGTTAGATGAATGGACAGYGAKGTGGATCAAGAACWGGCTGAATGGCAGAGYTCAGAAGRTCATGATCAGTGGAGTAAAATCCAGTTGCAGSCCTGTAGTCAGCAGCATTCTCCAGGGRTCAATACTGGGGTCTAGCCTTATTCAAYTTGTTTATCAGCAACTTGGATGAAGAGATAGAATGCACCCTCAGCAAGTCWGCTGATGATATGAAACTGAGGGGAGTGGCTGATAGATCTGAAAGGGTCTGGTGCATCTTTTGTATGAGGAGAGACTGCGGGATGTGGGTCTGTTTAATCTGGAGAAGAGAAGACTGAGAGGGGATCTCATAATGCCTGTAAATATCTCAAAGGCAGGTGCCAGGCTGTTTTCAGTGGTTCCCAGCAACAGGATGAAGAACAATGGCTGTAAACTAAAACTTGAGAAGTTCCACCTCAACATGAGGAGGAAYTTTTTTACACTGAGGATATCAGAGCACTGGAACAGCTGCCCAGGGAGGTCATGGATCTCCCTCTCTAGAGAAATTCAAAACACACCTGRATGCATTTCCATGTCTCCTTCTCCAGGTGACTCTGCCTTTGCTTGGCGTTGGACTGGATRAWCACCAGAGGTCTCTCCTGTGATCTAGCTCCTGCTACATTATACAAGAGTTCTAGTAGGGAAAGATGAGAAGGATGAKGTATGTGACTTAGAATAAAGTACTGAATGGCCACTGCCTCAGAACAGAAGCAAAGGTAGAGAAACTGAAATTTCTTCTTGAAAAATATATACTTTCYAGGCCCATTCATCTGGAAATAGATGAGGTGCCATGGCGTACTTACATCTTCATATGGCCACTTTGCTGGAAGGGAGTTGGGGTCCAGCTGTCATTACTGGCCAATGCCAAAGATGAAACTTGCACTTGCTTTCAAAAGTTTTACTCCATACTGCTTTCTACTTGAGATTACCACTAACCAAAATATTTCATAGTTAACTCTCAATAGCCATCRTATTTTAAAATGTTGTGGTTTATCTTCTATTTTTATCTGCTTTGATTTGAAAAAAATATTTATCCACAYTAGTCCTGTGAATTCAAAACATTTGTACAGTTAAGTCAGTGTAATTGGTCAATGTACTATTATTGTTACCATTGAAATTTCAGTTTTATTAYATTMTAAGGACATGGTTTATATATGATAACCTTGTATATAAAATATTATTGCTCAGTTAGAGTGTACTCCTAGTAATTGTTCGAAAACATTCCTCTATCTGAAAAAAAAATCCTTATAGCAAGATTAAATAAACATTATATTCATTATAAAACAAGTTTTATACATCCATGGATTAACRGAAATTCTTAAAAATAAGAAACCAAACAAATAGGCAAAAGCGTATAGATGCACATTGTTCTATGAAAATAATATATTTGAAACCATGTTAGAAATACACAGGTAGAGTGTGTCATAAGTCTTGTCCTTTGTCACATATACTCAGTAGTAATTTAACACAGAAGTCATCCTTTGCTCAGAAAAGAAGGGCTACAGCTTTGCAGCCTGTGCATCTCTGTGAACTTGAGCTGACTGCCAGTGTCTGAACGTTCAATGACTTAGCAGTTATAGATACAGCCAGGGATCAAGGCTGTCAGGGTATATATAAATGAAATAACTCACATACAATGTCCACCAAAAAAGGACTAAAATCTCAGCCYTGCAATGCACAACAAAAATTATATCAAATTTCCATTTCCACCATCTTGCTGATAACAGGTATACTTTGGGTGGATGCATGATTCATGAAAATGAGTAATTAATTATGAAGGACTCTCTCAAGATGCACTTAGGAGATGTCATCACAATTATTTAAGTGCTACTTCAAACTGAGTAACATCAGCAGTCTAATTATCCCATGGAATACACTTTCTATGTTAAACTAAGTGCCATATATAGAACTTTGCAGAGCCTGGATGCTGGGTTGTAAATTCTTTCACTAACCTTTAGATAGATGGTTGCATAATGTACCTAGATGCTACACATAATGCTAAAAAATCTGCATCTTGAAATTGCTTTTCAGGAGCAGAGAGAAGAGAGAAAGGTACTTAACTCATTCTGATTACCTGGAAAATATTGTGGCACTTCAATATGGTATTTGTTTGGCCTTAATACAAGAACTTGATGGAAAAAAAAATGTTGCCTACTAATTTTAGTGCCTATGTGATTTGTACTGATTAGACATCATGTCACTGTTTTGCACTGGGGTGGAGGAGAGTGGGGAGGGAGAGAGGGAAAAAGAGAGAGAGAGAGAGAAAGAGAGAGAGAGCTTGCTCATGACAGGGTCCCCAAAGATTCTCAGTAAGAGGGGCCCAAAACCAAAAGCTAATAAGTTAATGGCTATACTGAGACAGAAGAAGAATACGAAAAGTAAGTCAATCTTGTGCCACTTTCTATGCTGGGCATCTGTATTTGTGCAGCATCAAACTCACCCCATGTGGACTTTCCTGCCTCACACTGCAGACTCAGTCCATGGGSGCAGGTTCCTCCCTTTTGGTCATTTGAGKTATTATATAATTTTKTTAGAAAAGGAATAACTATTGATAACAGATGCTCACAGGAGAATTTCCAGAGCTGTTAGATAAAGGCAAGACTATGGGAGTGGCATAATAGATGGTACCAAGAGGGAGCTGCCCCCAGGCTCCTCTGTTACAAGGAGACAGCTGAGGCAGCCATAGGATTTGTGCAGCTCAACACAATGTGAAGGTGCTAGAGACTTACTCTGTGAGGGTCAGGCTTATGCAATGGTTTTTATGGTCAAGATCACTGAAAATCACCCAATGGACTTTTATTTTGTGCAATAACACAAGAGGAGAACCCTGGAACTGGAGTCTGACGTTTGAGATACAATAGTGATCATTCCCTGCTTAATGGCCAAAAGATCAATTCAAGACTTTTTGGATAGTGGAGCATAGGGATGAAGGCTAAAGAACTGTCACCATTATGATGTTAAGTGCTTTGTCTCCTTATGTATGTCATGTTATTGACCCATTGTCATGTGTTATTGAAGTGTTTACGAAAGTAAACTTTTTGTAGGAGCTAAACACCATGCATAATGATCCTAATTATTTAATCAAGTAACTACTAAATAAGACCCAGAATATTCCAGTGTATTGAATATTCAAGTAAACATCAAGTCCATTAAAAAATACCCTAGAAATAGTGATAAAATGCACCTTATTGAATATTTCACCATTAACATTGTGAGAAAAATAGATACAGTGAAAGAATAGTGAAAGTTGCATTTTCATATATGTAAAAGAAATTCAGTTAAAAACTTTAGACCAAAACTTTAGGTAGAATGCATACATGAAGAACAATTGGTGGAGCAATATTGAACAATTCAAGTGCACTTATTAGGAGACAACTAAAGATACTTGCTGATGAGATATTGATTATTAGTATATCTAAAGAACCTGCAATGTGGGGAAGATATTCAGAAAACTGTTTCTGACTCCAGGTTGCTTAAGAAGAAAATTGTAGGGCATGATGACATCATTTCTATAGTAGATAGTGCCTGCACTAGCTTTGTATTCAAAGCCAGAATGGAGATGTGCTAGTGATGAATCTTCTAGTAACCTGTTTCTAAGGTTAGGTATGCTCAGCTACTGGGATGCAGCTTCTCAGTTTGGCCTGAACCTTGACTTCAAACCATGGYATGAAAACATGCTTCCATTGGAAAGCAATTTTAGTAAAATACCAGTCATATTTCCATAGCTCATGATGCTTACCCAAGTATTGTGAGTATCTGTATCTCCAAACAGTCCACTGTATCTATGAGCTGAACTATTCACTGACCCTTGAGGCTCATCAAAGATTAGTTGTGTCTGCAGCAATTCACCTCTTCAAGGCTGTGTAAGGAAAACTAGAGACTACAAAAGGGAAAGTCTAAGGATGGGGTGGCCATGGAAGTACAAGGGCAGGATAACAGGAGAGTCCCTAAAGCTAAAAGTGTAACTGATCAGTTACTAATAATTTCAAAAAACCCAAATCTCTAGGACTGGATAGGATTGATTTTAGGGTATTACTTCAGCAGCTATATATATATATATATATATATAAGTGTGTAGCTGCCGGGATATCTCTTCTGAGATAACCCCGGATGGTGGTGAACGGCTGTTTTCTCACTGCCCGTGCTTGGAAGAAGGAATCGGAGAGTGTTCAGGTTGCAGTTTGAAGATGTTTATTTTAGAAATCTTATCTCTAAGTTCAGTTTGTCCAGCGTGAAGTTCACAAGCATCTGGAAAAATTAATTCTCCCTGCCCATGAACAGCACCTGGGTTTTTATACTCTTAACTACATTAACATTGTTTTTCTCTAAACTCCAATAACTAAAATCCATGTCACATAGTGAAATTACACCTTTACCCAATCCTAAAAARCCATCACCCTTTGCAAAGAGGAAGAAGAAAAGAAGGACAGGAAAATGTGACTTTATCACATTGATCTGCCTCCATCTTGTCCCCATTTTACCTATAAGCAAAATCTAAAACCCCTACTTTCTCATCCAGTGATATAATAAAAACCACACCAATCAAACCCTCGTGTCATTCAAATCCTCAGACAGCTCTGGCAGCCTTTTCCAAGGTGTCAGATCAAAGCCACTGCTGTCTCTCACGCAGGCCATGGAGGGCCAGCCCCCCCATCCTGGTTGCTGCCCATCCAGGAGACCCAGAGGGATACTCTGGTCTCCCACATGTAGCAACCAATTACTGCCCAAGACTGGCAGAATAGGTAGAGAGCTATCTTTACTTTGAAATTAAGAAAGCCATTAAGTTGTTCACGTGCCTTAATTCAGAACCTGACATGCAAAGCTAATCACTCTCATATCTGGTGTTGCTATATATATAAGTATTGTTATTAGAATCAAAGGGAATTAAATATTCTATTGGTGCTGTTTGGCTTGATCTTCAGTTGCTTTGTTTGATCTGACATCCTGCCCTGGTTTTATGATCCRTCCTATAGAAACACCCTTAAATTTGGCAGCAAAAGTGAAGTTAATAAACTGGCCAGAGACAATCTTTTGTGAAGGTCAAAAACCAAAACCGTGTTTTTAGACGGAGAGCACCCTTTTTTCCCCAACAGGAGAATCACATGTGGCCATTGTGAACATAACTGGTCAATATTCACTGCATTGAGAGGAAATAGATGCTTGTTTATTTTAATAGTAGACTTTGGCTTGCTGAAAGGTGAGAAAGGAAAAAGAAATAGAAATCTGGCACATGAAAGTTTGCATAGCTTTGCCAAAAAATCTATTAATGAAAATGAATTTCCTCTGGTGCTGTTTCTGAGTGAGTAGAAGTCCTGAATCTAATGAAAAAATATGTACTAGAAGACAGCCTGAAGGCTAAACATGATGAGAGCACTATATGCTAAATTTCTTTTTATTCAGTCAATTTATAAGACCRGGCTATGTCACAAATTAGGTCACATGAGGTCACAGATTAGGTCTTTCTGACTTTCTTTAAATTAGTTCCTTTCTCYCTTTCTCTCCTTAGCATTTCTTTATTCAAAAGTCATACCATATAATTTTTAATTGTTTAAGAAGTCCAATGTAATTTAAAGCTGCTATACTGAAATATGTTACACCAGCCTAAAAAAGGATTTAAAAACAAAAAAATTGTTTACAGTATGGGGGAAGAAAAAAAGGTTATCTAAGTTCCAAAGTCATGAGTCCTGGGGGAGCCAACAATGTGCCTTTGCCAAAAGGAATGCTTAGGGTATCTGGGCTGCCTTAGACAACACATTGAGACCAGATCACAAGAAGTGATCCTTCTCCCTTATTCAACACTGGTGAGACCTTCCCTGGAATGCTGTCTCCAGTTACAGGTTCCTCAGTAGAACAGAGAAACATGCTGGAGAGAGTCCATTGAAGGACTGCAAACATGATGAAAGGATGTGAGCATCTGTCCTGTGAGGAAAGGGTGGGAGAGCTGGGAGTGTTCAGCCTGGAGAAGAAAAGGCTCAGGGGGATCTCATTCATGTATATAAATAGGTGTGGGGATGGAGCCAGCCTGTTTTCAGTGGTGCCTCCTGACACACCACAAGTAATGGGCACAAGTTGAAACACAGTGTTTCAACTGACGTCATCAGAACGTCAGGAAACACTTTGTTGCTGTGAGGGTGACCTAGCACTGACACAGGTTGCCCGGAGAGGTTGTGCAGTCTCCCTCCTTGGAAGATGTTCAAAAGCCTGGTCATGGTCCTGTGGAACTGGCTGTAGGTGGTCCCACTCAAGCAGGAGGGTTAGACAAGCTGGTCTCTAGAGGCTCCTTCCAATCTCAGCCATTCCATGATTCTGTGATTTCATATTCCTAAATTGAGTGTCCACATTGAGACAAATCCCTTTGATCAACAAATTCAAAATGCACTCTTTTCTTCACGATCTTTCCTGATCCTATGCTAATACCACAAAGAACTGAAATCTAATTAACCAAAAATTTTGTATGTAAAATGTGGAAGAGATGATAAAACTCACATGTTGAGTGATATGAACATCCTATTGATGGCAGCAACCCAAATTCCAGACTGAAAACTAATGTCTTTTTGAATTGTTCATTATCATTTGTTTTGAATKGCTAAGMAGAGAATCTGTGTGACTGAAGTAACAGCATCATAATCGTATAGCATCAGGAATCTTCTCTCAGCTGCAAACTTAGTGGTAATGCCAGAGGTATCTCCTTTGGAGGTGCAAACTCCCTGCAGAGSTCAGTGCTTTCCAGTCTACAAACTCAAGGAGGTGCATATCCGTGTTTTGGTTTTTTGTCTCTTTAAAGGACATAAATGCAGCATGGCTTTAGAATGTACTCTTGGCATAGGAGGGCCTTTTTCTGGTAAGAGTTGCACAGTCCCACCACAATATGAATAATAAAAGCAACAAGCAGTGAAGCCTTATCACATATTCATTAAACAATATCAACATATCAATGGAAAACAGTTTCTGCATACTGGCTACTTTTGCTTGCCATAAATTGCCCAAAGATATAAGGCTTTGTGAATTTCTGAAACATTTGCATTCCATTGATGCAGACCCAAATGTAGAATTTTCTGTAATTTTCAAGTAAAAAAAATGCCCTGTGTTTTTCTGTTTTATAGAACAGAATATCTATAAAAGCATAAGCAGTTCAAAGTCTAATCCTACCACCAACTTTTATACAGCAATATGCAAAGTTTCTACCTTTGCTGTGAAAATTTTCCCAAGGAAACAAAAAGGAGAGTGGAACTCTTGAAATTTTCATTTTACTTTGAAAAATGAATGTTCTTTCTAGACAATTTCTTTAAATGCTGGATTTGTGTCAGCCTCTGATTTCAGACATGAATGTAGTCTCAGTCAGTCCATATATCTCTGTGTATACAGGACATTGATATTTACTTCAAGTGTTTTGCTGAATTGAGGTCACATAACAGCAAACCAATAAGAGCCCAGTTTTTGGAAGGTTTTAACTTGGAACCCTTTAAGAGCTGATTCATGGCTGCAGCTGACAGAAGCAGGTTAGAAATTGAAAAATCATTAGTGAAAGCTTAACATTTTTAAAAATAAAATTGAACAAAATCCCTTAGGCAGACAACTGTGGAAACAAGGAGAGTTGAAGACATGATTCTGTTTCATCACTAAGGACAGCAGTAAAACTGTAAGCCTTATCCTGGTATGGCATAGCATAATATATTAAAGAGAATTCTAATGCCTTTTTCTCTTTCATCTTTTTTTCATGTTTTCAAAGATAAGCACTGTGTGAGATTAATATTAGAATGACAGGGACACTGAATTGGAAATTCATCARGGGTTTGAAATACCACATTTCAGAATTTACTGAAAGGATGAGGAAAATACAACAGGAAACGACAAATTTGATGCATTAGAGTGGTGAGCTGCTGATATATCACTATTTAGGTTRAAATAATAGGCAAATCTAAGTAGAAGTTAATAATGAAAAAAATTGAAAGGCCTCCTGAAGGWGTTTTAAAATAATTTATAYTATTTAATTGTATTTCTAGAAATAYATATATTCCCAGAATARTTGGAACACAAATAATAATAATTCAAAGTAATTGAAGAAAATCTTTCAAAGAAATCAGAAATTTTGATTACCCTTGAATAGACTAGTTTGGCTTTTTCCATAGGTTGCAGTAGTTTGTTTTTTTACAGTTTCTTTAACAGTTTTCATAAGRAGARGGTATTTTAGAAGCATTYATAGAAATAAAGAATAAWAACCAAGAACAGTGGAAGAAAAATRAATGGTGGGGCCAGATAAAGCAACATATGCCTCACTGTGTGCAACAGCTCTTGAAACTGGCTGTGTGTGAGGTGTCAGGATTAAATTATATGAACCATGCTCTCCTTTGTGTAGATAATTAATGTTTTTCATTCTCATGCCCATCAGAAGACAAACAGAAWCTCTAAAGGTAACTCAGCTTAACTTACAAGAGCTTCAGGTCCTGCTCATCATCATCACCATCATCAATAATTTATGGCACTCTGTCTGCCCTTACTTCTGACTTACACTGTCTGCAATACAGAGGTGTAAAAATATGCTCATATAAATTCAGGAATTTTATTACTGGAGTTCTACATGAACAATAGTTTGTAATCAGAATTTTGTAGGCTCTAAAGTAGAAATTCTCTGAAGATGTGAAAAGGCAAAAAGGAAAAATTAAATGAAAATAGCTAACAAAAGCTGAAGATATACATATTCCATGAATATATTCTGAATTTATATATCCATACATATTTGTACATATATGTATACTTAAGAGTTTTGATAGTGTTTGTACAGACAAATGTAATACTGAGGGGAACACCACTGAATTACCATATGCTGCAATCCTTCAAGTATCATTAGTGCTCCTGGTTAAATTATTCTTTTGAAACCCATTCTTGGCTCTATTTAAGTCTGCTTTTTTGTTCCTGTTTATAAAGATTATGCAAAACTACCCTCCCTTTCTGGCTGATGTATTCATTATTCAGACAGACAAAATGAATGAGTTCTAAAAATTTTCCAGCTATGTATTCTTTACTAGCTACTTATATTGACTACTCAGTGAGTGTGATATGTCACAATAAATCAAATTGTATGTTTTTTCTTTAATTAGGTGACTGAAACTCTTTAAAACTAAATAATAAATGGCAAATAGCAAAGGAACACAAAACACAGTTAGAACACATTTTTGACACACCTTTGTTCATGCTTAACTTTGTAATCCTTTAAGGATTTATGAATATTTTCATTAATAAATTACTATTCATAAATAAMAACTAATGTGAGCTAGCATATAACAGTAGGATATTTCTTTTGTATAATATTAGGGGATTAGTTCATCCTGCATTTGACCAATCCACTTTACACACAGAGAATGAAACTTAAATATCCCAAACCTTTAGGCAAAAACTGTTAAAATTGTTGTGACTGTGGCATATGAGGAAAATTTAACATGATAAATAGAGATTATTTTTTGTATTGCAGGTATTTGTCCCATAATTTTTAACTTCTCAAAACTCCACATTTAAAGTTTATAGCACAAGAACTCTTTCCTAAGATATCTTTAACTGGTACATTGGATCAATTAAAAAGTTGATACCACAATATCTTTGGCATGTTTGGTGTTAGTTATGTTTTGGAGTTGGGTTTT
>CADDXX010000350.1:545900-596121 GCA_902810485.1 Alauda arvensis
CTGGACTACATAGGATGATTCTTCAGAGCTATTCTTGAATTGCTGGATCAAAAAATAGCACTGCTTCCAAAAATGGAATGAATGTAAAAAAGAAGGAAAAGTGTATATCTGTAAAATGAAGTTCAAAGATTGAGTTCTTCATGGACSAGTCCCTCACAACTTCAGAGATCACTTCTCTTTTCATTCAGCTCTATTTGTTGGCACAGCTGGAGAGGTCAGCTAGTCCTGRGAGGCTCATGATCTTCTGAGAACGGAGCTTTCATTTTGGACAAGAATTGATGCCCACTGATGCAGCAGGAAAGAATCACTCAAATTTTCACATGTAATATAATAAAACCAACATTTGTTTCTTTTGCTTATTTTCCCTTTGTAACTTCCTGTCATGACCATCCAGCTGTGTTTCCTTTAGAAAAGAGACAAGAAGAGAAATTCAGCTAGATATGTTGCTCTGTTTAAATAGTTTGAAAGAAGACTTTTACTGAGATGACAATGGCTACATGAAGGCTTGCACATAAAAATAGGTGATAATTAAAAATTTTAAATTTTTTTTTATATGTAATCACAACTCAGCTCTTTTTGCCCCTGAGACTTACAGACTGAAAGAGTTCAAATCCTAAATCCAGGGTAAAGAGCTTTTTGACCTCAGAATAACATATTAATGTAAGATTTTCAACTACAAGCTGTTTTCTAAGTAGACATAAGACTGATCAGAAAAATATTAAAAGTAGAATCAGGGACATAAAATACACTTATCATTGAATTTCAGTGTGCTTTTCAGCTAATGGGAAATTGTTCTGCAAATATATTTACAGGAGACTGAAGATAAAATGAAAATTGCTGCACTGAAATTGTATCCRAAAAGGGATAAAAAGGATAAAAGAACATCAGATTTGCTGAACCGATGCTTTATTTATGTCTTTTCAGAGGGAAATGAGGATGGAGCACAAACAGAGACAGGAATCCTGCTTCCTAATATAGCCAAAAMCAGAGGTATTGGACACAGTGTAGATAATAACAGAAATAATGTCAGATACAAGACAGATAATTTTACAATTTGCAAWTTTTTGTTTTTCTTTTTATATATCCATATTTTGTTTGTCACAGTCCTTAAAGACCTTCTCTAACATAAATTTTATCAATATTTACAGCTGAAATAATGATCAAATTAAAAATTTTATAAGCAAAGAATTAACAAGAATTATGTAGATTAGATCCTATGAAATTTTGAAAAAAAAATGATTACTAAAATTCCAGTTTTGTTATTCGATAACGTTCACATATAAATTTTATTTGTTAGGATCAGAGTAACATGTATATGCATAAAGACATTTCAACAGAATGTAGTGCAATATTGAGGCCTTTGATTTGTTGAATTTGAACTGTATCTCATTTTRTGTGCAAATCTACTCCTAAATTTTTCTTCTGAAAGATAGTAAGCCTGTGGTTTTGCTATAAACTTAGAGAATTARCATGTAAAATTGAACAGGGAACAGTATCTTCCTACTTATCAGATATATTAAGAAAACAGATTAGTCCCCTTAAAAGGGCTACATAAGATGCAGAAAATAATTGCTATATAATTTTAAATGTCTTTTCTCAACATCTTTTCCCAGTTTTTGGTTGGTTGGTTGGTTGGTTGGTTGGTTGGCTCTGGGATTTTAAACATTTTTTCCTCTACTAAAATGAAGCATGAAAAATTTACTCTTGGTTGGGGAATAGTGTCCTGAAATTCAGTTTAGGCTTGCCAAAGAAAAATTACTAAAAGTACAAAGCAAAATATGCTTTGATAATTTCGATTGCCTCATTTTCAGAGAAAAATTTAGGAAAAGAGATGTTATTTAGATTCAAACTGGATCATCCTGCACAGTATAATCAGACACGTGTCTTGTAAATATTATTATTTACTGATTAAAAACTTTTGGTTTATTTCTGTTGTAGTATATTCTGTTGTATAGATATTGAATTGTATAGATAATGAAAAATATCAAACATATATATAGTTGAAAAAATATTCACCCGAGTTGAACTTCATACTTTTTTTATGTGGAAGTTTCTTACATATGTCTTTRGTAATGTAAAGCTTAGGTCCAAGTGCTTTGCTAAAACAGATTTGAGACACTTTTTTCTGTCATTGTAGTGCACCTGTTATAGCAACTTCAGTATTAAAGGGATGTCCCATAAACGAGAAGGAGGAAGGTGGGGAATGGTCAGAGCAATGGGATTTGTTTTCTGAGTCACCACTACGTGTGATAGAGCCCTCCTTTCCTGGGCTTGGCTGAACCCCTGCCTGCCCATGGGAAAGYGRTGTRTGAATTCTTTGTTTTGCTTTGCATGCACACACAGCTTCCACTTTACTTCYTGCACTGCCTTTATCTTGACCCATGAGTTTTGTCACATTTGCCTTTCTGATTCTCTCCCCCATCCCACTATGATAAGGAGAGAACAGATGTGTGGGGATGAGCTACCAGCTGGGGTTAACACACAACACCACAGAAAAAAATATTTTTATGTCCTCCATTCACACAGGGGTTTGAGATTCCTAAAACAGAATTGCTAAACTCTAAGTTTTGGGGGGTTTATTTCATGAATTTGTCTAACAATATACATATATCAGGACCAAAGTTTGTTGATATTGATGCCTGGCTTAAGTCTGTATCTGATCCTGTCATGACTTCCAGGATTCTGAGAGGAGCAGAGCATCCAGAATCATGGCTTTACCCTTGTGTAGGGATTTGTGTCTTTCTGGKGATCATGTTGGAATAGCAACATCTGTGTGGATGCTGCATGGTTCCACTGTAGGGCAGTTCAAAGTGCAAATATGTGTAGATGCAAGTAGATTAGTTGGAGAACTAGTAGAGCTTTTTGGACAGAAACAGGAATTTAAAGGGCAAGAGACAATGKAAAACAGATGCACTTACACTTTTCTGGGATTCAAGAGCCTAGAGTGTGGACAGGAGCACTGACAGTTGAAGTTTCTATAAGGTTCTGCTGCTGTAGAATAGCTGAGACAAATTAAAAAAAATATGGCAAAGAATAACTTGTTTCATGTTCAAAGACTTTAGGAAGTATTTATAAAAATACATTATATAATGAAACATGACTAATACAAGTTTCAAAGAAAAAAAATAGAAAAGCTCTTGATAATGTTGAAGCCCCTGAAGATTGGGTATAAAGAGTACTGCAGATTCTGGATAGTTGTATAGGTTATCTAAATTCTTAAAATGTGAGACCTTGCTGAATAGATGGTAAAAAACTTTCYACAATTTCTCATTTCATGTTTGCATAAGCAACATAATAAACTAGAAATAATCATGGGATTTTTATTCTGTTTTGTTTCGCTGAAAATGGGTAGAATACAAAGGATGAATCAGGGGTTTAAAATAGTAGATTTGCACTTGAATRCTAACATATGCAGAGCAGGACAGTGAACTTGGAATACCCTGGATAAATTACATCTCATCAGCAGTCACCAGCTTATAATGTTCGGGTTATGGCTGAACAAGGTGTACAGGTATTTCCTCTGCAAACTATTTGAATTTTATGATGACAGCTCTGCTTTATTGAAGGTAGAAAATGAAACACAAAGAGCTGTGTCATTTTCAGTGTGACTGCATGGTGAAAACTTTTAGTAAATATTGACTTTCCAAATTACATGCTTTATTTACCTGAGAAAGAGAGTCTCAGTAATTTAAACATGTGTTTCCTAGTCTTTTATTCAAGTTGGTTTTAGTGCAAAGGAGGAAGATATCTTTAGGAATAAAGATCAAACTTTGTTATAAATTAAGCACCAAGATTTAGTGCAGGGTTGTGGAGTTCTAGTGACTCTTCTTTTGGCTTRCTCTGGGGCTTTGAGAAAACACCTCATTTATTCATTTTCCATTCTGCTGCCAGCTTTTCAGTTGAGTTGGATTTAGCTGGGATCATGAGGATTTTCACCCTACGTTTTCCAAAAATCCAGTAATCCTTTCAGCAGCTCTTCAATGTCCAGTGTTCAGTATTTCACATTCTCTCTGGCTCCTAAAGCCTGYGAGGAGCCAGGGAAACCCTGCATTCATGTGGAGAACACTTTACCAAGTGTGGAAATTTAGAAATTGCATTGAAAAGAATTTGCTAGAATTTAACCTCAAATCTCTTCTCACAGTTTTCCAAGAGAATTCAATTTAAATAAGTAGTTTAGATTGTTTGGAAAGGGTATTAGGTATGCTATATGACCTTTTAAATTGAAATTTCTTGTAATTAAGAGTGTTACATATTTTCCAGTAATGTGGCAGCAATATAACATGGCTGATACATCACTGGATGATTCATTTTTTTGTTACTATCTTTAAAGAAAAATGTAAAACAAGCCTAATAAAAAAAAAGAAAAACTTCATTATTCATATTTAGGAGCTTCTAAATTAATTTAAATGCTCTGAATGATTTCAAGCCACATTAATAGTAAATACATTAAAATATTTTAATTCTGAACTTCATTGCCAGAAAAGGTACTAGTTTMATTTGATACAAGAGATGAACTATCCTTGCATGATAATACACTACAATAACTTTCATGGCATACCATATAAACTGGAATATATTTTTGTCTAAAACAAATTCACCTATTTATTTATTTTATATAAGGCCTTGATTRAATTACTAATATTCTTTTATTTTTATAATAGTGTTTATTCTGAGTAAAAAAAGTCTAAGACTATTCAGCCCTCTTTCTATTTTTGCTGGTTTTTTTTTTTTTTCCCCAGGAAAAATAAGCTTGCAGAAGAAAAAGGAATGCCAAAACATGTTTAAAACTAAGTTAATTCTCCTTCTCCAGAATATCTGTCTTTTTTTTAATAGCCAAATATTATGCTATATCTCCAAAGAAGAAATCACACAGCTGCTCAATTCTGGACAATAATCTTTCCTGACAGTTCAACATCATTATTTTCAAAGAAAGTTAGGTAGAATCTTACTTTAAACTTTCAAAACCAATGGTGTGTAACACTCTCCAAAATACATTCTCATCATACAGAAACAAGGATATGCTGTACTTCCACTGCTGTTCAAAGAATTTTTCACTATTTTCATAAAAAATAGATGATACATACTAATACATAGTCCWGCTTGCACATCACATACAATAATATTGCAAATGTGAGCAAAATGGATAAAAAGTGTATAAWTTTTTTTTAATTCAGTGCAAATGTAATATTCATCCTATGAATTTTAGCATTGTCCAGTGTTCACTGTCATTTCAGCTACATTAGTATTATATATTTAAAAGAATAATTAAGGTAAAATTGGTGAAGAAGTGTAKGCAGGAAGATATCTCTGTGGACTTAGGGTGCATGACTTTTTTTTCATCACTTTTTAAAGAAACAARAATCAACTGCTATTGAAAAAGCTAYTGCAGACATCAAWATTAAATTTATTGTTGCCATGAGAATTTAAAAGGATTTATTTTTTCTTAACACGGGATTAAAAACTCTCTGTAATGACCAAATCTTAGCTGTTAATTTATTTTAATTGGATTTTGGGCTATGTTGAAAGATGCAAAATTTCTTCAATTTGAATTCTGTTAATAAGAAGAAATTTTTTAAGTTTCACCCTGCACAGACAGCAACTGAAGACAAACTAAGTAGTTATAGCATTTTTCTTATCACTTCCACTAGGATTGCAGTTGGTGCCTGCAGTGAATATGAGACTWATGGGAGATCTTCTACCAGAGAGACTGTGCAGAGTTTCAATATCTGAGATACCTGTTCTGTGTGAGGGGTAGGGTTTTGGGGCCTGTGGCTGCAGTCTTACCTCTGGCCCTTTTTCTGATCTCTGTGCCCCTGGGAAYTTGCTTTTCAAGGTCTCTGAGCTCTCCTACAGTGAAACATTGTTTTTAAGGGATCTCTCATGCTTTACCCATCTTGAATAATGAGTGAGATTAGAAATCAAGTGAAATATAGTGGAGAAAAATACAAAAAAATAATGGAAAAAGAGTTGGAGAATATRGACAGCAAGGACAGCAGTGACATATGGCTACCTATCCTTCATGAGAGACATTGTCCCTGTGTTTGGCTTGGGCAAAATGATCAAGGAAACAGTGTTTCTTAGGGAAGTTTATATATACTACTATAATYCACTTTCTTCATGAAACTGTGTATCCTTTTAAAAAGATTTCAGCAAAATGTTGATAATTATATCCTCTACTAAGCAGTGAATATGTACCAGAAAGGACTGCACAGAGAAGCTTGCAGTTAAAGACCAAACATGAATATGGAGACAAGAGACTGATATTACACAAGATAGTGAGGCCTGTGCTGATTTTCCACACTTGGCACTTTCTGCCTTTGCCAAACAGAGATATTCAGACATTAAATTGTTTTCTTTCCATAAAGCTTTTGGACAAGACTATTAATATCTTAACAGCCTCAAGTARCATTATTTTAAAATTAAAATATGATATGGTGGTAATGAGAACTGTCTTAACACAGGCATTCCATTGCTACAGTCAGAGCAGGCTGTGCAATTAAAATTGTATTGCTCTTCCTYCAGTATTTCTTGCACCCTGATTAGCAATTCAGCTAGTACTGTGTGACAGGTGAGTTTGTTATGGCTTATGATATGGGAAGCTGGTGACAAAAAGAAACCAGATAAGTATATGCTGTTAGAGTTCAGCATGTCACTTAGCATTTTTTATCTATAGAATCTAAGCAGAATTAGGGATCAGTTTAGGCAGAAATGACATCCTCAATACTTGAGCTCCTCTTGCTGCATATTGTTAGATGTTTCATATCTCAGTGTAATTATTTTCACCTGAGAGGGAAAACCTTCACTGCATCATGCAGGCATGCTGTAAAGAACACATAAGCAATAGAAAGGAAGAGCAGTTGATTGATGAAAGAARTATTGCCTTGGATAAGCAGTATATACAAGAATTCATATGTTATAAGACTACCAAATATTGATTTATATTGCTCCTATTTGCAGAGGTGCTRTGTCAGATCTTACTATCCTGAAGAAAGTGAGTAATATGTGATAAATATCATCAGCAAGAGAATATTTCCTTGCTTTTGTTAACCAAAAAATCTAGGTATTGGGGATGTATACTTTTTTGTAAACCATGAAGGCAGGTGGATTTAAACTTTGTCAGAGAAGTAGCCTGCAGTTGCTATTCATGTCTTTTATGGAACACTAAGGGCAAATTTACCATGAATAATCTTTCCAGTGATTCAGYCCTACTCACTTCTCCACTAGGACAAATCAGAACATTATGCATGCAGTGAGCTTTACAGTACCAAAGTGTATGATACCACAATTTAACAGCAGAAAGGAAGAATTTCTGGTGTCAAAGCTAAAATTCAARCCATAGCAGAGAATGCCCAGCTGGTCAAAGAAGGGAAAGTGTAGTGACATGTCTCAACCATCCAGCAAGAGCAGCTGACCCTGCCATTGCCTCTGMCATCCTCTCCTCTATCCAATCAGTAGCTGGGTGAGACATTGAAGGACTGAAAAGAAAGAATGCCTTTTGGCACCTGGAGGTTGACCATCCCTTCTTYATATTCTGCTTACTTTCCAGTATTTCTCACACCTAAAAGCACAAAAAAGAAAAAAACTATCATTAAGAAACAAGAGTGAAGTCCTGCTTATTTCACCCAACAAGGTCATTTCAGAACAATTCTAGGTGACAAGGGAAAGGTGCTGGGGGAAGAATTTCTGCATCTGGAGATACCAATAGGGGCTCTTGCACTGCTACCCCAAACCCTTGCAAAATATGCTGGATCTGGTTCTTTTCATGACTTTGAATATCTCTGAGCATAGTCTAATCTGTGGCCTTGCTGGTAATGGGAACAGCAATAAAGGGGAAACTGTGTAGAATAGTGACAAGTACGAGTCACTAGTTTTAAGTGTGGAATGCATAAAGGTTCTTTGGCAAAGTGAGAAACAGCAGCTGGGAAGTGGTAAAAAATGGGTGGAGGAAATGAAATAGTGTGCAGAAGGTAGTTTTGAAGATATTTGAAAATAACACAGCAGGTAAGAGGAAAAGAAAGAGAAGATATAACACCTRAATAACAGAAATGAGTTTTGCAGATTACAAACTGGAAATGACAAGAGATTTTAGTAATGGCCACCACCAAGAGGAATCTTAATAGACTAAGAAATAAAATAATAAAATAACCAGTCATAACTAATTTTATCTGGAGTTTCTGCATTCCCTTCATCCACCTTATCACATTTGTCTGTCCTACTTTTAAAACAGTTTATTTAAGAAAACAGTACATATATCCTCAACCTTCATTAAMAAAACTACTGATTACTAGTAAGTAAAAGACTTATCAGGTACCTTGTAAAAGACAATTAATTTTAAACAATTSAACTTCAAAGATGAAGAAAATTACYGAGTATAAATAAATTTTAAAAGCCTTTAGAGAGAAGTAGCATATAAATATGCTATAAACCTGTACAYTTCACATATCAAATCCAGTTTAGTCTGCATTCCACTGAGGTATAGGAGACCATAGATGGGTATTCCAGAAGAAGAACAGACTTGGCCACCAGTGAATGAAGGCTGACATTCCCTCGCAAAGGGATATCTGAGAGGTAGTAATAGATTATTAGCCAAACAAGGAATCTCTGTATGTTGCACAGGAGCTTTAGGAGAACGGGAGAACATCAGGAAGAAATAAGTTATATGCCTTTTTTGATTACATCACTGMAAATATTTCATCCAGTTCTGAAGTCTAAAGTTGGAAAGATTAAAAAAAAAATGGAAACGATTCAAAACAGGTAGAAGAAGGAATATGGAAAAAAGTGAGAGGGGGAGGAGGAGGAAGATGCTCAGTTCAAAAGCCAATATGTGAACAAAATATTTCCATAGAGAAATATAGAGTAGTCATGTATCAAAATGTTTTGTGAGGAATCTAAAAATGACTGTTGGAGGAATAAGACAGGAATAGACCTGCTGGCAAGGTTCTCCCTAAGTGATATCCCCTATGGCCCCTGACAGGGAAGGACTGTTTTGCCAGAAGGGCAGTAATTGTGAGGCAGCATGGTACCTGTTGTATTTACATGTTCCTTAATGTGAAAAAGGGCCTTCCAACAAGGGATAACACTAGAGCAATAAAACAAGGCAGTACTAAAAAAAAATAGGGCATAGCTTCTAATATTGATGATAATAAACACAACTTGACCTACATKGGAGATCACAGAGATTAATTTTGTAGCAATTACAAGTCATTAAAGAATCATGAAACTGCAACCCAGTATTGAGGTTGCAGTGATAAAAAAAGAATATAATTCTTCAAGAAAACTATGACAAAAGTCCATGTGTATTCATTTAGTCTGTGGCAAATGAAAGAAAGTTGATCTTTCATATTTCTGCTTTGCTATGTTAATGGGTAGAAGTATAGTAATTTTTTTTTTTTATTAGATGTGGATAACTTTGGGCGACACATAAGGAAGTAATATTAGATGGAATAGGATAATACAGCATGTTTGTGTTGGGAAAAAATGTGCTTTCTCCTACCTTGTTTAATCCTTAGTATTGAAGAAAGGAACCTTAGGGAGTTAAAAAAAATTCTCTAAAATTGTTTTCATTCACCTCTGCAATGGTCTTTGTCTTCTTGTKGTGTCTTTACCAACAAGATATCATYWCTGGTAGATGCTCTGGCAGCTAAGTGTTGCAGTAAATTCAAGAAACTACTGCTTTGTTTTGTGTTTTGTTATGACAGTACATTTCAACTTTGAAATGTATTTTCATAAAGCTGTGTGTTCAGTTCATATCTACCAAACACATTCAGCTAAATCACACCAGTCCTGGACAAACAAGGACCATTCCCTTTTGTGACTGGGGGGGKTTTCACAGCTTGGTGCCATTAACAGTTGCATCGAGCAGTCATCTTCAATTAGACAAAGCCAAAAGGAAATAAAGTTGATTGTAAAGGAACTTCAGATATAAACACATGTAGAAGTGAGAACCATTAATCTACACAATGTGTAAATACCTTGCCAGCAAGGATTATAAAAGTTAATCTTGTTGACATAAATCTTTAATATTTGGRTCACACTGCCAGAATGCCTTTGCCATTTGATTAGTGTTTGTTACAAGTAAGGAGAATTAGTTAYGTATAGTACATAATGGGCAATAATGTCAAAGAGCAGTGCCTAACAGGTTCAGTACATTACTAAGCTATTAAATATATGGTCTATTAAGACACTAAATGAGTTTGTAGAATTCTGCTAAAGTCAATTAAAAGAATCAATATACATAGAAACAAGCTAATTAGTGGAACTGACAAAGGTGCCAGTGAAATCGGTGGGTATGTAATATATTATGGATGCAAAGTGCCATTGTGTAACARTGTCGAACTATTTTAAGAGGGCTCACTCCATATGAACCATGTTATAACGCATTGATTTTAACAGATAGACAAAAAAAATGTAGTCAAAATTAGTTTGTTCTAAAAGCTAAAAAAAGTGTAGTCAAAGGTAATTTCAGTTCTAATGATACAAATTGGTGCATATGCAGCATGTGCAGAGCATGCTGATATGCCACTTTAGTGGTGATGACACTGTGCCTACTGTTATGTGAAAAACCTGAAATTGTACATGCACAGACAATGTTCCCCTTCACCTCCACATCTGGARTGCTGTGTCCAGTTCTATGCTCTGTGGTACAAGGAGCATATAGAATTAATGAAGTGTGCCCAACACAGAGCCAAAAAGGTGATGAAAGGCTGGAGAGGAAAGTCTGAGACTTGTTGAAGAGGAGTCAGGGGTATCTCACTGATGTGTGTAAGAGCCTGATAGGAGGGGATGAAGCAGAAACCAGCCCCTTCTTCATGTGCCTGCTGGCATGTCAATGGCACTGGCACAAATGGAAACACGCCCCTGGAGATATTCAAAACCTGACTGGATATGGTCAAATGGTGATCATTTGATTCAAACCAGTTAGTTTATATGAACTGTATAAGTTCTTAYTCCCTCTTGAAAAGAATTCTTATTTATATGGCAATTATAGCTTTAGATCAGGACTTCATGAAATTTTGTATGTGTGCAGACCATCTTCCTTGTAGCTTTTTTCCTTCCTTATTACTGTGGATGTCCAACAGGCATTCAATTGAATCAATATGCAAGGTTTTAATAATTTTAGTCAAATATTGTTTCTTAGAATTGTTTTATGCTTTATACTATTCAGTGTCTGCTGCTAATTTTCTTCACAATTCAATGTGACAAGACAATTTCTTTAATGTATAAGTAAGTTTTTCTACAGTAAACACTGCAGTCTAGTTAATTAATGAAGACCTGATCTCCATACACTCCTTAACATGACTAAAAATCTGGCATTGCCCAACAGGCTTATTAATTTATATCTGACTTTGTAAATGAGTGAGCATTATCATTTCTGTATCAAGTAAATGTAGACTGTGTCTGTCCACCATCACAAAAAATCAGCTTCAGTATAATCAATCTCTGTATTGTACTACGCAGTTCTCTAGGTCATTAAAAAAAGACCATAGAGCTAATTGTATGGAACTTTGGATGATTTTTTTCTTTGAAAACAAAAAAACGCACATTATTTTTAGTCCATCATACCCCAAACTGGTTTTGAAGCCACAGTTAAAGACACTCTATTTGTAATRGAGACTGAAAGAAGAAATGAGCTGTGAGTTACCTGGTCCTGTCCTGGTTCTACCTTGCTTGTGACTCGCTGTCCTGAGTGAAGGGACAGGGCCATTGCTCTGAGAGAGCAGGAGCACACTGAGTGTTAAAGGTCTAAAAGTACCCTACAAGGAGTTGTGGGCTGCAGTGATGAGTAGAGTAGCRAGAATTAGAAAGGTGTCCCTGCAGAAAGATTATCCAGAGCAAAACTAACTGAAACATTTTCAGGAAAATACAGGTTTTGTACTAGAAATGTCAGAGGGCTTTGTGCCTCGGGTCTAACATACTTCAGGCGAGACACAGGTGGGCTTCTGACAGAAGCAAGTGCATGAAGACAAGGCACCCCTAACCCACCTTGGCCCTGCAATGGAAACAGTGCGTCAGTCTGCCAGTCCTGGCACACCAGAATTTATGGCTCCAGGATATGTTTGCTGTTTTTGACATAGCAACATCATGGAAATCTTCAGATTCAACTGACAGGTATATTGTCCCTAAGGAGCATGAATATTCATAAAAATAATGCATAAATGTGTTTGGAAGGACTGTAGAATACAAACAATATTCATTTATTGGTAAAATGCTGCATTAAAAAGTGCATTTACAGCTGTAAAACTAATCATTATGGTTCTTCAAGGAACAACCTTACTCTAATTATTTCCCTAAATATATCTACACAGCTGAAATTAAGCAAAGGGTTTTCAAACACTTTGAATTTTAAAGTTTACAGGAATGCACTGTCTTTTAAGAATGCTTGTTTGGATTTTTTTGCATGATTATTAAGTGTTCTTATGAAATGAAGCCATACCTTTCTTGCAATTCTATCTGAAGCAGCTGTGTTATTAGTCTTCTTTCAACAGAAGAATTAATTCAGCCTAAACAATTGATTAAACTAAAATTAGACTTTTTCATGAATTGTTAGGGAATCAGGGCTGCTTGTTGTCAATATGATTTGTTGAACATGAACATACTGGRACAAAGAACAGACTAGGTAATTTTAACTACCTTTCTTTTGATCATTTGCTGTTTATTCTTAGTAATATTTTTTTTGAAATGCAGTTGATGTATTCTGGTTCTTAGCTACTAAATATTTCTTTTGCTAAAAGAAGAAAAGGAAAAATCTGTGTGATAAATCTAAGATAAATTATTTCTTTTGAACTTAAATAAGACTTATCAATTGCTTTAACCTATTACTAGGGTTGTGGAAGTCTTCTGGTCACCTGTTATATACTATTTTGGAAATAAATCAGAATATTAATTCTTAGATAATTATGAATATTTTTTTACCAGTTCTAATTCTAGTTTGGAAATTATGTCTGTTTTTGTGGCTAGATGGATTATTTCTCAATCTTTTAAAAATTTCTGAACTTTGGCTAAGAATGAACACCTYCAGACAGTAACAGACAACAATAATTTAAGTGATTTTGATACTTATTATTATTTTAGTTTAATAAATATATGAGATAAAGAAATGCACAAGTCCTTATAGGACAYCCCTAATGGTTTAAATAGGAAGATAATGCAAAGTTAAAGCTGACATCAGTCACAAGCCTGGAAAATAGCAAATGAATGATTTTAAAGTTCTGTATGATTTTTTAAAACAAAATTATTTACTCACTTGTTCAGAAATAATAACTTTTTTACTTTCTAAAATCATCAATACTCATTTTTCATTTATCTTTAGTCAGTTCTCTGGGCTAGGAAGGATACTGCATCTGAAATTCAAATGCATTTTAGTGCAAATGTCATCAACATGACACTCTGGGAATGTGACATTATGTGATTTGCATAACAGAACGGTTGCCCATTTGTAGAGCAGAAATCATCAYGTGTGGCTGAATACAAATACCCAAACCCCATAAGCCATCTCTGAAAAACACTCACCTAATGTTTTAGTGAGTGCTGGATACAAYCAAAGACAATCAGGCCTGGTTTAAGTGGACTGCAAGTGATTTACTAACCAAAGGAAAGGAGGTAAGTTGATAAAAAACAATCACCTTTGAATAGCTCAACCAGTTGTTATCCCTTCTCTCAGGAACTAGAGATGTGATACAGTCTTACACGTGGCCAGAGTGGAGTGAGCCCTGTGAAGATGCATCAAGTCTGAGGGTTCCTGCAGCTTACAGAAATGGCTTAAAAATAATTTGTGAAACGGCTCCTTGGGTATGTCTTGTAAAGYRAAAGGCTTAATAAACTTRTAAAATAATAAACAATAAAAGAACAAAATAGAACCCGAGCWCAAGTACRCGCAAGCATTGCACCTTCCTACGACATCCCAAGAAGCACTGAGAATCTCTGTGCTCTCYCTTATGTACTGARGTATCTAGGTGRGTTTTTTGGCAAACTGCCCAATAGAGAATGGCYACATTTCTGAAAGACAGGTAAAGGSACCTATCYCTGTTYCTGTCTTGGCATTAAGACAATGGCTGCCAGGAGAGCAAAGAAATTTCTAAGRTTTTTTCCTTTTAAGCTTTAAGGCAAAATTGAAACMGTTTTTTCTTCTATGGAAAATACCTGTTTGGTTTAAAGCTGCATTACTACAGAGATGGAAAAACTGTCAACCATGTCTTCTAGTCTTCTGGCTCACTTGTTTTGTTTTCTTTTTTACAAGAACCCCTTSTCTGCTTAAGCGAAGACAGCTTTGAGGGAATGGAATCAATCTACTGAGTAGAGAGAATGGTAAGAATGTGAGTTAATAATTAATTATGTGAACTTCAGTCATTTTRTTTCTGCTACAGCTCTCCTTGAGTGCCTTGTTTCCAAATCTTATATGAAGAACTTCCATGTTTCTACTTAATTTTTAGCTKTCTGCCCTAAGGTTTTAAATACTTTGTATTTTAGACTCTTACTAGCTTCTCACTATTTATAGTCATATTATCAYGTAAACCTGGCATTAATTTCATTTCCAGGCTGTTCRCTTGCTGTGAGAGGAGTTTCACTTTCACCACTGACWCCACTCCTRGGAAAACCTACCACYATCTGCTCGTGTGCCCGGGGATTTCTGAGCTCGCCTCCTGCCCCACTGGAGTGGGCCCAACCCTGTCCCCGCCGTCGCTTTGAGGCTTTTGCCTACGCTGACCTCACATCCCTGTTCTGCTGGGGCATCCCGCTGCTCCAGCCACTGCTGCAGGACTGCTCATCTGCCTCATCAYCAGCCCGGGATCTCCCACCGTTACAGCTTGGTGCCTCAGAGCCAGAGATCAGACTGCCCTGGGATTTGTGGTCCCTCGAGGTTCTTGGTTCTGCCTTATTATTAATGCTGTAGCTGTTTGTTTGTTTGTTTGTTTCTTTGTTTTCTTGTTTTGTTAAATATATATATATATATAAGTAAAAAAACCTGTTATTCCCATTCCCAAATCTTTTTGCCTGAAAGCCCCTTAATTTCAAATTTATAATAATTTGGAGGGAGGGGGTTTGCAGYCTCCATTGCAAGGGGAGGGCTCCRGCTTTCCCTAGCAGACACCTGTCTTTCAAACCAAGACACTTGGCAAACGAATAAAATTATAAATTAACAACTTTTCTAACATAAACTTTTGGTGTAGATAAACAATATAATATCCTGTATCCTTGCTTCCTCCTCAATCATCTTGCATATTGGAAGACTTGATTACCTACTGGCATTATAAAGGAGAATCTTGGCTATGAAACTCATTTTCATTGAGACTGATGTATTCTCAATAATATATTCTATAGGAATGACTCCCATATGCTGATGTCCTTTATGACAGAAGGAAGCATAAATGCTGTGTTAGATTTTGAAAGATTAACTCTCCAGCTTTGAGATGATAAAGTATTGAAAACACCGTGTTCAGGTAATAATATTCAGGTAATAATGCAAAATATGAGGTGTATTAAGTTTGAAAAGTATATGCAAGTTCTATGAAAACAACAGAGTGAATGCAATTTGAAGGAGGTGTGGAACTCACTYGAGAATATCACTTGAGAGGAAGTGGACACATTATTCAGAACAGGTAAATACAATCTTTCTATATTCATGTCCTAGAGATGTATATGTTTATTGCAATGTGTGATTCTGAATTCTCTGTGGGGATGTTTACTAGTTATTCAGACATAATTTGCACATTCTTCTTCTTTTTACTTTTCCCCTCATAGGATAAGCTTTCTTTCTTTAAAATGCAATGTGAAACAATTTATACTCTGGTCCCAAAGACAATTCACTGTTACAGCAGCATATACCTTTCACCATGAGTTGAATGTGCAGAATCCTCCCAATGTAATTTAATGAGCCCCTCTGCCTTTGGGTCCCATGGAGTTTTCCTCTGCCAGTTGCTGATTAAAGCTATTCTGGCTGAATGAGGAAAAAACCCAACTAATTATAATAATATAATAATTTTGTCTTTTATGTTTTACAGAAACTGTCTSGAATACTTTCCTGGTTGTTAATGAGCCCTAATAGAGCAGATGGAAATCTCCAGTCTGAGCAGAAGCTACAAAAGAGTCTCTGAGGTTTATGATGTGTCATTTGGTTCACATCCGGCAGAGYAAGCCAGAATAAATCTAAAAAAAGGAGAATGTTGAGGGGTTTTGATTCTGTTGCTGCACTATTCCCTATATAACATGTGTTGTGTTGCTAATTTGCTGACTTAGAAACACTAGCAAGGAATTATATTGGGAGTTTTAAATTTTAAGCACTGCAATATTAAAGGGGTGGCATCATGAGCCACAAAACTTTAAAAAAATAATGTAGAAAATCTCCATCTAAAATGTAGCTTTAATGCACTCTAAGGGCTAATACCCAAAATCACTCCAAAGGCCAGTTGCCTTTGTAAATAGCTGAAATTGCTTTATATTAAAGAAAATGAAATAGTAAAACTCATTTTGGCAAATTCTGACACTTCCAAAAATTATGACCTCTAAATCTCTGTAGGTCATAATCACTGAAAATAGAGCCAGACTCTTAGTCTGTGTCTGCCTTGTTAGATACCTAGATGCTTAGACATCATCCATAATATARCATCTATGAAGTTCTGTTTTTAAAGACCCATAAAGCTAACTTCCATAGGGAGCTGCTTTTCCCTGTTCAGTCCCACAAGCTACACAAAGTTTCTGTGAGGCATAAAATAAATCTTCTGGAATAACTATCCTTCAGACCATGAAGAGAGATCTCAAAACTGGGATTTCTGCTCCATCTGGACAGACCCTGGAGGCAAGCTTACCACACACAAACAAAAACTGCATTTGGTGATGGAATCTTTCATGTAATATTTGAGATGCTGATAGTCAAATCTTTGCTATGCAAACCTGACCTAAGGCTCTCATATTCTGACAAACTTGGCTCCTGGTCATGAGGATATTGGCTATTGGTGCATCTTAACCAACATTTCCCTTTCAGCCATCTTCAAACATATCAGCAGCTACAGATGTATTGAMCCAAACAGAGAGCACAAAACTGTACTTTTTTCGGTGTTTGGCAATCCTCAAAGTAGAAACAACTTTTCTTCTGCTCAGACAGAACATGTATTCTCGCAAATGTGTTTTCATTTGCTCCTGTTGCTTATTGTCTTGCCAGTAGGTACCAATGAGAAGAGTGATTTCCTTTTCTTTTGTGATTCCCTTCCCTCCCATCAGGTAGTTATACAAATTGGTAAGATCCCCCTGACCCTTTTTGTTTTGAAGCTGGACATTCCMAGCTCCCTCAGCCTTTGCTCATGCAAGAGATGCTCCAGTCCCTCCATTAGCTTTGTGGCCTTGTGCTGGGCTTGCCCGAAGGGCATATTCTTACTGTGCTGGGGACACAGCAGGTACAACCACATTAGGGCTGAGGGGATGGATCCCCTCCCCTGACCTGCTGAGGGTGTATTGTGTTCCCTAGCACAGGTCATTAATGAAGGTRTTGAACTATAATGGATCCAGTACTGACCCCTTGGTGCAGTGGCTTTCCCCCAGCTGTGCTTTGTACCAGTGATCATAACCTTCTCAACCTGATTTTTCAGCATGTTTTCAATGTACTTACTGGTCCCCTCGTGTAACCCATACTATTTTAATGAYGATTGTTAAGGGAGACAGTGGCAAATGACTGGAGGCAGTGTCAAAGCCTTCRCCAACAACCACTGCTCTCCCCTCATCCACCAATCTATTCACCTCATAATAGAAGGCTTTCAAGTTGGTCAAGCATGACTTTGCCTTCATAAATTCATGCTTTTGCCAAAGTCTACAAATCAATAATGTAGATTTCTGAGGATTATTGAAGTATGTCCTTTCACAAGGAAATTACTTAAGTATCTTTGATACTGAACATTTGCAATGGTTTCCATCAGGGATGAAATGGAGACCATAGAGTTCCACAATAACATCTTCTCTTGTCCCTTGTCAGAAGYAAGACCCTGCAGCACATAAACCTTTAGTTTTGGCCTTTTTTTGTGTTCTTAAAAATTAAAAAAATTAAAAACAAAAACACTGAGAGGTTTCCTTAGAGTATTCTTTAATCCAATTTCATTCAGTTAGAAATTATGAAAAAAAAAAAGCTTTTATATTAGGAACAAATCTTTATATATTTCATTGAACATGAATCACTGCATCTTATTCTTGAATAATATACTTTTTCAACCAATCAACCATTGCAAATTTTCTAATAATGAATTAAAATATATTCAAGGCTGAAAACCTGTTTTGTTTTCAAATGTGTGGCTGGTAACAGTTGATATCCTTAGCCAGAGTAATCAAGGCTTATAATAGAAATGTTAATGAGCCCTGAACTCTAGCARAGCAAATTGAAGAGTCAGCTGTTATTGAAGGCAAAGTTAAAATATCATACCTGAGTACGCTTTATGCTTCTTGAATACCTCTCTGATAAAGAATCTTAAGTCATAAGCACTTGCAGATGAAAGGATTTTGAAAATATCTGCTGTATGCAAAAAGTTTCTCTTTAAAATTTGTTTTGTGTGAGAATGTTCTGAAGTAATATCATGAACCTTACAGGGCTCTGTAAATCTGGCTCCAAGGTGAGAGATATAAAACTTCAGTTATCTGGAACAGTCTTTGGTTTTCCAGTAGTGACCTGGCCATGAAGATGTGAATCCTGTTATTTTAAAATCTAAGGAAGAMAGAGCTTGGAAAATCTAGGAACATCTAGAAATACCTGTTCCTGCCATACAAGCTTTGACCTGCGAGACCTATCAGTGGTGATCTGTGTTGCTTCCTGCAGAAAGGAAAAGATGAAAAATTGTAGTATTTAATAATGCTGTTGTAGAAAGATGCCAGGGGAAAAAAAAAAAATCTGAGGAATCCGAGGAGTTATATTGCATCCTAAGAAGTTGTAATGATCGAGTAATTTAAGGGAAAAATACAGTTGCTGCTCTCTGTCTGGAATGCAGTTGGTGTGCTCAAAGCCTATTCCACAGTGATTCCCTGTACACACACCTGCTAAGGGCATGGAGCAGAGGGTGGAGCAGATTGGAGACACTGTGGCCAGGCTCTGTTGAAATCCTTGAAGGGAAAGGAACCTGATGATGCTTTGCAGCTGATAAATCACACAACACCTGTCAGCCAGGGCAGAGAGGGGAGGAGATGTCCYGCTGCTGAGCCAACAACTGCGGTGAAATCTCTCTCCTCAGATGAACTCGGTTCATTGTACCCCAACTGTAATATTAACATGCACCTCCATCCCAAAGTTACTCATCTCCATGGCACAATCACTCCTCCCTGGGCATGTGCTCTCAGTTCTTTTTGACTGTATCTTTAAAAGCAAAGCAAGAAATTTTTACACCAATCAGTAACAAAGACATGTATGACAAGAGTTACTCAAGCTCCATCTAAACATAGAGAAATAGTGTAAAATGGAGTTGAGAATGGAAGAATGGTAGGGAAGACTCCATTTTAACTGCTGGATTCAGCTCATGTGCTGTACCTGTTTTCTCCCCTGTAGGGATGCCTGTTGGGTAAGAATTACAGTCTGTACAAGCAGAATATTTTTATTGGGGATTAAAGCTTGTCTGCGTATTGTTTATATTTTTGCAGTCAGATACTGTCACCAGCACCTATCAAAACTTAATCACAATTTTATATTCATAAAGAGTGTTGCTGTGAGTCCTTCTGGCGGACACTGGCAGTAACATACTCAAATACAGTGGAAGACCTACTGAGGGGTCTCCCTTTTGCTGCTGGTGCATTTCCCTGAACAAATCAGTCCTGCCCTCCCATCCAGCAGGGCTGCTCACTGAGGGGTCCCCATAACAGGACACTGACAGAGTGGTCAGGCACAAGGGTCTCAGCTTTTCTGGGGTGCTGACAAACAAAATCTAAGGGTCAGGTAAATCTCTTCAGACTAAGGGCTGAAGAAAACTCCCCTTTTCACATGAAAGCTGTTTATCCATTAAATACTTTGAAAGAACAAGATGCTCATATGCATCTTCTTCCTTCTCAAATTCTTCCTGTTTGGAACTTCTGTAGGATCAGCTGAAGCAGAAAGCAATTATTTCTGCAATCTCATGCATTCTCTGTGTGATGTCTAAATTCATGTCACAAGGGAATGACCTGGTGACTTAGGTGTAGGAAAGCTTCTCCAGAAAGTTCTTACCTGGATTAAAGGAATGGCTACAATGATTTTTAAAACTGTAATTCCATACAATGAAGGAAATTCAAAGCCATTATGAGTTAAAAAATTTTCACATAATATTTCGTGAATCCCGAAGCTTAACTAACATCTGTACTGGGAAATGTAGCTAACCAAGGAAGTGTCTCTTTTTCAACAAACTAAATAATAAACATCATTCAAATTTGATGAAGAATATTGAATTAAATTTTTTTTTACTATTTCTCCTTAGTACAAAAATATTGCAAAGAAAAGAATCTATTCAGAAAGGTGGGGTAAGAAGATAAAACTGGTAAACTGATATCAGGAAGCATTGTCTGGTCTTACATTTTCTAAAATTAAGGACTTTCAGATAAAAAGAAAAAAAATCAAATATTATAAATCAAAAAATGGAAAAGGGAAAGGAGATACACAAGAAGAAGTGTGAAGCATTTTCCACTACGATGCAGTTGATTTCTGAAATTATGTAATTTATAACATAGAATATCAAAGAAATATGCTTTTTAAAAAAATCCTGGTTTACTTTTCTTATAATACCTAGTAGCCTGAGGTCTGGGAATACATGTACACAAAACTAGAAGTTAACAGTGTAAAACATTTGTAGTTTGACATGACCTTGAATCTTTTAAATAAAATTTGTTCTTCTTTCAAATAACATGTATAGAAGTAAGTAAGACTGAAAAAAAAGTCATTTCAGTAAATCTCTTGATGAAGAAAACAACCTTGCCTAGTGATCCATACTCTTGAGGGGAACCCAGAAAACTCCTCTAGGTGATGGATTGGTGGTTTTGGGTAGGTGCTGGAAGGTGAGGAGGAGATGGCAACAGCTGCAGTTGCTGTGTAGGATATGAACAGTGCAGGAGATGTACAGGGTGACAGTGCAATGAAACCCAGTAGGAAAACAAGTTTTCTATTGAAATGGAGCAGGAATACAAGAAATGTCTGTCTGACATTACCCTGCAGCTAGAAGATGAGCCTCTGGAGACTCATCTCTGTCAAACTTACCTCAAGGATAAATTCCACAAATTCCCCAAGGCAGGTTCTGTAGCTTGTTTTGTGCTCTGAGCACAGTGGCTCCCTGATCACAGAACCAATTTTAATTTTAGTGGTTTTCAGTGGTTTATGGCAAGTGACCYGGTTTTCACAGCATCTCTGTACCATGTAAGCAAAATAGAACTATTTTCTTACTCTTCAGGTAATAAAAGGGTAAAGGAATAAAATAAGCCAATACAATGAGAAAATATATTTGTACACATAGATACTGTACGAACATTCATATAGATAGATTATATCAATAGATAGACTATAATCAATAAATATCATCATACCCCTACTCTAGAGCAGTAAAATATAAGTGAATCTGGCTTTTTAAAGGGTATTTTGTAATGTCTTCTTTCAGATTTTAAGTAAGGTAAGTATTTTTTGGTTCAATTTTACAASGTAGAAGAGCAGTGAACTTTGGAAAACATGTTGTTTCMATTTGCCAGATATAGTAGCATTGTATCTTAATAGGTTTTGCTTCATGATATGGTGCAGAGCTGTCTGACAAAGAAAAAAGAGGGTCATGAGAAACATTAATTTTAGTAGACATATGCTTACCTGCTCCAGTCACTTAAAATAAAAATAGTTTAAAGAAACAGCATATGCTTGCAAATTGGTCAGTGAATAATAATGCTTTMTATCTCTCAATAAAAGGCCTCAAAAGACTTTGAACTCCACAACAGCTCTGAAGCTGGTATTTTGATATTCTTKTTGCAGACAGATAAATGGTTCTCAGGGGCTTTCAAACCCATCCGTTTTAGAGTCTTAGTTGAGAAATGCTGCAGCATTTGCTTGCTTACCTTTCTTCTTAAAGGAAAACAGAAAGGAGAAGAATTCTGATCTTTTGCCGTTCTCCTGCTTTGTTCATAAACTATTCCCAATCTAACAGTTGTCCCATGCTCCATTTTAAAAAATACATATATTTAGAATTTACAGTTTTAAAAATAGCATGTTCAAATTAGGAACCTTGAACAGGTTAACTAAAACTTGTTTCAGAAATKATTTTCATTATACCCTTTCTGAGAAAATTATAGAGTGCCTTTAAMGGAGAAATATCATCAGAAATTGAACAAAATATATATGGACACATATAATTAATGAAATTATTRTATAGAATTCTATATCTTCTACTTTTGTTGGAAAAAGGAAAACTTTCTCGACATTATGCAGAAGGAAGGARGAAGAGACAAAAAGTTTTGCAATCAATAGGAACTATAATATGAATGTAAAGTAGATTATGAATGATCTATAAAGCTATTGACAAAACCTGTAGTCTGAAAAAAACAGATATTAAGCTGTGGAACATTAGGGCAGAATCATAGAATGGCTGATGTTATAAAGGATCTTAAAACCTAGTTCCAACCCCTCTGCTGTGGGCAGGGACACCTTCCACTAGACCAGATTGCTCAGAGCTCCGTTCAGCCTGGAATTGAACACTGCCAGGGATGGGACCCATCCACAGCTTCTCTGGGCAGCCTTTGYAGTGCCTCACCAACCTCAAAGTCAAGAGTTTCTTCCTTATATCTAATCTAGACCTGGCCATTCCCCCTTGTCCTATCACCACTTGCCCTCATAAAAAGTCCCTCTCCAGCTTACTTGTAGGCTTGCTTTATAAAAATGTAAAGGTTCTCTGAGAGGTTCATGTAAGGGATACATATTTTGTACTTTTCAGTTTCCTTTGAACTTTACAGAATTTGGCAATACCTGTGGATGTGTGGGTTCCCGCTGTTCATCCTGTAGCTAGCCCTGCTCTGAGACATCCAGATGTTTACAAAGGAATTGAAAATGCATTTTATTCTTGAAATGTAGTAAATGTATTTTCAGTGCTCTGTTTTTCCCCAAAACTACAACACATAGCATAGCATCCTTAAACAAAACAAAACAAAAAMCCAAAACAAACAAAAAGAAACACCCTCCAAAAAACCCAAACAAAACAATAAACTCCCCTAAAACAAACAAAAAACCCCCAACCAAACAAATAGATCAAAAAATGAGAAAAGTATAAAATAATGATAAATTTTACTATAATTTGTCACTATTGAATACTTCTGAAACAGACTTCTTATTTCTTTTTCCAAACTAAATATTATTGGKTTTGGTATTTTTCATTATTGCCCCTCTCTTTGGCTCTCACCAGAGCAGATATGTTGTTTCTTACCATTACCAGTTAAGAATCACTAAGCAGAAAGAGGCATTATTAACAATCATCTTGGACTCACAATCTCTGCTGTAAATGCACACAGAAGCTGCTCCTTGTGGTGAGAAAGTAACGAATAGAAATTTTCACTTCACTGCTTCAGTTGCCATTCTCAAAGGGGAAACATACAGTGTCCATGCCTCATTGAACATGGATTCGATGTATTTCTATTACAAGGAACAAGAACTCCATTATTTCTACTACTTCTACYACAAATTGATGAGATAAAACACTGGGTTTCTGAAAAGGTGCTTTCTAAAATGAACCCGTAGGTCATTCTGAAATGAAAACTTCTGTCACTATTTCTGTCAGTGAGTGTCAGCAGACTGTTAAATATAATTGCCTTGTTGTTTTTTGTGATTACACTTATTATTTCCCACCTGATAAAACAGACTCCTTTCTTCTAGAGATTGATGGTTCTCCTGAAGTTTACATCGATGTAATGATAAAGAAAATTATAAATGTTTCTGGTTTTCTGAATAAGAAATGTACTACAGTTTTGATAGCACGATTAGTTCATTCCCTTGAAAAAAWTCCTTCATCCAAGAACTTTGAACTCCTTATACATGATTTTTTCTTTGAAAATTACATCCACTCTGCATTTTGGTTTCTCTTAACAGAACACCACTTTTTCCTTACTCTCCTGTGATAGGTCTGATTTTACAATACAGCAGTTCAAAGTTTCCTGTACACATCTAATTGAAATAACACATCCTTTTAACAAGACTATATAAAAGTTTAGTGACTAGTTTGCTCATTACAGCCTCATTTACTGTCCTTCAAATTGGTAAATTGCATGGTCCAAAAGATGTAGGTAAAAAAAAAGACATCCACAATTATATATTTTTTTCAGATCATCTGTCCCTACTATTAGGCCAACATTTTGTGTATGAAAATACTCTATGACTGGAAAAGGGTCCTTAATCATTTTCTCATACATATTAATCAAGCAGCATGGAAGAGGAATTCTGTCAGGGATTCAGGTTGYTGATCCAGAGCCTATCTCCTTTGTGACTTTGTGCACTCATCTCTAACTGCCTGTTCCTCTGTGTTGTTCAGATCATAATCTCTGCCTGACAAGGGCTGTTTCTTGCTCTTTGTGTGAATTGACTGCCCAATACAGTGGAGCAYTGAGGTGCTTTGGCATATCTACTCTGCTCTAATACAATAATTAATTATAATTAGGCTGGAGTTAATGGCCCAAGAGATTTCTGCAGCTCTTCCCTTGTAGGAAAYGTCTTGTTTATAAACAAAATCTTTTTGTCAAAAGCAAATGATACTTTACTATGACAGSGACATTATTTTGAGAATCTTTGAGGTATAAAACCAGAAATACCAGTTCTACTCAAAACCAATAATTATAGTTTTTAATATATAAGACTTGTTGAGATTTTAGTATATAATTCACTTTCAAAGGCTTTTATTTAGCGTCTGTTAAAGACAGAAAGAAAAGAGAGTTTTAGTCATTTTTCTGGAGTCAGATAACAATTAAGTTTTCTTACATTGCATTTTTCATCTGATTTCTGGTTCCAAGGATTTGAGATTACAAATATTGTTCACATTTCAGTTTCCTCATGMATCTTGGTGGTAATGGAAGGAAAGACCCTCATCCTTTTCTGTGGTCATAATCACCCACCAGTAACGATGAAGGGAGATAAGCAGGGGAAGTGAGTGATAAGTGAGGACACCAGATTCCTGGTGCAAAAGCAACCAGGAGAGGGAATCTTAGGGGAAGGGGAGATAGGAGTGGGAGTGTAAAGGCAGGGTCTTAGGGCTTTTAGAGGAAAGGAGCATGGATATTCAGTGAGATCCCTGGAATGCTCTCTCCAGCCTACCCACAGCATGGGGTCATGCACAGAGCTGGTTTTGAGTTCATGAAATGGAAAGTTAGTGTTAGATGTCTGGGTCAAAGTTTTATTCAGTCAGTCATCACAGCTCCACTGATGACAGTGGAATGATGCCAGGTAACCTATGTCCTATCTTTTTTTTTTATTATGTCATGTTTCAAAAGTCTTTATCCTGCAATGCTGAGTGTCTTCCCTCCCACCTGATCACATTAGTGATTGTGCTTAGAAGATTCTGCTRTAACTCTGCCCCATGTTACTCTTCCATCTCTATCATTTCATAGAAGGGCAGTCCAAGGACAGGGAACAAGATTAGTTCATGGAATAAGCACATAATTAAATAATTTTATTCTACATTAGCTCTGATAGATTTTTTCTCTTGTTGTCTGCAAAAATGAAGAGTATGAAAACATTTTAGGAAACTTTTAAGCATTCATTCTCACAGCAATGCTAATAAAAGATATTGAACTTTTGMACCATGTTCTATTTAAGGCTTGTCAAGAGTTTTTTGAATATCCAGTTTCTGTAATAAAATTTCAGAATGATAAATGAAAACTTTTTTCTTCCAAAATGGACAGTTCCACAGTAATCAGGTAAAGAAAGATTTCTCAGATTCAGATTTGATTTTTATGGTCCAACTGACAAAGTGTAGCACTCCAATAACTTGGAGTGCATAACCATTAGCTCCCCATCCAGTATATGGGAGAGGCATGTCAGGATGCAAGTAGGATCAAGTAAATTACATTTAAGCAGCATATTATTTGTACAAGAAGCACCCTCTGTCTTATTTGGGAAATAATCTATTATATAAATATAGAAGTTAGATATTTAGTAGCCCAGAGAAACTGCCACTGATACAAGCAGTATCTCACACKACAACCCTGCCTCCTTTCTTAATTTTTAGTGGAGAACTGAGAAATTACAGTTTGAGACACTGTTGGGGATAGCAGCCAGTATCTGAAGTACATGCCATCATGCCAGTAGAGAGTTATTGGATATGTCGATATTCCACATCCCAGAGAAATAATGAATGCATCACTACCATGAGATTAAATCTTTCAACAGTCCCTGGGATTGCACAACTGCTGAGATCCATGATATATTGTATGTTATGAGCTCCATTAAATTATATTGTACTTCAATTTACTTACTAACACTTGAAAGGCTGCCCAAGGCCAACTGGATTGATTTGTCATGTGTTTTTATTTATTTATTTATTTTTATTTGTCATGTATTTATATTGTCGTGTATTGTGTAGGTAAACTTAAATGTGGATCCTGAATGCAAATAGAAACATGGGCACAGGAAGAAATTAAACTCCACACTCCCTCAGAGTGTAAAATTGTTTGCAGCAGTCATTTATATGTTGTTTATGAGCCTTAAAATGTTTACTATTTCACATGTTGTGCTGACAAAGTAGTCATGCATGATCAGTCAGGTGACAAGACCTAMTCTTCTTTTCTTCCATTGCATACCTTTCCTCAAGCCAGAGTAGCTGAGTATGCTTTGTAATGAGAATGGGTAGCATTTTCCCTTGACAGTTATTTTTACTCTTTCTTTTCATAGAGCCACTTATGGTACTCTGATTTTTCTTTTTTATTCTTACTTTTAATAACTGGGTTGATCTTTTTACTGAATCAAYTAGCATATAAAGGATAAATTTTTCATTCAAGGGAATTTTTGAAACTAGTAATGTTATACCCACTAGAAACGAGCCTGGTTTTAGAGCTTCCTCACCTGAGATGTTCAGCAGAGCAAAGGTTGCTTTCCTGTTGCTTTCCTGTTGCTTTCCTGTTGCTTCTGTAACAAGGTGAGCTGTTTGTCCTGCACCTTCTTGGACAGATGTGATAGCCTGGGCTCCCTCTGTCCTTTTAATTTTAATGAGTTTTTCATTAAGAACTAGATCTAATGGCTCCTTTAGGATAAGTGAATATTTTCTTGTACTAATACCTGATTTTCTACTGCAACGTAAAAATAAAGAGGCAACAGAGAAGCCAAGAATAATAGTGGTCAGCCATGCTTTAGCTCCTTCCTCTAGTTATTCTGGTTCCTGCCTCAGCTTTCTGAAATTCATAAGCTTCTTATTTGAAAGTTAGGGTTGCTTTTAAGGTCAAATATTGGAATAATAAAAAATAGTAAACACATTTAGTCACTTAACAAATGTATTATTATTAATTCAGGAGATCTTAAATAATTTGTAGTGTAACCAAAAAGTTTTTTTGGTGTTTTTGTTTGTTTGTTTTTTCAAAGAGCTTACACTTTTACTTTTCTGTTCAAGAAATCACTTCAAATCACTTCACTGGCAAAGACTGATAAAGGTAGGATTAAGCCACTGGTATATTTTAAGTGCATAGTCCTGATGGCATGAACTTCTAGAATTATCARACAGTGCAAAGGATAGGAAAAATTGCTCTCAATACTGAAATTTCTTTTTAAAGCATTATTTGTAGTCTTTGTAAAACTGCCAATGTAAGCTATGATTTTGGAAAGAGGTACACACAGACATCAAATCTTATGACAATAAAGTTGAAAGCAAAGTACACACTGGAAGGGTACATCTTGGGAAGCCCACAGGAAGGACAAAAGTTCTAGTTGTTGAATCATCAGTTTGTAACACATAAACAAAGAATGAAGAATGAGGTTGTTGACAGTTGTCCCTTTTACTGGAGCTGAACATGTCTATGAGAAAGGGATCTGAAAGATCATCTTGGAGACAGCAAGAATTCTGTATTTGAGAAACTGAGGAGAAGGTGCAAGAGATTTAGGTACCYTAGAGTCAAGGGGACTAAAGTACTRTGAAGCTGGARTGATACTGAACAGACAGAACTCCRTGTTGGYTTAATCYTGGGGAAACCTGGAACAGCTGGAGGGRAATCCATTGGCTAAGAATAACAAAAAACCCAAAAATCCACAACAAACCAGCAAACAAAGATCAAATTCCTTGGTTTATTTTTCCTTTTTCTAGTTTTCCAGAGTGTATTGCCTTTCAGAGTATTCAGAAACATAGCCTCTTTCTTCTAAATCAAAACATAGTTTAATTTTAAACTTAACTAGCATTTAAAATGAATCTGAGAAATCTAGATTTCTCTTCCATGTGAAAAAAGCAAATCTAAATTAAGTGAACTGTGAAGACAAATTGGATTTAAAGTTTCAATTGAAAATTTAGAGCATCTCTGTGGGCTGGYTGTATAAGTATTGATATTCAGGTGAATGAAATGGGCCCTATGASAATGCACTAAGAAATATTAAAAATMWTTTAGTACTTTAGTMATTTTCATATTTAAAATTCAYATAATAATTTTCCACTGTATTTTGCACATGTGGAATTTAAGATGTAATTATTCCAAAATAGGATTTAATTATAGTAAAATGATATTGCATGTGATGTGGAAGACTATTCGGATTTAATAGGTCCCCACAAAATGGAACATGATCAAACCAAATGATTAGCAGGAAAGCTAATAGGAAATAACAGYGCAGAAATTAAAATAACAACATAAAACTATACAAAAGGGAATTTTTCTAGTCTGTGCATAACTTTGCTTAATCAAATGAATGTGGATTAATCTAATGGATTCCATGGTAAAATTCACGGCCTATTACTCAATACTAGTTCTTTCCCAGAAAATCTTTTATATCTACTGTTAGAATGAAATACTAGCAAAACCTTAAATTAAAAATTCTTATATTGAGTTTGYATTCATCCACCTCCTTTGGTTAGTCATCCAAAATGTGCCTAATTTATGTGTTCAGCCACTGSAATGTGGTCTTTTTCCTATTACTGAAATTTATCTTGAGCATTGAGTATTTCATGCCTTGCCTACTCCTTCTCTTGACTCCTCCAAACTGTTCTTGCATAAATCTTCCAAAATGTTTTTTTCAAGATCACTGTGGTTTCTCAGAGTTTGGTTCATTATATTGTATTTAGATTATTTGACARTTTTGCCTGCTGTCATAAACTCAGGTTTCTTCTTTTTACTGTAAATTCTTACTAGTATTAGTAGTAGAGGTAGACCTGCAATTCTTTGTTAAGCAGACAGGCTATTTTTAATGAAAGCTATTTATGGAACACTTCATAATTCACTTGTAGAGATTCATTTTCTGTATCTTATCTCCAGTAATAGAAATGAAATATCATATATWTATTCCTTTACTCTTATCTATAAAGGTCACTTAAGAAACCTATATCTGATCTTTAAAAWAAAMCACAGGAACARCACCAWTTTTTCTGAATTATTAGTTCCTTTRAGAGATTTATTTTATGTAATCTACTCTGGATGATTTTACTTGTAATATTGTAGGATTATTCYACTTTTTGTTCAAGCACTGAAGAGAGACTATTTTTCTAATATGTCATGGAGCTTTTAATCATGTTTTATGGAAACAGTAAAAACAGTCACTGAGCTATACTGAGTTTATATTTGTGACACCTGTTGCAAAGGTAGATTATTGTATTCAGTGAAAGTGCTCTGAAAAAACTACTGTAACTTGTTTCTGTTCTAATTGCCTATTATGATAACAAGTCCCTGATAACCAAAAATACTATTTTGAATTATATAATCAATACACTGTTTCCAGTTTTTCGATAGATCCAGCATATTTTTTGATGGATATGATGCATTGAGCTCAAACATATTTAATATCGTGTTATTAAATGAATAATATGCTCTCTTTAAGCAGAGAATGAAGATGACTTTTCTTAAAACTAGACATGTGATTGGACTAGGAATGTCTCTTTGGAACATCAGATGCCTTAGTTTCTGTAATAAATGTTGTCAGCCTTATTTCTTTAAAACATCAGGAAGTAGAGTCTTTGTGGTAGTTGTAGCATTGAAAATTGAAATTCTGTAATAATTTCCACATTCTTTTTCTTTCCCAAACTGGTTTCAGAGAACTATATATGATTTTTCAATTCAGATGGAGCTATTTCCATGGGAAAAATTCTGAACAAGGAAACTTGTTGATAAGGGATTTGTAAATGTAGAGTTCAGAAATTAACTTTCTGTCTTAACATCCCATGGAACTTACCAATTGTATGGATAACAGTTTYATAGAAACTGAAGGCCTTTGCAAGATTTGGCACGAGAAATAAACTGTCACTGTTTTTTTATCTGATATTGTTACAAAGGGGTACCTGTATGACTTATTGAATATGGACCTTTTAAGACCATTTTACATTTGTTGAATTATTCTAGTTGCATTGAAAGTATTCTAAAAAAAAAAAAAAAAAGAGTAACTTATTGCCTCTATTTTATAAAAATAATCAAATTTGCTACCAAATTCAGTAATTAGAAGATGAAATTTGCAGATTGAATTTTGATTTTTTCAGGAGACTGAAGTTCACTTTTTTACTATACCATGTTTTTCACCAATTTTGTRGTCATCCTAACTGGTCAGAGAAGTTGTAGTTTTCCCTGGGAAACATCTGAAATATGGGTGAATGGGGCTCTGAGCAACCTAATTTAGATGGCAGTGTCCCTGCTTATTGCAGGGGGTTGGACTCAATGACCCTTCAATCCCAACCACTCCATGTTTCTAAGACTCATTTTCTGTGATAAAAGAGTAATCCCCCATAAATCTGAATTCACACAATTTGCAMTAAAATTATTCAATAAGAGTAAGTGTAAAAAAGACAGTATTTTCTTTTGAAGATACTTATGAATATTTACTATTCAGTGAAAGTAAAGAGTAAAGTTAACCACAGATTTTTAGAAGAGGCAACTGCAGAAAGAAGATGACCAGATAGATTGCTCTATAAAGGTGTGAGGGGAAGTGTCCCCACTCTTCTTGAAGAAAAATACTTTACTTCTGAGAAGAGGGTAGTATACGTGAATTATAGTGGTTCTTGCCATGGCCATACCAGTATAAAAAGCTCAGTCAATGAACTTATACTGTGGTTAAAAAGCCTTTTTGACATCTAGGGAGTGCATTCTAACARCTATACACTCATTCTATGTGATCCTATTGTGGCTAAGAATAAAACAAATGTGGGTTTTTTAAAAAAAGTACTTTTACATATGAAAATGCAAACGCTACATTTCAGTAGAAAAATCCAAGCTCAGACTTATGTAGCAAATAGTCTGTATCTCTTCTGTCATGATGATTGGTCTTTAAAAGTTTTCTATTCTTGTTCACAAAGCAAATGATATTTTATTAAAAATAAATAAATGTGATTTTACTGAACTTTTTGCTGAACACAAATACAACCAGTTCAAAAATGTATGGTATTTTTGTTAACAGTATAATGGACTTCAGGCAAATGGTGAAAATGGTAAGAACTTGCCAAAATAAAGCAAAATAAGAAATTAAGTAATTAATGTTTGCACAGCAAAGTGAAAATGTGGGTTTCTTTTTGTGATGTAAAATCATAAAAAGAATAAAACTATGTTAGAATGTTTTGTCATTGGAACTAATAATGTAGCAACAAGGACTTTCATCTTGTTGTTCAGAATATTTTTTCCCTTTTTTTCATGCCAGCAATATGGCTTACCTAAAATACTTTCCTCATTTTGAGTAAAGGAGGCAGAACTGACTCCACAGCAAACAGTTATTTGGGCAACAACTTCACAAGATGAGCATAGTAAAACAACCCCCCTGGAGTTTTTTTTCCCTGAAACTGAACTATGGAGCTTACCAGAACAATTTATTTTATTTTATTTTATTTTATTTTATTTTATTTTATTATTTTAATCTCCTCCCCCCTTAATTTTAACTTAATCTTTTCTGCACAGAATTTTATCTGGTTGCTCTGCCCATCCCCTCATCTTGGCACTCCAGAGTAGCAGTGCACTGTACCCACACGCCCAGAGACAGGTGCTGTGTGCACTCCCAGGATACCAGACTTATYAATATTAAGGACAACAGTGTTATGCATCTTCTTCTTGTTGTAAGTTTGGGCTTCTTTGCTGGAGAGATGACAGATCTGTCTCAGTGATAWAGCTTTAGAGTGGAGCAGTGAGTGTAAAATTGTTATGCAGAGTGAAAATATGGAACATGCAGCATTGCCCGAGACAATTATTAATGTTCTGTTTACTGGCTTCTGGGAGATGCAGCACCTCCATCCTTTCTGAAAATAGCTTAATACAGGACATCTAAGATATTAACTAGGAAAGACTAGGAACAAATGACAAATGCCCATACAATGAGAAATGTAAGACAGTACAAAAATTAAGTCAGCTGTGAAAGAAAGAAACTTGAAAGGGAAATAAACAGAAATAGAAAGGCACCACAAACACTGAGAAGTCAGAGATATGTTAAAACTCATAGGTATATAATATCCAGCTGAGTGTCAGCAATGCAATATACATTTATAGCCTTGCTTTCCTTTCAAAGGGTTCCACTGAACAAGCATGTTCTCTTGACTGTACACTGCGACTGACAGTGCTTCTTTCTTCTCTTCTGCAGCTTCTTTTTTGTTCTGTGCTTAAAAGCACTATTTTTAGTAAATTGAGGCAAGCAACTCATGGTTCCTTTAGCTGCTTTTTTGTTGAGGTACCTCAGAGGGTGGGAAAGACTTTACATCCCATCAACTTAGTGTTTTCCTGACCTGAGCAGGAGAGAAGGGGGTAGCCTCTCAAATATCCCTTCAGCTACCACAAAAACCACCATCAGAGAGTTACAAGTTCTTGTGCCAGYATTTTCCAGTTGCTACATGTGATCCATTTAGCTCCTGTGCTTGGTGGAGTTTGTGATTTTTGACATTTTTAGCCTGACTTTATTAGGGTACATATTGTATGAGCTGTGGAGAGAAATAATTTGTTGCRACAACTTGTAAAGAGCTAATATTTTATATCCATGGCCTTTATTTACAGGTTAAACTCCTATTCCCTTCCACCAGTGAGTAAGGTAGAGGAATATTTTTTCCTCCAGATGGAACATTGCCAGGATCACCCCGGCAAAGTGAAGTGATCAATAATTAACTAATCAATACAGAGTGACTGCACTGAGATTCTTTGCTTTAGATCTTCGCAGAACTGAATTTCTTTCTTARTTTTTTCTTTCCATAAAATACCTCTATCACATGTACATACATATGTGTGTACACATCCACACATAGGTATAAGCATTTAGAACTTTCAAAATATAATTATTAAATCTTTAGCTCAATTCATATGCTGGTGCCTATATATCTGTTTTATTTAGTTGYATGCTGCCTCCAACAGCAATTAGGACAAGCTATTTCTTTTTCTACACCTAAAAAAMCAAGCAAAACAGAACTTACCTAGAAAGCAAACCCAAAATCTCATTTGTGATAAACTTAACTGTAGTATGAGGCTAGATAGCTGGAAATTTAGATAGCCCAGGACACTCTTGGCCCTCCTGGCTGTMAGGGCACTGCTGGCTCATAGACAACTTGCCATTGACCAGGACCCCAAGGTTCCTATCTKCAGGGCTGTTCTCCAGCCTCTTGTTCCCTAGCATGACATTGTGTCAGAGGACATTTAGATTAGAGTTTAGAAAAAGSTTCTTCACCCAGAGGGTGTTTGGRCACTGGAACAGGGTCCCCAGGGAAGTGGTCACAGCACCAAGCCTGACAGAGCTCAAGAAGCAAAGTAGCCAGGACAGTGCTCTCAGGCACATGGTGTGACTCTTGGAGATAGTGCTGCACAGAGGYAGGAGTTGGACTTATTGATCCTTGTGGGTCCCTTCCAGCTCAGTTTCTTCTRTRGTTCTGTGGTTCTATGATCCTGTGTTGAAAATGAGGATGCTCAGAGTTCAGAAGAATCTCTCTGAGTAGGTAAGGTTAAAAGTGAGTTTTGAACCTGGTTCCCTAACCTAGTMGTTACATGAACACCTATGTGATATTTGGACCCCTGCAGTTCAAGAACAATTCAGTGCAAATTCTCTTAATACTTTTTACTRCAGACTTTTATGTAGTCATGAAGTATAGTACAAAATTTTTTATAAGACAATTATTTTTTAAAAGTAATCAGGATTTCTTAAATTGTTATTCTCTAAGTTATTAAAGTCTCAATCTGATGAATACTTTTCCCTGATACACCAAGCTAATTGCATAAGTTTCAGTAGGCACAATATTTAATTTCACAGAACTAGCATCCAACTATCCAAGAGCGAAGAAGTCAAGGTCTTAGAGTCAAATTATTTTAAAATGTCAGTCTAATGAAAATGGCATGCTAAAAATAAACAAAAGACTGTTGATGCATGGGTTTCTTACTTTGTATTCAAATATTTTAAACTCCTGGGTACCAGAATTCTGACTCTAAGACACAGTAATGAGGTCTGGCATAAGTAGACAGYTACATTGTTATGAGGAATAATTGGTTGTAATATGCACTCAGTGCAAACTGCAATTGTACAGAACAAAATGCATTTTGCATTCAACAGAGTATTAGCATTGAAAATTTTGAAATCTCTGAAATGACATGTAGAGCCACAAGACACCACAAACAACATGAAAAAAACCAGCTTTGCAACACTCATTATAAAAAAAATCTTAAATAAGTTGACATGAATAAAAATGGTTACTATATTAAACCAGTAAATAATACAACATCCATGTGATGTATGAATGCAACTCTTTTGAAAATATGATCAAAGAAAAAAGGTGGATTATACTCTGCAATAAATCTCATRTACATCTTTTAATCTGATAGAAAAAGTCCAAAATACAATCAATGCAGTCAAGATACTAGCATTCCTTTGTTTTTTATACTGGACTAGATTAGCRGGATGTCTCAAGGTCACTGATGCTTTAAAGTTCTGCTACTGCCAGTTCTGAGCTGCTTTCAGAGAAAGCTTGCCTGGCTCAGACCCTATTCAGTCACGTCACTGAGGGTGAAATTCATCTGGCCAAATCTAGACATCTCTTTGTACATGTGGCTGGTGATCTAAACTCTTTGTAATCAAAGGAGAGATTGACACCTCTAGGGTGCAATTCATCTCCTCCCAAAGTAGATGCCTAAAGTAGGTCATATGAATCATGCCCTAGAGTGTCTATTTCTTCCTACTAATTATGAAGGCAGCATAGAGGGGGAAGGTCACAGGCAGGTATCTCTGCAGTAGATATCTAAAGATAGGTTAAATGAAAAGCACCTAAATAAGTGGAATAAGTGAATAAACGAAAAGCACAGGAACAAGAGATTGTAGTGGATGGCAATTTATCACTCTTCTTGGTGTGAGCAGATTTTCAATTCCATTGGTCCAGCCTTGACAATCATCATGCGGAAGTCCTTTTGTGTGACATAGGGTGTGAAAAAACTGATTACAAACACGATAGTGCTTCTAACTATAAACATAATTTTGATGTAAGTACTGTTGTAATGAAAAAGTAACACTATCATAGTATGGGTATCTATGAATACCAACAACTAATTGCTGACTCATGAAAGACTCAACCCTGTTGACTCATGAAGGCTTTACAAGATAGAACAGCAGCTCTATAGCTCACATTGATCATTAAGTTTTTCTAATAAAATCACTTGTATTTTAAAATTGTACTGCATTCTCTTATAGACAGAAATTAGGGCCTTTTGACCCATTCACCCCTTCTAAAAGCAGAAGAAATGCAAAGGCCTATGGAAATATAGAAGTATTTAAAAGGTCAGTAACCCATTTTATTCCCAGAACTTTTAGTAAAATGAAGCAGAGAACTAGTTAGTACTGTGCTGACCGTAGATTGAAATTACAGGGATATGATGAGAGACTGTGTATGTATTTGGCAACCACATCTGGCTGTGGTTCTGCCACACATTTTTGTATTCCTCTGGTGAAAGATGTTAAGGAACACAAGCATGTTCACACAGAGCTATCTCCCACCCTGCTCCGCACTATTTATTTGGTTCTAGAGATTTACACTGCAGTTCCCTCCCTGTGTATGTTTTTAGGGAGCAGTACATTCTCCCCAAGGTGGCCAGTGGGGCACATCCCACCTCCCATCCAGGAGCAGGGCAGCTGGGGAACCATTGCAGGGCTGAAATGGAGTTCTGAGCTAAGGGCAGGGTAAGAGGACCATATTAAGGGGTGGATGGTACCTTCAGGGCAGGTGATGCCCTCAGGGCCCAGACATGTTATTGTGAATTTGAACACACTTTATTAATTTACTGCACTAACTTTCTGTCTAAACTTAGTTTTATGTTTCTTGTAACTGATKAATCAGTTTAGCGACATGCTAAATGTTTTTGCCTATAATTATTTCAAATTAAATTTAATTTGTTTTGATAAACATAATGGAATTCATCTATTGCCACCGCCCCGTGTGTGCCAAGCTAGCTGGATCTTCGCAGGCAGCGACACTTCCCCACTAGAGCTGACAGCACAGGGCTATTTGGCTTCCTTTGGGGTGGCACAGAATTGATGGTGGTATCAGCTCAAGTGTCCTTACAATGACAAGCAGTGATTTCAGCTCTGCTGTCCTGAAAAGGACAGGCAGTGGCAGCTCTTATAAGGAGGTGCTCCCAAGGAGAGGCAGGAGTCAGGCTTCTTGTCAAAGAAGTCTTTACTCCATGCAGCTCCAGAGCAAAAAGCCCTTAACAAGGCACAGCACCTTCTTTTATACTGCAGCTAAGTGGGGGCATTTCAGACAGACCAATGGGTGAAGGGATTGAAACAGTAACCAATCAGGGAGAGGATCAAAATGTAACCAATCAGGGAGAGATTACAAACAAGGAAGTAACTGGGGAACCAATAGCAACTGGGGACCTGGAATACAKTAACTGGGGGTTATGTAACTTCTAGTTGGCAAAACTTCTGGAAAAGTCCTTGGGGAGCCATTTTGTTTGCCTAACAACCATTATARAACATAAGATAAAATATATAAAAATATACAAAACATTAAACTAAACATCATCTGCCCTCCAAGGGAGTGCAGTCTACCTTGTGGTAGCTTTCTGGGCTACCACAATCTATCTTCTTACCCGGCTTTCAAATTTCTTTTTTTTTTCCCCTTTTTTGATGGAGTTTGCACACAGAAAGGTTGTAGTCACTCAAACATAGCAAACTCAGTCTATTACTTATACTGAAGATGATCCTTACATGTTTTACTACACAATTTTTAGCTTTCAATATTTACAAGGAAGAATCCTCTAATATTAATYTATCATTCCTCAAGCGGCTTAAGGAAGCTCTATAACGAGAACAGAAATGTGTTGCAGCCTTTGAAAACAGGTCTTTGCAAAAAGGATGAGGTCAAAAGGAGTCCTTTCTGGTTTCCATGTTGCATTTGCATAACCAATCTCTTACACATTTAAAAAGTCATGAGGCAATTTTTTCTTAGAATGTGTGAAGTGCAGTATTTTCTTTCATTTGTTTCACAACTAAGGTTTTCTTAGAATAACTTTAAGCATAGTGATATCAGACTGAAAAGTCACACTTTAGTTAAAAATCTTAATCATACATTTAATACTAATCTCTTTGTAGATATTTAAAATTTAGAATTAATTAATTATATTTCCATAATTATTATATTTTTCAATGTTTCATGGATAAATTGATTTCAAAATCAGGAGAGTAAACTGTCACAGATAAGAAAGACTGAAAATCAGTCTTGCGGTTGGATTTAAAAAAAAAAAGATACACGATATCAAGGACAAAAATAGAATCAGAAAATGAGACATTTASACTGCCACCAACAGGCCTAAGATTTTTTTATACTGCTATGAAAGCATTTTTTTGGATTTTACAGGCAATGTGATAGCAGTCTATTATGGGTCTCAAGCATGRAGCAAATTCAATATAGAGAAGATAACTCAGTTACTCTGATGACATCTAGATCTTCTGAGTCTATCCTTCTGTTGACTATTTTTGTTGTCTATTTTTTAGATATAAATTCTTAAAAATTAAGAAATCTAACTTCTTTATATCAAAACCTAATGTAATTTATAATTGTCAAATACCTTAAATATTTCTTCGACTATCTGGTTACATATATATCTTTAAATATTTGTAAAATACTCTTGATTTTCRTATGAATAGTCACTTTTCCATCAGTTCTTATGAGATCTGTAACTTAAACTTCCTAAAAGCTCTGCCTGCCCTTCTCTGAACTTGTCCTAATATATATTTTCCAGAAAGACAGGTTCCACAAGACTGTAATTTTTAAAGTGATATCTGTTGTACTTAAATTGACATTAAGAACACCCATTGTAAAGCCAGAATACACGAGAAGATGGGGTTTCAGTGGAGAAACAGAAATAAGAAGCAAAAACAACCACCAGATAAAGCTGGAGAATGAATTTAATCAAGCTAATGTGAGTTATGCAATTTTTTGCATTGGCAAGCGTTTGGGGGTCAGTTTTTTTGGTTTTTTTTTTGGCTTTCATAAGTCAATTCTATTATAAACTAATTTGGAGAGAGAACATCTGATTCTTGGAGATTAACTTTCAGCACAGCATGCAAGAATTTGTTCTACATTTCTGAGTGACAGTAGTGGGAGCTGCATGCCAAAATTCCCATTTGCCAGCTATCATCATTACTTAGCACTATCAACCACACAGCACTTGGGTGTCTCCTGCACAGGCTTTTCAGCCAGGAAACTGCTTGTACTGAAATATTTCATTTTCAAACTTGTTTGTAAACACAAGCATCTGATTTTTAGCTGAATCCCCCTAAAATGGCAATGAAAAATGTTTTCTAGACAGGCATTTTTGAAATTCTCATCACAGTTCAGTTGGAGCTTGGTAATTTAAAATGAAAAGAAATAGGACTTATTTTGACAAGGAAAAAGGAAGCAGAGTTCCCCAATTCTACTGCAGGAGCAATGACAGCAGAAAAATTCACTTTGGGTGAAGAAAAGCATAGCATGCACTATTTAATTATCTTTCTAATTAATTATATATATACTATAACTGCATCAAGGCAGTTATAGTACTGCCTTCCCTTCATGATTTTCCTGGCCTCTTCAGAAGGCAGCAGGCTTCAGTTTTGGCTCAGCAGATATTGTACWCTCGGTGCCTCATAAAGATTCACTGTATCACTTTGTAGTATCTAGTCAAACCCAGTTTGATGGCTTCTTGTGCCGCTTTCCAGAGCAATAAAAGTGTTTAACATGACAGTGCTGTCTCAGAGTCCAGAATCTAGAAATTCCTTCTAGGACTCATCTTTGTCTCTCTTGTTTTTAAAGATGCATAAAGYTGTAAAGACAATATTTAATATTCAGTACACACTGCCTGACTATATAATTGGAATACTAGTGAGATTAACTTCAGCATCTAAGGTTAGGCATATTGGCTAATTTAGACTTAATCATATTTCCTATGCTCACTTTAGAATAGGTTTACCTGGTGGGCAAGTAATATCACAAAAAATAAGTCTTGGTTGCTTAGAGACCACACACAGTGTTTAGTTATAAGTGTAACTTTTAAATACCTGAAGTTTATTGTAGGTGAGATGAGTTTTTTCAAGTTCCCCAAAGAAATTAAGACAACAGACAGAAAAATCCATCAAGACTGGTTTTGTCTGCAAAAGAATCTGTTTCCAGAAAGTTAAAAAAAATGACATTACCTCTTTGCAAGCTTAATGGTTTTATGAGAACTCTAGAGAACTCCTGAAGWACTGTTCTCTTCAAGAACATAAGATGCACAGAGGCAGTCATCTGCAAAGCAAAAGGAAATAACACATAAARGTGGTCTCTTGTTTATGAATTATGAAAAACCATAGGAGAGGKAGAAAGGTATTTAGGATTTTTCCTCATTTATTAGCATTCTGAAACGTTGGTTTCAAAGCTGTGACTCTGCTCGTTTAGGAGGATAACACTGGCCTATCGTGGCAGCCCATGTTGTCTCTTCTGACTTGGTATTTCAAGTGGAGGCTACAACACACAGAGAAGGACACTGATGAGGCTTCATAAACTGCAGATTAGATAGATATAAAGTAAACAAAATAGGCAGAAGCAATGAMAACTGGATCAAATTTGTACTTTACATCAGCAGGGTGATCAAGGGTGGCATTATGCTGAATATTCCTCTTAGGGTTGTGAAGCTGAAACTCACACACTTAGGGAATGTCCTAGAGAATGTACAAATTTTCTTCACCAGTCACATGAATATTAATATTCACAATTTTTGCTTGGGGGAATATGACACAGAAAGTTTCTGATATAAAAAGATCTCCTTATCTTAAGAGAGAAAAATAGGAAAGACCCACAGATTTCAAAGGATGATTTTTTTTTAAAAAGGAAAATATGTATTCAGAATTATTTGTCCAAACAATGTTTACTCATCTGTTTACTCAGCTCTACCCAGATAGAACATCTTCTGATGAATGCTAAGAAATGTAACAACTGCTAAGGGCAAGTAGAGGCTTCTGATAGTAGAGGTAGCTGACCACTTTATTGCRAATTATTGGTGGTAGAAGGTTATTATAATGTTGAAATTCTGAATATAAAAGTCCCAAAAAATATTTTACCTARCCTTATAGCCACATGTTTAGTTGGGTATTTTTAGTTAGTTAGTTAGCTAGTGAGTGAGTGAGTGAGTGAGTTAGTTAGTTAGTTTTGTGATTTTCTTTCTCTCTAATATATGACTCTGTGGATTTTTCCATTGCAAAAACTGCTCTTTTTACAGCTCTAATTACACCCACTTTCAGTATGAACGGCTTCCTTTGGTGCTGCAAATGGACTTACTGTAAATAAAAAGTACAGGAAGATCTGTGATTGAGTTTCATAAATTCAGACCATCATACAAGAGCAAAAAGTATAAATTGTGAGTAAATTAATTTTTCTATAAGTTAGAGACTGACTTTGAACATCTCTTACAAGATCTAAAGTGAAGTCTGGCATACAGTGTTACACAAGTATGCAAAATTGTTCTTTGCAGGAATTTGGAACAGTCTCTTACTGATTTTACTTACAAAATCAGGGTATGAAGTTGAGTTATAATACATGAAAGCAGAGAAAAAACTTTAGACATGTGTGAAAGTTGTTGGTTTTTTTCAGGGTTTTCAGGAATTGTTTTAGCCAAAAATTGCCTCTTGCCTGCCCAATGTGTGCATAATTTTTGAGAGTATGTTAATTTTAGTGGGAACTATGATAATATCACTAATATAAGAGGAAGAGGAAGAGGAAGAGGAAGAGGAAGAGGAAGAGGAAGAGGAAGATTTATTTGGATGTGTGTCCCTAAGATGCTTTGATTCTCCAAAATTTTGTCATTTTAAAACGACAAGCACATTCATCTTGCTGCACATGGAATTAATAAATAAATTTGTATTTAATAATAAATAAACTGCTTACCATAGGTGCCACTGTCACAGAATCACAGAATACRAGTTGGAAAGGCTCYACAAGGATCATTGTGTCCAACTCCTGGCCCTGCACAGRATYACCCTGTCAATAATGACTCTTTGGAAACATTAGCATCTCCTATATTTGAGAAAAAATAAACAGACTTTTTCACCTAATCAAGTYTTTCATAGGAGTTACTAAAAGTTTTTTGCCCTTTATTTTTCAGTGGGCTAGACTACATGTTTTGTTTTCAGCCAACATGGTTTATTCAATACTACCTTTTGTGTTACCTTATTGTCCCCTTTCTCACTTTGTCATTTGAAGGACTTGGTGACATTCTAATCATGAATTTGCTGACAACTACCACATCCCATCCCAGCTGCACTGGCACTAACTGCAAACAGTTMTGTTTGAATTCGACTCAGTAAATTCACATGATCATTCAGACTTCTGTAARCTTTTTAATAGTCTACCTCTTCTTTATTCCTCACATACATACCTTCCTTTTACTCTTCTCCAAGTGTTTTATTTTACTTTATATTTCGAATGCTAAGCTCACATCCTTCTTCAAGAAACATGCTGTGAATTTAGTCTGATTTGGCTTTTTTGTGGTAAAAGAAAAATAGGAAAGGTGTTGACATGGCTTGATATCTCTGTGARGAAGGACAAAAGGAGATTGATGACTCGAATTTTGTCAGCTGAATACTGTGCAATAGCACTCTGGTTTAGGTTGAATAGCTGGTGAGTTTAAGGAATTTGTGCTGGGCAATGGTTTCTTTTGATAACATCTGCGCTCTCCAGCAAAGAAAGGCAGGGAGTCAGAGAATTTAATTTTGGAAATCCACGGCAGGAGGATGGTTGCAGTAACATCTGTGTGCAGCTACACAGAGGAGAAGTATGCACTTCCAGAGTTCAGTTTACGTCAGAAGACCCCTTATGCTACTTGAATTKCCTCTGGATGAGCTCCTGGCTCTCTGCTGATCACAGAGGGAGGTGCCTTTGGCACAAAGTTTAGATGGCAAAAGACAGGCAACATGAATGTTCCTTAAGAGAACATGTGGGCTGCTTTCCAAACAATGTGTCCTGTGCTACACAGTCTATTTGTGTGTCCTGTGAATACCACAGCTTTTGTAGCCATTGGCTCTCATTTTCATTCTGGGTAAACTAGCTTAGGATCCTACTGAAATAATATTCTGGTACAATTATTAAAAGATACCTGCCTGAATTAAGGTACAAATGAGRCCATATGCCAACATCAATAGCAAGGATTTTGTTTAACAGGAAGTATGTGTGAGAGAGAGAAAAATAAGGAGAGGGGAGGGAAGGAAGACAGTGAGAGGAGAAAGAGATTATAATCACCACCAGATGTGCACCTGCAGTGTCCCACTGGCTCTTCTTCTTGTTCTGATCTCCTAGGTGGTGGGGGTCTCCAGTGTCCCTCTGGAAGTACAATCCAAGTCCCGGGTATCCAGAGACATAATGTGTCCTTCCCGCAGCTTGGGATGGTATGTCTGTACACAGCTGCTTCCTTTCCTACAGTTTGTCATGGTGGGAACTTTTGTCTGGATAAGTTATCCAGATCTGCTTCTCCCTGTTTTTGCTGTCTGCATTCCYGCAGTCTGCACAATGGAATTTTGTCCGGTGAGTTAATTCCAAACCTGTCACCTCTGTGTAGCCCTGAAATTAACACCTTCCTGTTTTCCACCTGCACCTGTTGTGGTGGCTTATGTCATAGGGACAGTTTTTGAGCTGTTTTAGCTGCATTCTTTAAGTCCTGAAAACTGAGGTRGCTCTGTTGGGTTCAGTGAAGATGTGCTAATTCTTGTGAAGTACAGCTCTAGCCCATGGAGCTCTGAGATTACTTTTAGCTTTTCTGTGGGTACTTTAAATGTTCAGATATATTTTTCTCAATCATTTGTAATGTTAGAACAAGGCTGGATCTGACTATGGACTAGAAGGCACCTAGATTTGTGATGGCTACTTGATATCAGYCATTTCTCAAAGTCTATTTTGCTGCCACAGGCAGCATCTTCACTTGTTTTTAGAAATCCTCACTGCCTCTGTGACATTTCTGTTCATGCTGTTAAACACTTGAGTTTTCCCTAAATCTTCAAGGCTTGAAAAGGCATCATCTCACTGATGCATTWAAAAAGCTGGAGAAAAAAAGGAAGAAAATTTCATTGGGGATACTTGAGGATATTTGCAAATTTTTTAAAGTTATTTATGTGGCCTTGTTTAGAACCATCAGACATAACAGGGAAAAGATAGGTAAGATTTTAATAGCATCTAGGATCATTAAAACATTCAGTTCTCATTAAAATTAATGGTATTTATTCTTCTATTACAGTAATTTCTGAAAATCACAACCATWTCTACTTTTAAAGTTCATTACCCATAACTGTTTTGTATTGTGGTCTGAATAAATTTTTCTTTGCTGTTTCTGTCCAMAATTACAGTTATAAATAGTAGAGGAATTGTTTTACTGCATTCATTATTTTTGTATCAATTGACAGGTTYCCAGATTCACAAAATATTTTTGCATAACTTGTGACATCTGATTTGTTCACTCTTGTTAGAAATACTAGGAGTATTTTTCTATTCATCAGAGGACCAGAGCCTGCTGAAGAATTGGATACTGTGTATTTGCATATCTACTGATCCCTTTGCATCCTACTTTAGATATAATAAGATATATTTTATATTATCTTATTTAATCTCTTTTTTTTTTTTTTTTGGTGCTTGTCTCCCTGTACCTGTTTTTCTCTTCATATTAACACAGTGGTTGATTTACATTTAAAAAGCAAGTTTTCTTTTGAAACTCTCTATGGGAATAGAAGAATTTTTTCATATTTCTGAGTTTCATTTTCTTTGTAGGCAGATAAATGGCAAATGTGAAGAAACTGGGAAAAAAGAGAAGGCAATGACTTTGATTTGTTTTGCAGTTTCTAAATCCCCAAAAAAGGTTTTGATCTTTCTGTTCCAGTGAAAGGGTTCAGTGCTTTTCACTAAACACATTGGTACTTTATGGGAAGTACACTACACAGCATTCAGACTAGCATTCTGAGTGCTCTGGGATGCTTGGCAAAAATACCACAGGATAATCAACAACTACAATGTTTCCTATATGTAGGAGCTTATGCTTTCCATCATTTGGGGTGTCATCTTAAAACCTTCTGTTTAGACAAAACAGAACTTTTGTTCTGTTTAGACAAAACAGAACTGTTTAGAACTTTGAATCAGACTTGAACAGCTACATGTTGCTGGCAGGAATGGTCAAAGGCTTTCTTCTCTGGAGTGTTTTGGCCTGTGAAATCTGTGTCTCTCTGGTTTCCACAATGAACTTCACACACCTTGCTAGCAGTTCATTTGGTGTAGAACTGCAAATCCTGGATCTCTGCACTACAGTAGATGTTTCAAATTTCTTTTTTWTCCTGAGAAGACTCTTCTAGTSTCAATGGTAATARAATGTATARTATTTGTGCCTTTGGAGCTGCTCTGTTTACTGTTATCCAGTCTCCTATGTTGACAAGTATGATACAGAAGGGGTAAAACAAGCATTGTATGTGTTATATTCCTGTTGAGTGTTAGTGCAACTGCTTTCACAATTGTGAAGTAGATGGAGCTGTAGAAGCAGACCATTTTCACAGGCTCATGGAGCAACTTGGGATTAATGAGACCCAAGAGGTTTCCAGCTCAACCTCCTGGTCAAGGCAAGGTCAGTGCAGGCTGCTGGGGCAGGGCAGTATCCAGTGTGGTCTTGCAGACTTCCTAGATGGAGACACAACATCTCTGAACAACCTTCTCAGCTGCTGGACTGKCTTCATGAGGAAAATTTTTCTTCCWATATTCAGACTGTACCTCTCATTTCAAACTGTGCTCACCATCACCCATACTTCTAGAACGTAAAATAGGCTTTGTGGAGAGTCTGGCTCCATCTTCCTTATGACCTCTATGTAGATAGATACTGAGGGCATCCCTCAGGACACCCTCAAGGCCTTCAATTTTTCTAAGCTGAGTTGTTTGGAGAAGTCTTTGTGAGCTTTCCCACACCCCTGAGGTGATCAGTAAYACACTCCCTCCAAAGCATCAACCTCACTGGCTTCTCCTCTGATCTGACCCACAAGTTAGTACTCAGCTAATGCCCTATGAGAGGTGCACAAGCCTAAACTGCTCCTTTACATCCTTGCTTTCTTGTCCTGCCCTTTCTGAAGATCTTGTATCCATCCATACTAGCACTGCAGTCAGGTGAGCTGTCCCATTTCATCCCAAATATTCCTCTCCTTCCTGCACTGTGGGAGCTGTGCTCTTGTCTACTTCTTGTGGGCTGCCCTGCCCCATCATCCCCCACTGCAGCTTGAGGCTGCCTCATCAGTGCAGACAGAAGGCAGAGACACCTTCTGACCAGTATTATCAATGCTTTTAATAGTGATAGTGCTCTGGAATACAGTCCAAGAGAGGCTTTTCGAAGTAAGCAGAAAATGTGTGGAACAAAACCTATTTTTACTTGTGATTGTTATTGGGTTCTCCAGATTTTAGAGGCCATTGTGTTAATCCCATGAGATGTATAATTCTTAAAAGGTGAAAATATTTCCATCTGTAAATATCACTACAGTCATTTGYCTAGAAAGACAATTCTTTGAGGTTTGTTTTTCACATTGAATATGGTGAATTGATTTGCTTAAAGCCCAAACAATGCTTTCCTTAGTAGGAAATAGAGTGTTGGAATGTATATAGGTCAATAAGGTCATTAGATGATGTTCCAGTGTTCCATGGTTCTGTGCATCACAGGGCACACCACCAAATAGTTACAGCTGAAACAGATACTCTCATACTTCTGGATTCACACAGAAATAAGGTGAAGTTTTGTAATTCCTGTTACCTATMTTTTATCTCCAGGGGATGGAAATGTTTGTTTTGATGAGATATTAAAAGTCTGTCCTTATTGCTGGTTTATTACACTTTGAAAAAAAATCAACCAGGTGATACTTTTGGATTTTAAAATTCATTGCCTAAAATCTTATACTTTGTATTACATCTAATACAGTATATAAAAGTTCTGTCATGGTTTAAGCCAAGCTATCTGCTAAGCACAACACAGCCGCTCACTCACACATGTGCTTCCCCCAACCCCCCACCCCCCCCACCCAGTAAAATGGGGAGGAGAATGCAAGGTAAAACTTGTAGTTTTAGACCAAAACAGTTTAAAAATTGAAACAAAGTAAAATGTAGTAGTAATGACAATAAGAATGAAAAAAAAAACCAAGAAAAAACAAGGAAATCACCATACAATTGCTCACCACTTGCTGGCTGATGCCAGACCCTGTTTCTAAACCCTGATCAGACCCCTCATGTAGAAGCAGAAAGATTATACTGAACAGAAGTGATCAAACTATACCCTCAGTAGATTCAAGGTGGTTTAGTGCAAACCAGAATAATTAATTAGAAACTAATTAACACCTGTACAAATTTTTTTTTACATTTATCTGAGTTTGCATTTTACTTGAACATCAGAAATGGGGGGGGGAGGGGTGTGACATCATTTCCAGAAAACAGCAAGATGTAAACTTTTAAGTTGCTTACAGATTTCAGAGAAGGAAAAGCTTTTTTTCTTTGTAGATCTTAGATCTACATTGCCCACCTGCAGCTTTGTAAATTCAACATCTATGGAGACAGTACACATTTTGTACGTATTATGAGGAGCAGGTGGGGGACCTGGGGTTGTTTAGCCTGGAGAACAGGAGGCTGAGGGCGAATCTTACTGGTCTCTACAACTGCCTGCAATGAAGTTGTAGTCGGATGGGGGTTGTTTTTTTTCTCCCTGATAACAAATTACAGGGTAAGAGGAAATGGTCACCAGTAGCATCAAGGGAGGTTTAGATGGATATTAGAAAAAAATTCTTCACTGAAAAAATGGTCAGGCATTGGAATAGGCTGCCCAGGAAAGCAGTGAAATCACTGCTGTTAAATTTGCGTCGACTGATACCTTTGCTGGTGATTCTTTCAGCTACCTTAAAATACCTACTTTTGACACTTGGATGTRTTCAAAACCATCCAGATTTGGCACCTGATGACATGGTTTAGTGGTGAAGATGGTGGTGTACATTATGTCTGTACATTTTCAAGGGACATTATATGATCTTATTGTCTTTTAATTATTTTTTAATAGGTTCAGTTTTTGTTCAAGCAAAAATATCTCTGTATGCAGGTGTGGAACAGATACTGGAATGTGAAGTAGGACAAGTTTCAAACCAGTGTTGGATAGTATTCTTTTTAAGTACGGCTGTGAGGATGGGTTTGTACATGTACTATACAGAAGCAGGACTAGCCTGGGATTCTGTGACTGACACAACACTGAAACACAACTCCTGCTGTGGTATTTCATTGATTTACATTTAATGCTGGCAATAATTTGTTTCTGATTGGGACCATAATTCCTATTTGGTTCCTACAAACTACTACATCTGGAAAACTCCACCATCTCCTCCATGAGACTCATTCAGTGGTGATAATACATTTTTTACTGTCCCTTTTCATTAGGATGGAATAATGTATTTTTCTGCTGGTTTGTTTTTTTGTTGGTTTGGGGGGTTTTTTTGTTTGGAAGGTGGAAGAAGTTAGTTCCATGTTGGGGAAAGAATACAAAACTGAATGTCCCATTTCATGTAGCTTTTAAATCCTGATGGAAGTGAAATCAGAGAGGATTTTATATCAACCAGTGAAGGGAGAAGCTGATGGTAGATAAAGGTCATAAAACCCTGACCTCCTCTGACACTAGGTTAAGTCACTTGAATCTACAACTCTCCCTCACCTTCAGCTAACTAAATGCWGACACATGATTTTTCAGTTCCTTCMTTTGSCAACTTTTTCCTGAAAATCTGCTCTGCTCTAACAGAAACATAAAAATGATTGGCAACATTGTCTACCTTTTGTTTTGGCAAATAGTTTCTTTAGAATCTGTGATACTCCCCGACCAGCACTTGTGTCCAAATGGGCAGGAAGCATTAGCATGAAGCTGGGCTACACAGGGCACAGACAGTACAGGCAACAGGAGGAAAAGGAGTAGCTTTTCAATGCCATTTGTGATGATGGAGTAAGAACACAAACAAGTAGGGCTTGGTAGAATCATATTTCAACAAAAGTTCATGAATCAAGGTGAAAATACTTTTTGTGGCTTCAATCTCTGATCAACAGATTGTGGTAAACACCATATTGTTACACAGTCTTCTTATTCTCAGTTGCACAAGGGTGTTTACGAAGTAGTTTCACTGATTTTTAATTTGCCCAACATTAGTGTGCAGCTCTGTGGTGTTGGAACACAATGTTTCCCCTACATTGCTAACATATGTAAATTATTTGTGAGTCTATAATTGTAACATCTATCAAAAGAGGTTTGTGGACATTTAAAGGTTTTTCCTGTTCTTGGAACACTACCCTTATTTTTTTTATTTCTATTATCTCTGTAGCCCAGAAACTGTACCCAGCAATCCTCAGTTCGTGTACATTTTGATTGGTAAGGGGATTTTACACTGGTGAGGTAGATGTAAATGTTCTGGAAAGAGGCCATGGTCTTATGAAGAACTAATAGTGGCTGCTAAATTTCATGAATTTGTACTGCAGGAATTAAAATAGAACAAGTAAGATTTCTCTTATTGAAGTTTGAAATTGAAATTGAAGTTTGTCAATTCAGCAAACCATATCTTGAATTCAATCTTTTAAGTACATTTGTGCTAGTCTGCATTTCTTTTAGAAAAATCAGAAACATTTAATTGCTTTTCAGGCAGCACTGAAATTACAGCCACAGTGAGATACAAATTAATTTTTTTTTATATGGTGCTGCTTTTATCTGTTCTTCAGAAACATGGCCAAAGAGTAGTACAAATTTTCAAATAGCATTAAAGAAAAATATTTAATTAAAGACACACCATAAACATTAATGTAAACAAACATTTGTTAAATACAGCTTTTCCACTGGCTGTCTGAGGTATGAAACAGGATTACCTTACCACAAGAATTCAGTCCAAGGGTGAGAATGACTTTTTTTTTAATATAAGTGCTTGAAATATTTCAATATGAAATAATCTTATTGCTAGTGTGTTATTTCTATGAAAATTTTCTGAGCTGAAAATATTTCTAATTGTATATTAATCCCAAACTTTAATTATTTTTATTTCATATAGCAGGAACAATAAATTTTAAATTTAGATGTTCTTTTTATATTTGCTTGACAAAATTATTTTAATTAAAAGGTGTTTTAAAAATGCATTTAAGGTTCTTATTACCTAATATGAGTTTATCTTTGTTAACCATTTGGTTCATGATCTTGCACYGTGTTCTGTGAAACTTTTTACATAGCTGAAACAAATCTCTGYTGAGYTATTTATAGTATAAARGCTATTARAAAYGATTTCCTATTGATGCACAGTGATYTATCCAAATCAGTTTTACTTRAACCATRTATGTTAATCCTCTRTGTATTAATGGAAGAATAGACTTTTTATCACAGAGCAATGGCTGTTCTCCTTAATATTTTGTATTAGGTGGAGCTTATGTAAAAACAATTTTGTATTGTTGACAAAGTTCTTTGAATTTCCTGTAATTGTTAAATTTATTATGGTCTAAAAGARAAAAATTGAGTAGCATTAAGTCATTTTACCATGAAATCAGTCAGCCCAGTTTAGCATTACTTTTTAGACAGGTCTATTATGCTCTAYTTTGCATAAGAATTTGTGTGTAAATTTTTAATATTTTGCTAGATGTTGCTGGCAGAAAACATGTAATAGAGGCATAAA
>CADDXX010000350.1:598395-619342 GCA_902810485.1 Alauda arvensis
GGAAAGAAAGTGTCTAAATGTATGTTTTATACCTGTCTAGATAAAAATATTTTAAGGTTAAACCACTTGAACATAGATGAAGTCAGACTCAATTTAAAAAGCTGGATGACTCAATATTGTCCCTGCCAATGGTTTTCTCCAATTTGTCACAACCGAATGAGATAAGAGAGGCGATAGACATGCCAGTGGAGAAGATCTGGCTGGTCACTAGTGTGTATCTCTTGAATTAAAGCACAGCTTTCCAGWACCCCAGCTCATTTAACTCAGAATAGAATATCTGTCCTGGCAGCTGCTAATGTGATTTCCTCTGAGACCAAATAATCCTTGCTCATCTGACATACTCTTGCTTTCGGGCATTCTGCCTTTTGCTCAGAATCTCCTCTTATTACTCTGCCAGCAGTGTGGTGGAATTTAAATTGGCAAAGGTGATTGTAGAAAAGATAGTTACGCTTCCCAGGGATAGCACATCCTCAATGCCTCTTCTGCACTTGAAGAATGGAGACCAACATATTTTTGGCATAGCACTATAACATTTCCTGAGGAAAAGAACAATGTTCTTGTCTTTCTGCAGCACATAAAAATCTAGTCTGGGACCATTATGTAATTTCTTAATTTTAGTTAATTAGGAAAAAAAATATTTTTTACACACATCCTCAGAGAGTTTAGAGTCAAAGGGTCAAAATCATACACTGGCAACATCAGTGGGAGAACTAAACGGCCATGCCATGTAAATGGGCAGCCACAATCTGTAGTAGATAGTGTGAGTTCTGCCATGGACTCCAGCAGAGTTGTGTGCAGTTTGGTGTGATCTCTGCAGCTTTAGAGAACTACTCATAATCCAGGAGAGGATTCAGAAGAAACTGGCATCAAAGAACTTAGTCTCTCTGAAAAGCTGCACTTTTTTTTTCCTCAAGAGGAAAAATAACTTCTTTCTAGACAGATCTCACATATTCACATTCTGCTTATAATTTTCTGATTCTTAAGCACTGCTTTGTTGTAAAAATTTCTTTTGAAAGGTGCTGCTTGAAGTACACCAGAAATCTTAACTGCAAATATGGAAGTTTAGGATAGGCAGTTTTTCCAGAGGTTGTTTGGATCCAAGAACAGATTTGRATCCAAGAACTCAATAGCAAACATCTTAGGTCTTATGCTTTACAATTTAGGAGTACAGATTCTATGATGAGAAGGACATGAGGTTTCTTGCTTATAACTGTTCTAGTCATCCCTGAAGACATGAAAATTTAAATTAACTTAATAAAATAAAATAGTGCTAATGTGCCAACATGTTATCAAGGTGAGAAATTTGTGAGTTAAAGAGGTAGCATCTGTCCTAGGTTGCAATGTAAGATGTGCCCAAAGTATGTATTCTATTACCATCTCCATGGGTTGTTGGAGCCAGGTGGGGCAGTGTTTTCCCTGCCCCCNGGGGCAGTGTTTTCCCTGCCCCCTCCCTCAGGACTATCTGCTGTTAATGGCCCATAAATGCCCTGTCCATGACTCACAGGTAACTCCCCTCGGGAGCTGTCTCTGCTTAATGGGCAAGCAAGGACCCATTGTGTGACTCATAGAATGATATCAGCCCATTGTGAGATGCTCTGCCCAGTGGGGAGGAGCCAAGCATTCCCACCTGGATATAATCTGCAGTTTGGGACAGCACATGGCCCCGACTGGATTCCCAGAGGGCAGGAGCTGCCAGATCTTTCTACAGGATCACTGCTTCAACAAAAATGCTTTATTTGGACTGCTACCACTACCCTAACGAACAGGGTGTCAGGTTGTATTCTGACTCTGCCAAGGGTCTTTTCTTTTGTTCCTTTTATTATTATATTTATTTTATAGTTTTCCTATTAAATTGTATTTCTGACTTTGTCTCTCACTGGTTTTGCTTTCAAACCAGTACAGCATCAGCTAAACATTTTGCCTTCAGTATTTACTTTCGTGACCTTTCCTTCATTTGCTGGCYTATATGAGCTTTGAAAAACTCCTATTGGTGACTTTATCCTTTTGAAGCTTTAGTTGAACATGTTTCAGTTGCATTATGCCTGGAAAGACTCTGAAACTGAAGGTGTTTACCAGCCACACTTATMTTCATTTCCAAATACTTCTTGCATTAGATGAACACTTGAATTGACATTCTTTAAAACACACATCTTTTCACATCTACTKTATTACTGAGCTGGAAAATATATATTTACGTAAGTATAAAGAGAAAGAAAATGTGAACCTTAGTAATATGCTGGTTTTTATTTTAATACTATCATTAGAAAATTGAAAAGGAATAAAGAGAATCCCAGGGGTAGGGCAAGGATTTAGAGAATATTTCRGGCTTAGTGCAAGAGGGTCAAAACCCTTCTGGTTGGTATACATTAGCAGCTATTACTCTCTGATCATAATAATGCAATTTATATGCAATCTAATTTGTAATATTATTTGATTTCTGATGTGCCAAGCTGCTTTAAAAAAAGTGTCATTTACATTATGAGGCAGATTTTCATTCTCAGAAAAATGATCCAACAGCCTCTGAAAAAGTCTGATTTTTCTCACTCAGATGACCTTTGGAAATCAAGCTTAAAGTAGGTTATCTTAGAGTTTTATACAATATGGTTTTCTTGCTCTACTCCTCTATGGACAGAAAATATCTTTTCTGTACATGTCTATTTAATTTGTGCTAAATAGCACTGCTTTTTAATGCTTAAGAATGAGATAAGAAATCCACTCACATACAGAAATTTTAAAATCCTCTTTATATTTCCTGGGGTAACCTTCACTGTTCAGTTCAGCCTCTAGCTTCATAATCACTGCATTTCCTATCTACTGATTTCTTCTTTCACATACCCCTAAGATTCAGTATTTAAAAATACTTTTGTCTTACTAGCCTTGGAAAAAAGTATCTTTTTTGCCTGGTAAAATTTGTAGCACTTAGTACTTAAAAAAGTGATCTCTATTTGATTTTTTGAGAAAGTTGTTATACTCTAAGTATTCAAAAAAGGAAGGTGAAAATAAAGTAGTAAAAGATGCTACCATGTGAGTGCATATTTRTTCTATTAAGAATTGACAGACTTTATACTAATACTTGTCTGTTTACAACTATTTAATTGGTGTGGGGGAAGGGAAAGAAGTTATTGTTGAATTGCTTGAAAATACACTATTAATTTTCTATTGGTTAAACTCTCTTCCTCTGGCATGAGCAAAAGCATAAAGTAAAAAGTTCATCTTTAATTTTTTTTGAGATGGTTTTACTGTATTGTCAGGCAAAAAGCTTATCTGAAACCGAATAATTATTCTGGGGTTTTTTTGTTTTTGTTTAATTARTGTGGTTTTATAGATGGTAAAAATGAAACAGGTATCATTCAATGTCTCATAGCTTGCAAAAGGAAATCTCTAAATTGGAGAGAYAAGGATCAGAATGGCGGACTATTCAGTGGACAATGAACAGGCTGGATTGAGTAGCCAGAGTTGTGATCAGTGGTTCTGTGTCCAGGTGGAGGCTGGTGACAAGAGGTGGTTCTCAGGGCTCTCTCCTGTGGTCTTTATGTGTTCCCTAGATTTTTATTACATCATCAATGACATGAACAATGAGATCAAGTGCAMCCTCAGCAARTTTGCCAATGACACCAAACTGAATGATGCTCACCGAAAGGGAAACCTGTACAAGTTTGGAAAAAGAACCTCATGAGATTCAACAAGTCCAGGTGCAACATGGTGCACCTGGGTTGGGGCAAACTGGGAGCAGAACTCATTGACATCAGCCCTTCAGAGGAGGACTTGGGTGTTCTGGTTGTGGATGAAAAGCTGGACGTGACCCAGCAACAAAAACACTTGAAGCCCAGAAAGCAACCACATAAAAAGAAGTGTGACCAGCAAATAAAGAGAGGTGATTATGTACCTCTACTCTGCTCTCATGAGACCCTGCTTGGAGTGTTGTGTTCAGCTCTGGGGATCCCAGCACAAAAAAAAAAGACACGGACCTGTATAGGTCAGGTCCAGTGGAGGAACACAAAGATGATTGGAGAGCTGGAGCACCTCTCATAAAATGACACTTTGTGGAAGCTGGGGTTGAGAAGCCTGGAGCAGAGACAGCTCCAGGGAGACCCTTCCAGTGCCTGAAAGAGGGCCTGTGAGAAGGCTGGAGAACAATTTTATATGAGGGCATGTAGTGATAGAACAARGGAGGAACAGCTTCAAACTGACAAAGRGCAKGTTTAGATCAGGTATTAGGAAGAAATTCTTTAYCCATGAGGGTGGGTGGTGAGGCACTGGCACAAGTTTCCCAGAGAAGCTATGAATGSCCCATCCTGGAAGTGTTTAAGGCCAGGTTGGATGGAACTCTAAGCAACCTGGTCCAGTGAGTGGTATCCCTGCACATGGCAGGGAGGTTGAAATGACATGATTTTTAAGGTCCCTTTAACCCAAACTGTTCTGGGATCTATGATTAGTGCTATCAAAATTTCAGGCAAGAATTATAAAACAAAAGGTGTTAATAAGTCCCCTTGCCTACACAATATAGAAGGCACCCACTGCTGGCTTTGCCACATTTTTCGTATACTTGGGACTATATTAAAGGCAGGTTCTGTTGCATAGAGAAATTTTCATATGCTCCCCATGAAAATGCTGGTTTTGAGCAGTGGCATAGTATGATTGCCACTTACTCAGGTAAAATGCAAACCAGCACTGACTAATGGGCAGATGTTAACAAGCAGAAATAGTCTCCCATACTTTTCCCTATCTTCCTACCCAGCCCTTGAGTTCTCCAGCCTGTAGTTCAATGCATTTACTCTGTCTTTAGATCTCAGTCACGTAAAGACTGTGCCAGTGTGGAACTTCACATTGCATTAATGGAGAATTTAGGTAAAACTTCTGTTAAAAATCCAGTGCTGTCTTTAATGCCTCAATGCTAAGTTTGCAGATCCCTGAGAAAATTCAGGGAACAAAAAGTTTGGTCTTCTGAAAAATTTATATCTGGAATAAATACTTTCAGGATTTGTTTTACAAATCTTAGAGAAATGGAATTTATTCCACAGCATTGCATTTTGGATTAGTAGATAATGTGTATTTATTCCACAAGTAGAATAATGTTTGAGCAGTAATACATGTTGGTGAATATACAGTAGGGTCTGGATACAGTCAAACATGGTTTGTAGGGAAGGATTTATTTAAATACTGAATATATACCTAAAAACTTTTCTATTTTTTTTTCTGAATGCAACTGTTGATTTGGTTACCTCTGTATGTAGACATAACTTCCACATTTTTTTGTCTAATGCTGAGACAAGCTTATAAAAAGAAAAAGCTTTTCAAGCTCATTGAAATGAGCAAAGTAACCAGAAAGATAAATGGGTCTCATTTAGCATTTCTTGTTCCAGAAGTTCAGTCTGATGCCTTTCTTGCATGCTTTAACTGTCAAGATTGGCACAGTAGGGCTCACAGCACTCTCTGGTTATGTGGGTGGTCTCAGAGCTCAGWAAGCCAAAAATTCTTTGAGCAGTGAATTCAGCAGTGGAAAGCAGCTGAGACAAGCACTAGTAGCAAGATGGTTACATATATTTTTCCTACATTTAAATGGAAAATTGGCTCYACTAGGGATTTTAGGATATTTCTAGTGTAGCCACAAAGGATGACAGCCAAGAATACTGTCTGAACAAATAAAATAAAATATCAACCAAGAGATGCATATGATTAACACATAACTGCACTTTAACTATACCTGTACTATTTTCATTTTTGCTTTGGACAGYCTTAAAGGTTTCTGTTTTACTCACAAGAATRTCAYAGAATCACAGGATAATTCAGGGTGAAAATGACCTCAGGAGGTCTCTAGTCCAGCTTTCTTCTCAAAAAAGGATTAACTATGAAATCAGACTAGGTTACTCAGAATATAATCATATTTTGAAAACCTCCAGGGAYGGAGACTACACAACTGCTCTGAGTAACTTGCTGCACTGCCAGATTGTCAYCATGGACAAAATGTTTCTCCTGATGTCCTATCAGAAGCTCTYCTATGACAATTTGTGCTTGTTGCCAAGAGCCAAAGGGCCTGACTCCATCTTCCTAATAATCTTGTAGATGCTGCAGGGCTGCKGTTTGCTCCTACCCAGAACTGTCTCTTTGTCAGGCTGAATGTGTCCAAGTCCCTCAGCTTCTTCTCAACAGGGCGAGTACTGCAATATCTGRCCATCCCAGTGGTTCTGTACTGAATTTCATCTTTCTTAGCAACGTTTTTTCCTGTACTATGGGACCTAAATTGCATGTGTTTTTATAGACATAGTCTCAAACCAGTGACCATGCTTYTGTTATCACAGCCCAGAATGCTGTTGGCCATCCCTGTTGCCAGGGCTCCCAGCTCAGTATCTGCCCAGCCCAGGCTCTCTTCAGCAAAGCTGTTCCCCAGGCAGACAGGCCCCAGTCAGTCCTGTTGCCAGCAGCTCTTCCTTCCCAGGTGCAGCAYTTGGCATTTTTCACTGCTGAATTTCCATTTCCATTGTCCTATTCCTCCAGCCTCTCCAGGGCTGTCTGTGTGGCAGCCCTGTCCTCAAGAATATCATCTGTGGTCCCCAGACTGTCTGGTCAGAGTGTGCTCCAGTGCCCACTGCCTGCTCCCATCACTAGGTCACTGATGACTTTACACAGGACAAGTCCCAGGATGGACCCCCGAGCAATCCCACTGGTTAGACTCCTCTCTGAGTGTGACCCATATGCTATTCTGGGATACACAAGAAACTCTGTATTTTACTTTCGTAAAAAGTGAAATAAAATTGAAGACAAAGGTTCTTTCAAGACCGCAGCCAGACCATCCTCTGCAGGTTTTGTAAAACTGAGAAAGGTCTTTCTGCTTTCTCCATTGCTGTCTGGTTCTGCTCAGTAGCTGCTTGTAAAAACATGTGAAGTAAAAAAAACAAAAAACAAAAAACCAACCCACCAACCAATGAAAAAATCTCAAAGAAATCTAGAAATACATTTTACATTTAAAAGAAACCCACAGCCCCTCCTCCCCCCACAAAAAACCTCCAAAATGAGTTATGATCAAGCCTTAACTACTAAAAAAAGATAAAAGTAGTCTTCAAGAAAGTATACTCATCCCCAGCTTTATGTGACTGCTACTCAAGTCTTGTGTTGAAAGGAAGTAATATCTGTTGGACAGGATGAGAGTTTGTGTTACCAGTAAGCAAGGCATTATAMATTATTGGCTCTTCCATGACTTTAGAGTGACTGAAATTCATTTTATAAGTATAGTAACTTGCCAAAGCCCCCAACTTAATGATTTATCTGTGTTGATTGTTAAATAGTCCTCTGCCTGTGGAGCAATTTTAACCTCACATTACATTTTCAAAAATCTCAYGTTCCTCTAGCAAGGCTGGGCACTTCAAAATATGTTTCTACAATAATTTCAAGTTTCTCTCCATGTCATTTACTCCCTTCCCACTCAGTTTAATGAATGAAAGTATTTCAAAAGCACAGCACAGATTCCCTTTATTCTGTTTGTTTTAGTGGGAAACTTGTTTTTGAATGAATGTGAAGAATTGTAACTCAACACCTTGGAAAAAACTAACCAGCAAATTTGAAAGATATCCATTATTTTATCAATTTGAATAAACTTTATCCAGCTGTATGTAAGACAGAATAATATACAGTAGAAGAGATGAGTAATTGAGGCTTAGACTAATTGAGGGCAGGCAGAGTGGAAAAAGCTATTGATAAAGGGAAAATATAGGAAATGTAATGTCAAAATGAAAGACAATTTAGCATCAGTATAAAACCCTTGCTARGAAACAGCTCACATCTGTCAGTCTGCCCACACTGAAAAAATGAAAGCGAAGGGGCAATACATCGTAAATGCTTTTGCAAAAGGCAGCAGGCCAACAGTGTGCTTGATTATGAAAGTGAACATTTAAAAGCTGCTTTAAAATATCAAAGAAAGGCAGTTCTAGTTTAGAGATGCAAAAAACAAATCTGCTTAAGTTGTAAGATTCAGGATCTTAGGAAGGTGTCCTAACTAAATAAATTAATTTCCAGAAAGGCAATGAAGTATCTATTTGTCATTTGAATGTCAGTTTTGTACTCCCTCAAAGTGCAGCAAAGAAAATATTTATTTGGTTTCACTTTTCAAGATTGGTGCCTCAAATATATATAATTCCATGCATTGATAAACAAAATTTCTATACATAAATCATCCCAAGATGTTTTTCTACTGAGAGTCTTAYGGAATTTCCAATGTAATTTAAACTCCTGTTTATTTTTTTGGTGCAAAAGCTAGGAAGTATGTGCTGTTAGAGTGCAGACAGGTGCTTAAGGTGCTGCTTAGTCTCTGGTCTCAGGTTAAGCTAACAGAATGGTGATACCTTAAGTTTTAGCTTTCATATTATCCAGATTCTGTACTGCAGTAGWATGTAACTCTGAATTTCATATAGAGTTTTAGCAAGTTCTCCTCTCAGTTTAGTCAAACAAAACAATCTTTTCCCAGCCCAAGAACCAAGGACACCATTGCAGCTTCAGATCCAAAAAGTACAAACAATGGCRAATTGAGGAGAGCAAACTGGGAGGGATGGGACTTCATAATCTGAAGCTGAAATTGGACAATTAACCCCAGTATGTAAATGGACCAAAACTTGTAAAAGTGTGAAAACCTGTGACCCGTGATCCATCTTGTGTGTGGCCTCAGCCAGGGTMTTGKACTGCCCAAGGTSTATCCTCTGTAGGCCTTTTAATAAATACCYGYTTTATTCCTTGAACTCAGTCTRGCCTGTGTCCTAGGTAGCCTCTCAAGGCATCAACAGGACATAAGGTCCAATGAGGAATGAATGAGAAATTGCCAGACATGATAGATAACCGTGCAAGAAACTGACAGAAATTACAAACAGCAGTGTGAGTGATTCTCAAATTTCAAAAGTGGTTACAGGGAATTTCTATGAGAAGCAGTTGTACTTCCCAAGAGGTTGAAGAGGACTACTGAGAACCTGCAGGGTAATAGACACCTGTGGGACTAATACTACTTAGGTAGCCAAAACGATAGTGTTTTTAATATATAAACAAGATTATTTTTTGATAATATAAAAAAGTATCAAATTTTGGTAYAGATGTAGCAAAATTAGAAACAATGGAAAAAATACTTTGAGGGCATTTTGTTTGTTTGGGTGGGGCCTGCTGTGGGGAAAGGGAGGTAAAAGTGTGGTGGAAAGGAGGATGAAAAAAATGACAAAATGCATGATAATATGATGGGATGGGTTGCTTCCCTGCCCAGCAAGGAAATTGCTGGCATGGCAAAACCAAGCACTGTCCTAGACCTTGCAATGTTGGCATCTGTTGTGGTCTGAGATAAAATTGKCAGTGTGGGCATTAGATGAGTCCAGGTGCAAAAGTACATTTAGTAATGAATATCTTTAATGTTGATGAGGGACTCAACATCCAGGTCCCACAGTGAGGAGGTTCCCACTTCAGGAGAGAAGAGAGCCCATCCCTGACATGTGGCAGGGRAACAGGGTAGCCCAGGGAGGTGATGGTAAAATCAGCACAGGTTTCTCAGCTCCTGGCATCCTCTGCCATGAACSCTTGGACACTGACATTCACTCCCCGTGGGCTCTTTGCTGGATACCCACAGTAACTTCAGACCCCACCACTTATGGAATTAGAGAATACCCATTACACAGGTTTTGACTGGCTGAAATTGCCTTAGCACCTGGTGGCTGCAATAGGGCATTCCCAGACTATTCTCCAGAAGGTTCTCTGCTCTGTGGCAACCACACTGCTACTGAGGGCTTTGTAATGGGTGGGGCAGTGGAGTGAAACACTGTGAAAGCCATCCTAGCCCTGTGCCCAAGTGGCACAGCACCTCCCCATCTGCCTTCAAATGTGCCCTGTCCCTGCAGCTGACCTGGAAGCTGTTGCCATGTGTGATTTTAGAACATGTGTCCCACAAGGTTTTAAAGTGGGGACATKGTTATAGAATTACAGGCATTCCCTAATTTTCCAAGATTAGCAAATCGACCATTTAGCCACTAGGAACTTTAGATTTAAGAATATATGTCCAATAAATTGCAAGGTTAGTTCATTAATTTTTCAAATGCATTTTTGAAGACTAGTAACTGCACACTCTGGTGGGGCCTGTGCAGCTCCTGGAGAGCTCTCTCCGGCTTTTTCCTCTACCTGCCACCCTTTGAAGCACGGGAGTGTTCACAAAAGATTAGTTATTCCTGGGTGCACAAYTATTTCAAAGTGTCCATGAGATATCCCAAGACAATGTGTCTGGCTTGAGAGACCTTGTTTTCCCAGCTTGCTCGGCTTTGGGTGCCCCAGACAATGGTGTGTGATGCCAGCAGTGTAAAGCTTTGAAGGGCTGGCTCTGCTACACCACCTTTGCCCTCCTGTGACATACAGGTCAGCTTAGCACAGAGATGCCAATGCAGGGAGAGAGATAACTTCTGCCCTTCCCCTGGTAAATGTGCTCCTGAACACCATATATCAGGATTATCTGGGAGGATTTTGCAGGGTCCACATCCTGATTAGTCTGTTGTAATTATATTTTGGGCAGGTTTTTCTTGGCACTGTTTCCTTAACTTGAATTTACACTTTCTGCTTCCTCCTCTGATTGTGGAGTGGAGACATTTAAACATGTTACAATTTTCTCAACTTGTTCTACTAATAATGAAAAGAATATAATCATCTTCATTCTACTTTTGTGCTATCTATTTTGATAACTGTCCAATTTTTTTCAGTGTTTTGAATATCATTTAAATCCCTCTCTCTTGCAATTACACAATGATGTAATAACCTTGACTCTCTTTTAAAAAACATTAAGATATAGTTGATTTCCCATTCCCTTGTGACTGCAAGAGGAATATTGAAGTGCTTAAGATATGCTGAAATGCTGTATGACAAAAAGGAGAATTCTGTATAAAATGTCCTTAATGCATGATATTTAAAGGAATGGGTCCTGATTTCCAAATGCTCAGTGTTGCCAGTAGTCTGAACATCTGATCAATCATGCAGGCTAAAAATATAAAAYATTTTTAGAAAGAATTATGAGCTGTTAATTCCTGGGACGAATAATATTTAATTGGTATTTCAGTTCAGGTCATTAGGTACAGAAATAGGTGCAAGTCCTCAAAAAGCTCAGGTCATTCCTGTTAACCTTACATGTTTTCCTTTGAGAGTGTGTGTGTGTGTGTCTTCAAAGGAGATAGTGTGATAGCAACAATCAGTGAATATAAATGTTCCCCAGCCAAACTGTCAGAATCAGGATGTTGTGGTGTCAGGTGTGTGATCTGTTCCTTCACAAGAGGTATGAGAGCTYGTGTAATTGACAGCAAGTGTGGCATTTTGACAAGATGTGAGACATGCCTACCTTCTGTATCTGAACTATAGATGTCTGTCTTGTAAATGTGTGTGATAAACAACAAATACCTTAAACTCTTGTTTCCAGTCAGAGCTAGCTCAGATCCATCTACCAGTGTTGAAAAGCAAAACAGAACACAAGAAAACCCAAACAGATGAGACATTGTAGTTTGATGCTGTTCTCATAAAAAATATAGCAAGAAGRGTAGAAAAAATACAACAGCAGAACGAAGAAAGGACACAGATTTCCTTAGGCAAAATGTCTATTTTAAAAAGTACACAGTAGTGTAAAGAGTGACTCTTTTCTTTTCGTTTCGTTTTTTTTTTAATAGCCAATTTTTACAGTTTATAATGCTGTTATAGTACAGTTTTTAATACAGTTCATAATGCTGGCATTCTTGTCTAATTCTTCAGAGTGCTTAATAACATCACAGAARGTGATCAGGGTTACAGAGATATTGCATAAATTTAAACAAAATGTTTAGCTGTGCATCAGTTTGCTAAATAAGGTGTCAAAATTAAAACCCTTAATGAACAGACCTAATTATCAGGAAATCATAGAATTATTTAAATTGCAAGATACCTGAAAAATCATTTGGTTCCAATCCCCTGGTATGGGCAGGGAACCTCCCATTAGACCAGGTTGCCCAGAGCTCCATCCAGCCCGGCCTTGAACACTTCCAGGGATGGGTAATCCACAACTACTATGGACAACCTGTTCCAGTGCCTCACCACTCTCACAGTAAAGAATTTCTTCCTAATATCTAATTTTTTTTTGTTTGGTTGGTTTAAAACCATTTCCCTTTGTCTTATCATTGCATGTCCTTATAAAAAGTCTCTCTCTGGCTTTCTTGTCAGCCCCTTTTAGGTAGTGGAAGGTGGTCTAGGGTCTAAATGACCTAATGCACAKACATTTTGGTACAGAACACATTTGGTAAACAGTATATCTAATTACAGACTAATTCCCAGCTGCCACCACTCTATGTATGCCAAAGGCATTTTTTTTTTGTGAGAGCACTGCTAATACATGACACTGTTATTGCAGTCTGAAATAAAAAGGTTTTCCCACTAATTTGCCAATTTTGCTTTCGCATTATTTACCATTTTCATTTCAGTTACACATAACATTTACATGAAAAGCTATCTGCCTAGTACAGCAAACTAATTTTAAAAGGACTGTAAAAATGTGGTTTGAACAGAGGAATGGTTTTCTTAGAGTCTTACACTAATYATCAGAAGGCATTTTCAACTGATTCCTATATTGCTATTTGTTTTCATTAAATCTACCAGGCCCTGGAGTAAACAGCCTCAGAGCATGACTCCTTTACTGCTTCTGTCATTGTGTTGAACAGGTGTTCTGATTTTAGCTGGGGTAGAGTTAATTTTCATCATGAACCATGACAACAGGTCTATCACCAAGCTCATGTTATGCAACACCTTGCASCACTAGTCCCTGGAATTACATCTACAGCTAAAAGGAGGAGATCAGCTTTCTTTGGCTTGCTTGAAGAAGGAATTCTGTGTCATTAGCCTTTCCCTTCCAYGTGCTATTGGAAAATGTGTTTGCTAATGTTTGCTGTTAGTCAAAATTKTTTCTTTYKTCAAAARGTGCTGAAATCTGATTATTCAATRCYATTAATAATTTTTCTTCTCCTTTGTCCCTCCATATGAAGAGATTATTAAAATAGCTAACCATATCTAGTAACATCATAACCACAGTGTAACATCATGTATTCCTTTGACACTTATTACATGATGGAACTTGATAAAAATGCATACTATGTTCCTAGTAGCCCTTCCCTCCACAAATACTAAATTATAATTTTTCACTTAAAATTTCCACTGAGAACCTAAATTTCTTCCATATCTTTAACAACCTCCGAGTTTCTTCAGTTATGGGGAAGTATACAGCCATTGACAGTGAACATTTCATTCATTTCATGGCTAAAGTAGCACATAGTCTGGTTGGGCTGCTAACTTTTTCCAGCACTGCTTATATAGCCTGCATTCTTCCAAGTCAGTGATCTTCTGGCCATAAGCAATAACACTGGGGAGGTAGCAGTCCTTAGAAAACAACATATTTTGATCAGACCTTATACCTGCTCAGTGACACTGTTGTCAGTTGTATGGTTTTAGTGTTCTATAGCCTGAGCAAACTCAGAATTTCACAGGTATCTGCAGGCCAAGGTTAGRGTCGTTGCTCTTTCAGGGTAAGGAATACTGGCTTTTGCATCAGTTTGAAACTAGACAATTTTTTCACTTTTGGAAAGATCAATCATGATAGTATAGACCTTTTCAAATCAATTTTTGCAACCACTCACCTCACTATGTGCGTGTGTAGATTGGGTAAAGGAGTCTTCATTTGTTCAGGAATTTGGCTTATGGAAATTACCACTTCTCAAACTTTAATTATTCAAAGRCTTAGTAGTTTATTCATTCAGCTTGGCTTAGGTTTCCCTTCTGGTGCTCCTCACTCAGAATWTTGTTTTCCAACTGAGGCTTTGGGAAAAACCTTAGGTTTCTTATGAAAAATATACTACTGTATACTACTGTAGAATTATTTGATGTTCTCCTTCTGTACCACTTCCAAACCCACTAGAAACTGACTATGTGTGATACAAGGATCTAGCCAGCAGGTCACAAGATGTTGGGTTTGGGGCAAGACTGAGAATATGAGAGTCTGGAACAGCAGAYGCATTGTGATTCTGTTCTCACTCTGTATCTTCTTCTTGTATCTATTTTGTAGCATGTATCTTTTTGCAATACCCTGGAGTGYTCCCATCAGGATCTACAAAATAAGTAAGAGAACTTTTCACCTTTTTTTTTTATTCTACCTAAATGAAAGTTATGTCAGATTCCACATGGAAATAGGAGAACATAATTTGAGAGATCGATATMTCGTCCATCCTCCTGCATTGTGGCAGAATGGACTTGAAAAATTTTAGACTACAGCTGTCWTTATTGATGATGATTGATTGCACTTGTGTCCCTAGTGAAAGTTTTAAAACAAGTTYAAAAACTTGTTTTGTCACTTGAAGCACTAATAGATTTCCATCCTCACAACTCTCGCACTCCTGTAAAAATACATAACCTAAATGTAGCTGACGAAAGCTTTTTATGACTGTTTCTGCAGCTCAGTAACAGAATGTCCTAGGTTGCAATGTAAGATGTGCCCAAAGTATGTATTCTATCACCACCTTCATGAGCTGTTGAAATCAGGTGGGGCAGTGTTTTCCTTACCTCCTCCCTCAGGACTATCTCCTGTTAATGGCCCATCAGTGCCCTGCCCATGACTCACAGGTAACTCCCTTCAGGAGCTGTCTCTCCTTAATGGGCAATCAAGGACCTATTGTCTGACTCATAGAATGACATCAGCCCATTGTGAGATGCTCTGCCCAGTGGGGAGGAGCCAAGCATTCCCACCTGGATATAACCTGTGGATATAACAGAGAGCTCTCACTGACTGGATTCCCGGGGACAGGAGCTGCTAGACCTTTCTGTGGGATCACTGCTTCAAGGAGACCACTTCATCTGGACTGCTACCACTGCTATCTGGGTGTTAGGTTGTATTGACTCTGTCAAGGGTTTTTTCTTTTGTTCCTTTTATTATTATATTTATTTTATTGTTTTCCTATTAAATTGTATTTCTGACTTAGAGTCTCTCGCTGGATTTGCTTTCAAACCAGTACACAGAAGTACTTAAACCTTGTCATGCAAACCCTTTTCTGTCTGTGAGCAATTATTTTCTATCTTTTGTCTATCATCCTCCATTCTCAATTGAATCTTCTCATGTCCTCCCACTTGTCTTGCTCTCTARATCATTTTATAASATCTCAATTGCAGTTCAGCTGCACACTGATCTTAGACTTATAACCCCAAGGGAGAGAATATGAAATATGCTTTTGTTTCTATAGAAAAGGGTAAAAAATTCAAGTATTTTAAAATATGAAAGTAAATGTARTATTTACCCCCAAAAGCATTTTTTCTTAGTAATAGAATATGATTCCACTATGCTAATTAATAACCAGTGTTATTTGAACTTTGTAAAACTAAGACCACATGGCAGATATAACTTTATTTACCATCTCTGTTCAAAAATTATCAGGCAGCAGCAAGTATGAACTCTTAATCTTAGCTCTGTTCACTTGCCATTTGCCAGCTACTGGGATATAAGTTARAGAACATGATCTTAAATCTACTAAAAGGGTCAAAAGTATTAAACATGATAGTAAGAGTTAAGAAAAATTAATGGCATCTAAAAAGCATATATTTTATTGTTCACTACTTTTAAYTCATTATGCTTCAGTATTTTTTCTTTCTTACTATGATGGTAAGAGACYRTRCATAAATAAATATTTTTCTTTTAATTTTATAATATATTTTTAATATTTTTGTTGYTTTATTTTGGTAAGATAAAATTTTTGTTTTATTCAGAAGTAGTTCAAATAATTTAAGTATCTCAATATTGATGTACAGTTTAAAAGATTGTACTTGAAGCAATGTCATGCAAGCCTTGTTTGCAGATGKCAYGARGAGGGGAAAGCCAATCTCCAGTAACAATATTATCCAAAACTTAATCATGTCCTAGTTGCTGCTATTATAGAGAGTTGCTACATAGGTTTGACAGTTGTCATGAATGAATGGCTTAAGTTGTCTAAAGGATCACTGACAAAGGTATTAACAAAAGTAGCTTTAATAGACGTATGTGAAAGCACAACTTAATGGAGCTCAATGGCAAAGTTCCTCCTATTACAACACTAATGAAACATATAAAGAACAATCAAAAATTTAGAGTGATTTACACAGAAAGCAAAGACACAAAAGGGTAAGGCAGATCCTCCTATTTAGTCACAAGGTTCAGAGTGGACYCTTTGCCTGAKGGGTCTTAGGYGAGGCTAAATCCATTCTTAGTCTCAACTTGGCCAACATTTTCTATCTAAAGGGTTTACCAGCACTTAATGATTAACTAATTTAGCATTTACCAAGTTATTAAATAGGATTTAGTACAATTACAACAGTGACAATTATAGMTGTGAGATGGCAACATTCATAGTGTACTTGCTAGGAAGTGTTTAAATAATTCACAGTCATGCAGACCAGCATGAAGTTATAAATATATACATATAAATAAAGCTATATACCAGTTAAAAATTCCCCTAGAGTTCAATGAAATAGTCACATTGAATGCCTCTGCATTTCTCAGTGGGCAAGAGTGGAGCCTCTAGGAGCGAGGGGGATTGATCCAGGCCCCATCACCAGCTCAGCAATGGTCCTCTGATGATCACGTGTGGGTGTGCAAGGTCTGAGGGAGGGAGATGCTGGGTGCAGCCTGCTGAGGGCCAGGAGAGCTCAAAAGGCCTCACTTAGGAGTGCTGTTTATAGGGTATTAATTGATTTGTTTTAGTCATCAGTGAATCTTCATCCTGGCCACAACACAAGTAAGTAATTAGGGAATTTTTCAGAAGTCCACTAACAATGGTAYGATTCCTCTCAGGCTGCAATTCAGGCAAGAATTTTTCTTAGGCTCTAGGGGAAGAGGAATTATTTCTTTTCCCGCTTTGGTCAGGTGATCAGGGCTCCTGATATAGGTAGTGTCACYCCTACCTTTGTCATGCAAGAATTCCTGGTATGGTCAAGGGATGCTTCCTTCCTTGCCTGACTCATTACACAAAGGCCAAGGCCTAATGGGAGCTCCTAAGGTCATAGAGTGGGCCAAGGAGGAATGCCCCACCACAACTAGGAAGCTCAATTGAAATAGAAGAAATTGAGGAAATAATGGCATATAATCCAAAGGGTTTGTTCTGTGAAAACTTCTGTCTTTTAAAAGTACTGTCTCTGATTCATGCATATACAGAGACACCCCACAGTGCCTGAAAAGCTTCTCAGTATCCCACAGTTCATGTAAAGGTTTAGGTATTATGCATTAAAACCCCCAATTTAGAAATTTGCATGTGATTCTTTAAAGTTTTGAGGAACTGACTTTGATCAAGGGAAGATCCTATGGGCATCCTTACCAACACACCAACAATGCTAATTGGACTTTTAGGACTATGTATTTGCATGTATTTTGAAGACAAAGCCATAGTATAATAGAAAAAAATCACTTTACTTTTATTTGATAAAATCTTATCTTTTTTTTTTAATTGTCATGGAGGCATGTAAAAGATAGCTTTAATGAAATATCACAGCAGTCCAGATTCATATTTTTTTTCCCAGATTCTAAAAAGACATGAAAGAGTAATAAATGGATATGGGTATGAGACAGCAGCAGCAGTTCAGGGCTAGATTTCTAATACTTGGGAAAACAGTTCTCTCCCAAAGTGGAAGCTGCACATGCAACTAGAGGCTGTCTAAAAGGAGTCTAACAGAAGTCAACACAGAACAACAAAACCTGAATTAAGAGAGTAATACAAACTAACTTGATAGTGCAATATGTTACATCTTCAAATTATAAGAAAAAAAGGAAAATTTATTCAGTGATGTTATGGGCTGTCACTGGTACCTGCAAAAGCCACTCACTCACTCCCCTCTGCAGCTGGTCAGAGGAGAGAAAACTTAACAAAGGGTTCATGGGTTGAGATAAGGTCCAGGAGAGAGATTACTCACCATATACCATCACAGGCAAAACAGGATCAACTTAGAGATGTAAAGTTAATTTATTACTAATAAAATCAAAACAGGATAATGAGAAGTAAAAGCGCTTAAAACCATCTTTTCCCCCATCCCTCCCTCCTTCCTGCTCTACCTCCTACCCCAGTGGTGCAAGGAGACAGGGAATGGGGGTTATGGTCACTTCATCACCTTTGGCTTCCCCTGCTGCWCAGGGAGAGCAGTCCTTCCCCTGCTGCACTGTGGGGTCCCTCCCACAGGAGACAGTTCTCCATGAACTTCTTCAGTGTAAGTCCATCCCACAGGCAATGGCTCCCTGGCACTGCTCCAACAGTGAGTCCCTCCCACAGGTGACAGCACCTCCCAAACTGCTGTGGTGTGGCTCACTCTTCTTCCACAGGGTCACAGCCTTCTCTTGGCCATTGCCCTGCACCAGTGTGGGTCCCCTCCATGGGCTGCAGGTGGATCTCTGCATCCCTGTGGTTCTCCATGGGCTGCAGGGGCACAGCTRYCTCACCATGGGCTGCACCATGGRCTGCARGGGAATCTCRGCTCTGGTGCCTGGAGCACCTCCTGCYCCTCCTTCTGCACTGACCTTGGTGTCTGCAGAGCTGYTCCCCTCGCATATTCTCACTCTGGTATTCTCTRGTCATGATTAAAACTGTTCCACCATTTGTTGTTTTGATTTCTTCTTAACTATGTTATCACAGRGGAGTTACCACCATTTCTGATTGGCCCAGCTTTGGCCAGCAGCACATCCATCTTTGGAACCTCCAGGGACTGGCTCTGCTGGACATGGTGAAAGCTTCTGAGAGTTTCTCACAGAGGCCACCAAAACCAGGCCATGCAAAACTAATACAACTGATTATCTGCCACACAGAGCATTCACATTTTTTAGTTTTCTGTGAAATGTATTTTTCATTCTTAAATAAAACACAGAGAAGAAAAATATTGTTGAAAACAATTTCAAATATTACCTTTTTTTTGAGTGTATGTGGTTATAAAAATTCCTATGGAACATGTAGAAATTTTTTGTTTTTCATGGAAATAAGAATACATAAAATAAATGCTTCTATTAGTTGTCCTGATTTGATTCAATCTTACTAGGAATGTATTTAAAGGTTTTGTTCTGTGCTAAAGAAATTACATTTAACCTTGCTATTATCAGGGTGAAGAAGTTTTATTATGCAGTTCAATTGTATTGAAATGTTATTTCAGGTGCTAATTACATGGTATATGGACAGTGAACTGAAAAACCTACTTTTAATTATAACCAGGAAAGCTATTGATCAATTTTTCTATTTGAATTGGAGCTTTCAGTTTCTGGTGCTTAAAGCTCTTTCTTACAGGTTCTTTGTATATAAAAATTTGTGCTACACCACAGAAACACAGCAAGTAGTCTAAAATGTGATTTTATGAAATGGTTGGGTGCTTTTTACTTTTTTCAAACATAATTTTCTAGCTATTTTCATGCTTTATTCTGATTTTTGCATACTCATTTTAAAAGAATGATACCCCTTTCAAAGTCTTAAGAAAATGACTGAAGTTCTGGTGTCTCATTAGATGAAATTTAATACCAAATTCAGTTCGAGAAAGAAATGCTGGGAAGTCATGTTATATTCCCCTGTAAAAACAATTGATAATGACAGCAGTGTAATAACATCTAGAAAAACATATATGCACTAGCAGGTGCTTTTCAAATTTACTGTTACAATAACTGTACATTTTTTCAAGGGTCTGAGTCTGCTTTATGTTCAAATTTTCAAATGTTGTAAGAGAGCTTGTCATATTTGGTGAAAAATTAGTACAGTAAWAATGTTACTTTTTGCCATGACATGATGCCTTTTTAAGAATCTGTGTGTTACTAAGCCATCATACAGTATGCTTTATTTACTTCAGTACTTCAAAGTACTGAAAGCAACATAAAATTATGCAAGCCCAGAGGTAGAAATGCCATGCACTAAACAAAYGTAGGGGTGATGGTATGCATCTTATCCTCCATTAACACAGATCTAGAGAAGAAAGCTTATGAGCCTCTTTTGTCACAAATGAAGCTTTTGCACCAGGTTTTGTCCTAATTTTTCAGAAAGCCTAAGGAAATTACGCACATTGGCAATACTTCTGTTTTGCTTAGCATATTACAGCTTTGTTGTCCCATGAAGTCAGYGATGCCCTAGGCAGAAGTAGATTTCCACCTACATGGAGTTTGCAGGAGTGTCAGTGTGAGAACTGCAGTACTTCAGTATTATTTYCATGAATATATTGTCTCCTAGAGAAGGTAGGACTGAAGAGGCTTGGAGAGAGTAAGATGAGAAAAAAAAGATTGTATAGCAACTTTGAAAATGTTTATAAAAATGAAAGAGAGGAGAGAAAGAAAGCGAACATTTAAGAGAGTTTTAGGAAAAAAAATACATTGATTTTACAGGTGCATAGCAATCCTTCAGAAGCCACCCACRTCTGCCCCACCTCATTTTATTAACATTAATATAATTTTTTTACATTCAGATCTRGATCATATTAGAAAGACAGAAATCTTTTTGGAGGGCTGATTACCTACAGTCAAGACTTTGGTCTTTTTTGGTTATTGTAGGACCAGTGTTCCCTTGCAATGATAAGTTAAAACAAACAAACAAACAAACAAAAAAAATCCAGCCCCTGAAGTTCAGTCTGGAAAATTCTGAGTTTTATTTCTATCCTACCTAATTTTTTGTTTAGTCAAGTTGTGAATTGCAAAATKCTCAAATGTTTTGAATTTCAGGGGGAACAAAGAAAGAAAGATATTTTTATAAAATAATATTCAGTGTTGAAAAACATTTTTGAGGCATTATTGTAACTATGCCTCACAAGCCAGTTCTAAATATCTTTATGAATTTCTGTGCTTAAAAATGGGCACAATCAATCTCAGAAAAGGGAGAAAAAGTTTCTGGCTAAATCTTGAGATAGTACAAATAGTTTGATTAAGCACTGTTTAATTTAGCTTTTTAAAGGGCAAWATAGAGAGAAATAAAAAAAA